>CM077824.1:9414226-9864226 GCA_039720395.1 Liquidambar formosana | reverse complement strand
ATCTTAACAAATAGAACCCTAATAATTGAAATGGGTTTTCTCATGTGTGTATGTGTGTGTGAGATAGAGAGAGAGGAAAAAATTGGGCATGAGATGGAAAGGAAAAAACAGGAAAGAAAGGGTGAGGAAACTAAAAATTACCTGGAGAGGGAATTGTGGTGCCATGTGCTTGCTTGTAGGGGCAAACCCAAGGCATGCAACAGTATCACAACTCCAATCAATGTCTTATAATTAGTGAAGCAAGATAACAAACAAATGATGGGCAAAGTATGAGACACATGTTAATTTGTAAATAAAGTAGGAGAACTCACGAATAAGAACAGAAATTATTCGGTTCATTGAGTGTTTTTCATTGTCATTTTAATTGTGCCTGCAAATAATGTACATAGAGAAAATAGAGAGAGTATGGAAGATGGAGTTCAATTACATTACCTTTAAAATTTGACGTCCCTGTTGCGGCTGCTCCTTTGGTTTGGGTGTAAGAAGGAGATGGATGTAACAGACCCAAAACTTGAAACCTACAAAACAAAAGGAAAAATTTTTTTGTATGAGAGAGGAAACATTGATGAATGAGAAATAGTTTGAGAGTGGGTTTAATCCTGTCAAAAAAGAAATGGGTTTAAGTAGTTTATAAAATTCAAATTCAAATTCAAATTTTGAATTCAAAGAGAAGAGTGCCTGAGAAGGACATAGAAGTTGGGAGAAGGGGCTTTGAAGTGAGCAGAGGAATGGACGATTAAAACGGGGAGATTCAAAATTTGAAACCCACTGCTATCCTCTTTAGCCCTTCCAAAGTTTCTGAAAATCAGGAAAGCTTTGAAATCCACCATTGAATGCAAATATTGAAAGAGAAAGAAAGCATGACAGGGAGAGGGAGGGGGAGTGTTTTTGAAAGCTTTCCTGATTTCCAAAAATTTTGGGACATGGGTTTTTGGGGGAAAGAGAGAGACATGGGTTTTTGGGGGGAGAGAAAAAACCTGTGTGTGATATAAGTTTGAATTTCAAACTTGAAAGTCGTGGAAGGGAAGGAGAGAGAGACAATGGCTGCTAGAGAAGAGAGAGGAGGAGAGGCGTATGGGAGAAGACACTCTCAAGCTTAACACGTTAAAGCCAACAAAGAGAAGAAGAAAAAAAAAAAAAAAAAAAAAAAAGAAAGAAAGAAAGAGAAAAACTTGAGGCTTGACACATCAGCTTGTTACTATTCACCTACAGTAACAAACCCCCGGCTTATAATAGTAGGGAAGATGTTTCCAATTTGATACAATGTTTAATGTTTTTTTTAGTTGCTAATGTAATGCTTTTATTAAAAATGTTTTTATTTGGACTTTGGCATGTCATTTTTTTCATTTTCAATTATTTGTTACTACTTGATAGGTTAAAACCGAAACCGAACCGAACCAAACCGAAATTTTTTTGTTTGGTTTTTTTATAGTATGGTTTGGTTTTGGTTTCGTAAGAACAAAATCGAAGTATAATGGTTTGGTTTGAAATCTATCCTAAAACCGAATCAAACCGAACCACTAACACCCCTAGTACCATGCCCTCATTGGAGATAACTCCTGACTCTGCCCTTGGTGATGGTGTGATGGTATAGTGTATTACTGGTAATTTTGGGGTTGGGGCAGCGCTAATAGTTATGGACCCTAACATCAGTCATATACTCGTATGTGTTATTCTTGGGCCAACTGGGTCAGTGATTTAAATAGCACCATTGCCTTGACCCCACAAACGATAAGGGGAGGCCTTTGAGTTCTAGTTTTGGCTCAATGTACTATTTTCCTTGTTTAATGCATTATGATATCTTGATGGATGCTATATTGCCAACAACAAAAAAAAAAAGAGAGGAGAGATTCTACTAACTGTGATTAATGTATTTCTAGCAAATGACTACTAACTTAACTAAGAATGATTACTAACTGTAATTATTTACCAATTCCCCGACCAATCTGTATTCCCCCCCAGAATGATTCCCTCTGTTATCTCTAGTACTCTGAAGTCTGAACTGCAATTGCAATTACAGTTACCACAGAGGAAATTTGGTGGGGAAAAATGATATGAGAAACAGAAATAGGAAAAATATTTTACTTAATGCACAAGACCCAAATTTTTTATTTTTATTTTTTTTTCAAATAAGAAGATATCAAAACCAATTATGGCAATGATGAGAAATAATTTAAGATAGCAATTGAGACTTTATGAAAATGAAAGCATAGAATGCATTAAAATGGCATTTGGGCATGTAGCTTTTCCTAAGGTACATTTTCTTTTTTGGATAAGTTCCTAGGGTACATTTCATTTAGCATTTGAAATGGCCATCAATCATTTCTCTCAAATAGTAAAGCTACTTCCATTTTTAGGAACCAATTTACAGTCAGAAACTGCGTACTGAACTCATTATAGTAAAAACGATACTAATTATAAAACAAAAAAACAATTTGGCAATTTTTCATTCGCAATGCGCACGTGTCAGCGGGGATGACTGCCTTGATAAACGCAGAGTAAGACCCTAAGAAATCTCAATTCATAAGTCACCAACGCTTGTTCAAGAAATTGATGGGCCAGCAGAACAAAAGTATCAATGCAATATGGAAGACTACTATTGTACCCCAACTTTAACATATTATATGTCACCAAACAAGCCTTTCGTTCTGCCATATATTAAAATACATACCCAAAAAACACTAACAAATCTCAATTCAAAACCACCAATGCAGATTGTTCTAAATGTGGACTCACAACCTAAAAAGGGCAGGCACAAATATCCCCAACTTTTGAACCTGCTAAATCAGACCTTCTGCATAAGAAGAGGATTTATGACTTTGTGGATGGAGTAAAAGATAAACACCATGTATATAGCAACTCCAATGAAGCCGGCGACTAGAGCTCCCACTACATGGCCACAGTACTTGGGGAACTGGTTGCAGAATGGGATCCAATTTACATGAAGATTTCCTTTATTGTTCACATATAAAATTGCCATAGCTGCAGAACTGCCTGAGATGAGTAACAAAGAGGTAACCTAGTCCATATAATGACCCCATTAGTCAAAATCATGTAGAAACGTAATGGTTCAATTCATTGTCCCCCTTAGGCATGCGCGAATACATGGTTTCCATGGGGTTCACAGTCATAGCATGCCACATTGCTTCTTTTTCTTTGTTCTTTTTTTTCTTTTTTTCTTTTTTTCCTGCTGGAAAAGTATGCTTTGATTGAAAATCACATGGAATCTGTGCATTCAGATGCCTAAGAGGGTATAAATTAAGTATAAACAAACAATAAAACAGTTTAGAGAAAAACTATGTACCACATCCAAGGCCACGACTAATCGCCAGAGCAAACTCCCAGACGGAAGAAAAAGAATTAAAAGGCCATAACCGCTTGCAATGCCATTTGCGATCACAAAATACCTATGGCAAGCTTTTAGTCATAAACACAAAGAAGAAAGATGAAGAAAAAGATAACTATATATGATAATAGTGAAGCTGCAAAAAAGGTGGAGAAAATGGTAAGTGACACTTACTTGAAGGCTGGTGAGTCACTGTAATCTACTTTGAGAGTGGTGGAGAAAAAGATCCCCATTTCATGACTTGTTGCCATGGTAATGGCCGCTGAAAGGGTAGCGATGAAGGCTATGAGCCTTAGAAAGAGGGTGCAGCGTGTCTTGGCCATTGATGAGAGCTCTAATTTGATTTGAAATGCAAAAGATAAATATATGGTATTAATTCATGGTAGGGTAGGTTGAATATATTAAATTTTAATACTTGTGAAGAGTTACTGAAAAGGGGAAGCCTATGGGCAATGGAGTGACCACTGTCTATGAAAATTTCTCGCTCTTTTTCAACTATATGGGCCTTAATTGTAGGCCAACAAAACATTCTTAAGAAATAAATTGAGAAGTAATGATTTGAAAAAATAAATAATCTATACATATAATTAGAGTCAAGTAAAATTAATTGATTCCATCACATTAATAAATATAATAAGTATATAATATATATTTTTTTTCAAATAATAATAATAATAATAGTACCACAACTACAAGAACAAAATTTTAATATAAACACTGTAGTATGAATATTTCTCTCTCTCTCTCTCTCTTTTTACTAAACGATAGGAGAACACACACACCCACGTGGAGTCGAAACCAAAATTTCAGCAAACCTCACCTATTGGGATGGGACACGCCTTTAGATCCAAAGGCCATTGGCGAAGTACCAATATTTATCATTGAAAGTGGTTTTTTTTTTCTTTTGTAGAACTTATGGACTTATAATACAAGCATAGATACACAGAAAAAAATTTAAAACACAACAAAAAATGGATGAGAACATAATACATACATATCAATATATCCACTGACCTCTTTGTATATTTGAATTTTGCAGCGAAAAAAGTTATATTCTGAAATACCTACAATTAATAAAGTCACATAAAAAATCTATTAAGAAACCAAAAAATGAAGAGGAGAGAGAAAGACATATTGTGCTAGAGGGGGATTTACCTACGCAGTAGAGGAGACGTGAACTAGAGTCAAGAAAAGAGGTATAAGAAATAGGGTACTGGCATGAGGAAGAGCACTATGTTAAGAAAGACAGCTGTATATTCCTCGAATTTTTTCATTTCTCTACAGAATTTTTTATTTAAAAAGAAAATTGTTGCTCTTCTCTTCCAAGGTTTCAATGAAACATCTAGAGAATCTCTACATATTTGAGTTCCCATAGATGGAATTACGTGAGATTAGGAGAGAATGGTTGGACTCTTCTGTCAGTCAGGTGCAATGAAATTTCACTATGTCATCTCTAAAAATAATTTAAGGTATGTTATACCCAGGTCTCATTGATTTTTTGTTTTTATTTTCCTTCTGATTAACAATTAGGGATAAACCAAGCTTTACTCCCGCCAATGTTTAGGCTCACGGGCACCATATACCCACACAAGGAGGCAAATCTATGCAGTAGCAAGAAGTGCAACTCATTCTAAGTGGGGTCATTTTGTTCTTAAACCCAAATGGAATCGAGGTTTAGGAGCATCAAGCTAAAAATCAACAAAACCAAAATCCCTATATATTACAGATTTACAATCAAACCTAGAATCGAATTAATCTAGTCCAAAGATTTTGTTTTTTTATTTCTCAAATGAGAGCTTAATGGGCCTTTGGGCTACTCAATTCAAGTAGCCCCTCCTCCTTCTACCTACGCACCCAGGAGAAGTTAAAACCACGATACCATGACCTCCACAAAACCCTTCCCTTAAAAGTTTAGAGTTTTTCTATAAAAATGACCCAGGCAAGTTTGAATAGAATATAAGACCCATCCTAGAAGGAAATTATATTTCAAATCAAATCAAATCTGTTTGATCAATTTTAGTCTATCCCTAAAATGGTAATCAACCCACAAAATAATTTTAAAATATTTTAACTATTCTTATAACCTTTCTATATAGGTTTTTCCTTTTCCTATTTCTTTTTATTTTCCTTTTTATTTTTATTTTTTTTGGGGAAAAAACTTACGAAGTTACAATATACCTCAACAGTTAAGTATAGATACATGTGTGTACTACCGTATTGGTCGATTTTCAAGTTGGGTCGTCATTCTTAGAGCCTTGAGGCCAGGGCCCTTGAAGTTGAGTCGGACCAATCTTAAGTTGGGCCCCAAATTGGTAAGATGGGTCTCATTTGGGAACGGCTATTGCAACCCCCCATTCTTATAACCCCACCCCTTTCTTTTTGGTTTTTAAGATTTCATGAAAAATATAAAAGGTTTTTGCAAAAACCGACCATATGGTCTACTAAAAAACATCATTTTGAACAACTTTGCAGAAGAAAATTTTTCCAAAATCTATCGTTTAGATAGACTTCTTGGCAAAAAATGAAATAAAGGCTATAAATGGCTAAAAAGTATACTTAAACGATAGATTTAGGAAAAACTTTCTTCTACAAAGTTTTCTAGTGGACAGCGTGGCTGGTTTTCATTAAAACCTTTTATATTTTGCATAAAACCTTAAAAACTTAAAGGATAGGGGGTGGGATGATAAGAATGGGGGTTGCAATAGCCATTCCCGTCTCATTTTTGTCAATCCCAGTACAATATCCAATGTGAAAGCCCAAACTCAAACCAACCAGACTTTGAATCACGTCAATCAAATTCGATTTGCACCAGCTCCAATATTGGCGAGGGTAATATGGTATTACCCTCATTTTTATTTGCGAGGGTATTATGGCATTCCTCTTCCTTCCTTTCCATACTCCTTGCTTATCAAGCAAGGAAGAAGAAAAAAAAGAAGGATTCTTTCTCCTGGGATGGAAGTCTCTCTCGATTTATTTTATTTTTCTTTCCTTCCTTCCACTTTTCCATCATTCTTACCAAACTGAGCATTAAGAAAAGGTGAGTTGAGATGGTTGGTTGCAGCCTACAGTTACAACTCTCTATATAATAATGAGCTACTACTATATAATATTTTAAACCACAAAAGAAACAAATTAATCTGAAGAATATGCTCAATCAAAACCCAGATAGGTCTTTTTTTTCATTTTATTATCTTGTTGTAATCTTTCTTTCATTTTCTTTTCTTTCATTAGTAACATTTGGAGCTGAGGGCCAAAACAAAACAAAAAAAACCCAGCATAATCCCTTCTAGCCAAAATAAGAAAACTGAAATTCCCATTTTTATTCGGTAGGCCAGGTTGCCAGTTGTATATGTCCTGTAAAACACCACTCAAACATCATGTGACAGAACGTGAAGGGTGGTCTATGTCGATCTAAGGGCATATATACCCAGCACACCCTACAATTTTTCTTGCAAATATAACTCCGCCATCAAAAAATTAATAATAGATCTATGACAAATTTGAGCAACCGATCAATCTATGTGTAGACAATTCTACTCAAATTTTGAGCCATATGATAATTTAACACATTAGCAGTCACCAAACAGGCTTTTCACTGTGCTATTAGAACACATACTAGAAAACAGTCTCATACATACATAGCTTGTTCCATGTTGGATCCTACTTGAAATTTGGGCTTTTACACTCTTTATCCTAAGGTAGAAAAAACTTATACTGCTATAAAAACAAGTGAGAACAAAATTCTCCTAAAGAACATCTTGTCTAAGCCTTCTGCACAAGGAGAGGATTCAAGGCCATGTGGATGGAACAGAGAACAATCGCCATATAAATTATGGTGCCGATGAAGCCAGCGGCCAGAGCTCCCGAAGCATGCTTACAGTACTTGGGGACTTGGCTGCAGATGGGTAGCCAACCTGCTTGAGAATTTCCTCTCTTTCCCACATACGCGATCGCCAAGGCTGCTGATGTGCTTGAAGTGAGTAACATTGTGAAAACCTAGTTCAAAACAATGAGCCGCCACTAGTTCAAAAATCAATGTCAATTAACCATGATGCCTCTGGTACTGCAATATATGACTTTTTTTCCCCCCTTGAAATTCTTAGTCACATTGCACCAATGCACCGCATCACATCAAGGAGGGTGGATTATTTTTAGTGAAATGAAGAGCAAGAGTCCTCAATGTGATGCGGTGCATGTGCTTTGATCGAAAATCACATATCATTCTAGTACCAGAAAAGGTATAAAATTGAAGTAAAGATACTAGTTTCTATAGAAATGTGTGTGAGGCTTGGCTTACCAAATCCATTACAAGTACTAATTGACCCAGCACACTCTCTGAAGGAACAAAAGGGACCAGAAGGCCATAAACG
Organism: Liquidambar formosana; assembly: GCA_039720395.1. Lineage (NCBI taxonomy): Eukaryota > Viridiplantae > Streptophyta > Magnoliopsida > Saxifragales > Altingiaceae > Liquidambar > Liquidambar formosana. The sequence continues at coordinate 9,856,510 of CM077824.1, read as the reverse complement.
CTTGCAAGGGCATTTGCAATCACAAAATACCTACAGCAGGACTTCAATCACTGTTAAAAAGATAAAGTAGAAGAAGAGGGCAAAAAAAAAAAAAAAACCCCCCACAACCACACACAGATACCCTTGAAAACAGCGGCAAAAAAGACGACATGTAAAATGATCAGCTAAACTTACTTCATGGCAGGCGAGTCACTGTACTTTGCTTCAAATTCTATCATGAAGATGTTAACTTTCTCATGAGTCGTAGCCATGGCAATGGCCGCAGAAAGCGTCACGCCAAAGGCTAGAAGCCTTAGCAGAAGGATGCAGAGGTTCTTGGTCTTGGCCATGGACATATAAGATTTACAAAAAGAGTTTTACAAGCTAGTGTAGAAAGGAAATGGAGGCGTGCAAGAGAAAGAAGGTTGAAATTTATTACTACTTTGGAATGGTTTCTGAGGGTGGGAAGCCTATGTGGAGAGTGTTAGGAAGGCAGATAAGAGATGGTTCACTAGTAATTATATATACACCTCTTTGTAGTGTTAGTTGAGATTTTCAACCATCACCACCGCCCACTTGTTAGTTTTTCTCCTTTTGCTGCTATACATAGACTTATATGTGAGCTATGACCCATCATCAAATACGAGCCTCTTCTTGATCATGTGTAAATAGGAATAATGGTTTTTTGGGAGGGCTTATGGGTAGTTAAACATCCAGTTCCTTAGTAGTGCACTTGGAAAACATGACTAGCTAATCCTTATCAAAAAAAAAAAAAAAAAAAAAAAATGACTAGCTATTACATGCATTAGGGGCTGTAAGGGAAGGGTGAAGAAAATGGAAATTGACCATTTCAGTGTGGATGTGTGATAGCTTTTTACACCAATGGTAGGCTTGCATGCAAGTAGCTGACTATAGTGTCATCATAAATCGAAAATTTTATGGAAGACGTTCTAGCTTGGTAAAGCCTCATCGGCATTGCATCGTACTATTAGGGGGCCTTAGTTTAAAAACTTGTGTTCATGTTACTTAACTACCAATTAACAATTAAACAATTTTCAAGCTACCAATTATGCTTTCCCAAACATTAACTGATGCAAAGCGGATACTGACCTTCCTATGATTAGTTGACTCGAAAGTTTAAATACCCTATCGATGATAGGAATTTGGTCCTATAAGAAAGTGTTTTTTTTTTCCTTTTAACACGCGCGTCCTTATAAATCAAACCGGACACGTGTATACATGGATTTCTCAATGAGATACATTTAATAAAACAATAAACATACGGGAACATGTGAAATTGCATTACAAATAATATAGGAAAATATTATATATATATATATATGGCATAAACAAATGTGAAAATGCCTAGAAAATTATACAAATAGGAGTATATTGTTCCATGTACTTATAACTTTAATAAATGTACTTAAAGACACCTTCAGTGCTAAGGTGAAAGAACTCAGTATGAACTCAGCACTGTGCTAAGGTAATCTCAGTCGTCCATCTCGGGTTTGACGGCTCAGATTAAATATGAAAAGCGTGCTGTTAAAATTACTAAAATACCCTTATGAGCATCTTTCTCATATTTTAATCTCAGCCGTCAAAATTCGAAGTGAACAACTATCACACAGTGATGAGTTTTTTCACCTCAACATCAAATCCAAACTCGTTTGACCCATATATATATATATATATCCAAAATACAATAAATCCCACTTAAAGTGGGGGGATTGTTGGAGATTATGATTTATGAGGCTTTGGCCTTTACATCAGCTAATTAATAGCTAGAATTTCAAAGTAGCTGCAGCAGCTACAATAAATCCCACTTAAAGTGGGGGGATTGTTGGAGATTATGATTTATGAGGCTTTGGCCTTTACATCAGCTAATTAATAGCTAGAATTTCAAAGTAGCTGCAGCAGCTATAAAAATTAGGGAATTTTGGCCAAAACCCCCATGTATAAGAGTTCTAAGATAATAGAACCAATTAAAACTAACGTTTAGTGAAAACCCCATTTGACAGTAAAAATACTAAAACACCCTTATTTTTACAAGTTGCCATAATTTACAACCATGCCATCTCACACACCTAGGAGAAAAACTAGGCTTCTTACCTTCCCACGTTCCTTTTTTTTCGGCAGCAAATATAGGAAAATACGGCACATTTAATTCTTCCAAAAACACACCTTCCATTATTAGAACAGCACCATAACTCTTTTCTAGGGTTTTTGCCACACGTTTGAACGTTTCCCAAGAAGTTTTGCAAGACAGATTGAAGAAACGGATTGAAGAACAACGATTGACGATCTGGGGTTTCGATTGTAGAACAAAAATGCCGAAAGGAAGTGAGTTACTGTTTCAGCTTGTTTTTTCTGTTTATTTCCATGATCGAAACATTAAAATGGTATGTTTTCATATTAAATCGTATGAATAATATTACTCAAATAAGTCGATATGTTTTGTAGATGAGTTTGATTTTGTTTAAATGAAATATTGTGGACAATATTGCAAAAATCTAAACCCAACAATGAATCGGTCCGTATAGAAACTCCATTTGGTATATTTGACATGCAAATATTTGGATTTGTGAAGTGATATAGAACCATGACACCGTTTTTTGGGTTTGAATGGGAAATTTTTGCGTGCGAAAACCCCATTTAGTTTTGATTCTTGTGTGGTTTTGAAAAAATAGTGATCCAACTGTACATTGGTACTGTTAGTCCCTACAAATTGCCCAACATTGAAATAAATTATAGCAAACAAATTAAATGCTTTTAACAGCATCACCTTACTGTTTCGCATTAATATTTCATATTTCTGATCTTTGTTATTGTGTGATTCTGAAAAGTATTGTTCCAACACTATATTGGTACTATTGGTGCGTATATTATGATTTCTTGTGAAATAATGTTGACAAATTAAATACATTCAACAGTATTAACTTATTGTTGCACATTATTATTTCATCTCTCTGATCTTGTAATTGTGTGGTTCTAAAAAATTATTGTTCCAACATTATATTGGTACTATTGGTTTGTATATTATGATTACTTGTGAAATAATATTGACAAAATGATACACTTCCAACAGTATCAACTTACTATTGCACATTATTATTTTATCATTCCAGTTTTTTTCCAATTATTGACGTATGAACAGTAAACTGGTAATATTCAAACTTATATTTTCACATGTGTGTAATATGATATTGCCTGAAATCATCTCAAACCATGATAGTCCACGATTAATGTAGACATTGTACCTTTCCCTTCCCTCAAAATTATCACACTACTATTGTAGATAGTATAAACTAACATATTAGAATACATTTATAATGTGTAATATTTTTCTATAGTTGTAATATAATGCAATATATACAATTTATCGTTGTAAAAACAGTACCAATTCACTAATGTGCAATATTTATTCAATATTGAATTTTGTAATGTTTTTTGTTTATTCAATATTCATTCAATAGTGATCCAACTGTACATTGGTACTGTTGGTGCCACAAATTGACCCAACATTGAACTAATTTATAGCAGACAAATTATACACTTGTAACAGCTTTACCTTACTGTTTCATATTATTATTTCATATTTCTGATCTTTGTTATTGCAACAGTAAACTGGTACTGTGTAATTATATGCAACAGTAAACTGATACTGTTTGCTGTTATTAATTCATTAGAAAACAACACTGAAACTTATAAATTCTGACTTTGCTATTGCTAATCAGAAACAAGTTCAGATGTTGGCAACACAAGAAAACAGAAGAAGTTAAGGACAACAACAGAAAACCAAATGAGATCCAAACTGTTGACCATCAAGAGATTGGTTAAGCACAATCATTGGGGATGAATCGCAAGCATAGTCGCCAAGTTGGGCCAGACAAACAGCAACACCAAACGCAAAAAAGGCAATCACAATCAAGTAGCTATCTATTGCGTATCCAAAAACAAAAGGGAGCAAGAGAAACCAAAGAGGAGTAGACAAAAAGTAGTGACTATTGGTTTATTGTACAAAAGTATAGTTACATTTGAATATCAAATATGGGTTTGCTGATTTTTCATTGTTAATATGTCAATTTTTATGTTATAAAATCATAACAAAAAGAAATTTGTGAATGATAGTACAGATTTCTTTCGCAAAATATGATTACTGATTTGTACAAAATTGCCAATAGGTGAATTCAGCACAATAACTTGTAATGTGGTAATGGTTATTGAAATGCATTTGCAATAGTACCACTTTATTGTTGATAGTTTAAAATACCAAGACCGTGAACGCAAATGCATTAAATATAAACATCATTTTACCACATGTCCAACAAAGTAATCGACATGGTGGGTTCCTATTGAAGATTATAAGATTGGAAAAATGTCAAAGCATCACAAATAAGTTGTACTCCAACTGTAGTTACCATTATTCATTTTCCAACAACACCATTTTACTGTTGACAGTTGAAAATACGAAGACCATGCACTCTTAAGCATTAACTACCTCCAATTAATGAACGTCATTTTTACACATATCCAATGAAAAATTAACATAGTAGTGGCATTTGCACGATAAAGTTAAATTAGTGCTGTTTGTTATTTTACATTACAAACAATATCACTATACTATTGTAAGTTTAAAGTAATATTTGACACATACTCATTGGCATCATATACGCATCTAAGATCATATATTCCAACATGTATTAGGAACGTAAACAATGTCACTCCGTGTCCATAAAATTGGACGTCATAAAACAAACTTGAACAAACTTAAAACATTTAAAACTATTAAAACTTATAAAAAGAGTAACAAAATTATGCTATATCGGTTCTTGACATGTCTTCTTATTATAAGTTCTGAGCCTTTTGCATCTACCACATTTTATTTGCCTTATCTTCTCTCCTATGAAAGGTATTCTTCTATTATTTGGCCTCCCCGCTGGTCGTCTTGTGTTGGGTGGAAATACAATTTCACAATTTTAATTGCTAACACCCGCTTTTAAAGCCGTGGAAATGGGATGAATAGATTGACTGGAGTTATCATTATGTGTTTGATAAAACAAACCCTTGAATATCATCAAAAGATATGTGCACATCCACGGGCATAACAATCGTCCTCCCACCAAAAGTATACATTAAACATTTGTTCTCGTCCATTGCTATCCAAATGTATATATGAACCTGAATTACAACACAAACAGTATCAATTTACAATGTGAATTTAAACAAAACAAACACATATATACCAAAAACATAACAACATGTATGACATTCTCTCAATAGTACCACTTTACTATTCATAAGGCGTAAACATAAAATAAACCAATGACAGTATCATGATACTGTTTACAGCTCATTTTTAATGTACACCTATTTCCATCTAAAACCCAGCAAACCAAATCGTGTGAAAAATACCACCCCCAACACAGCTCATCGTACTTAAAAATCTTTGAACTATTCATTCACTTGTATGATACACATACAAGAAACAACTCAAAATGAAGCCCAATCAATGCTCGAATGACAAATGCATATAAAAATGTAAAAAATCTCAAAACTAACAAAAATATATGTATACAACTTACATATACAGCAGCAGTATTCATATATTGAAATCCACATACACCCCCAACGATATTTCATGAACAACCTTCAATACAATACATTATTCTTTCCGAAATCCACACTATGAACATGATCACAACTGATTTCGCATCTAAAGTCCAGATAAATCAACAAAAATCTAGGAAAACGACTGAAAGAGATGAAACGAGAAACACTTTCGAACCCAAACTGAATCTCGGGCAATCACTTGGAGAGAGAGATTTGAATTCCCTTCATCAGCGCTGGTTGGAAAAAAAAGAAACATGATGGAGCCGAAATCCCTCTCCCACGATATGATATCCCCCAAAAACGGTTACACATGTTTATCTTAGCATAGAAATCTGATTTTTCCATATCTAATATGCAAGAGATACGGAAAAGTAAAAAAAAGGGTATAATTGGTATACAAAATCACCTATTTACCTTACCACAAATAAAAACTTAAAAAAAGGGGTTATTAAATTACTAAATCTTAAATAGGGTTTTTTACTAAAGGCAGACCCCTAATAGGGGTTATTGCTAATTTTCCCTAAAAATTAATAAAGGATCCACTAAACGACTGCCCTAACAAAGGGATACCAGTTAAACAAACAATTAATTGGAGTTACTTCTCACTAAAACTTTTTGTCTTGTCAATAAATTGGGTCATTAAATAAGGATTTAAATATTATATTTTTCGTCAAATGGCCAAACTTACTTTGTATACATTTGAAAATCTTATTCCAGCTGTACCACTAATGACAGTACTTTTCAGATACCCACTTGCGCCACTCGTGTATCAAAAAGCAGTTCTAATGAACAAGAATTTTATCTCTTCATCCTCTTTCTTTCTTTTTTATTTTTATTTTTTATTTTAGAAATTTAACGTATAGTATCTATATTAATATTCAAACCTAAAACATGTCTCCATATAAAGAGAAGAAGTGTTACTAGGTCATAAGACCATTAACTTCTTCACCCTTATTAACAGAGCGGTTACTCTTTATAATGATTAGCAAGGATTTGGTGCTAAACTTAGTATCGTAGTACGGTGATGAACACCACTCGAAAAGGGTTTGGATGGTTTGAATTAAATGTTGAAAGAGTTGCTATTAAAATGGCCAAAATAATCTCAATAAGCAACTTTTAATTCGAGTCGTCCAAATTCTCATCTAATGGTACTAATCACCTCAACACGTTGCTAAGTTTTTTGAACCCGGCACTGAATCATTAGTTAAGATTAATGTATCTGATGTTTTTAGTTGTGTGGAACTCTCGAAGAAAAATGCATAATTCGAAAGCTTTTTTCCATTATCAATTTCAAAGCCCAAAATTTAATTATTCAACTAATTTGTGAACACTTGATTCACTAATTAAAGAGAAGAAGTGTCTATATTAATATTCAAACCTAAAACATGTCTCCATATAAAGAGAAGAAGTGTTACTAGGTCATAAGACCATTAACTTCTTCACCCTTATTAACAGAGAGGTTACTCTTTATAATGATTAGCAAGGATTTGGTGCTAAACTTAGTATCGTAGTACGGTGATGAACACCACTCGAAAAGGGTTTGGATGGTTTGAATTAAATGTTGGAAGAGTTGCTATTAAAATGGTTAAAATAATCTCAATAAGCAACTTTTTCAACTTTTAATTCGAGTCGTCCAAATTCTCATCTAATGGTACTAATCACCTCAGCACGTTGCTAAGTTTTTTGAACCCATCATTAGTTAAGATTAATGTATCTGATGTTTTTAGTTGTGTGGAACTCTCGTGGAAAAATGCATAATTCGAAAGCTTTTTTCCACTAGAAGAACATTATCAATTTCAAAGCCCGAAATTTAATTATTCAACTAATTTGTGAACACTTGATTCACTAATTAAGATACATTATAGCTGGAACCTAATCGTCAAACATTCGCTTTGTAGAACAAATATTCTCCATGTTTTCTTGAGCTATTGCGGGACTGAAAACAGTATTAGTGTGAGAAAAGTGAGGGCCATTCACATTGTTGGAGATTTTTAGACAAGTATACAAGAAGACCTTGCAAGCATATATGAAATCAAAATTTTCATAAGGAGGCTTTTAATCTTTTAGTATCAATCTTTTAATGTTTGTACAATCAGCTAAGCTAAAACAATCTTGTAAAAATGCTAGAGACAAAAATCCAAAGGTGCAGGTAGGATCCATGAGTTCAAAAGGAGGTGGTACTGTTGAAATTTTTCTTCAAGGTGATTGAAAGAAACAATATATAACAGGGTATTTGGGCATGCTGAATTCGCAGCCCACCAACAAATATATTAAAGATTTTATCAAAAAATCAAACTTATTAAAGATTGGTTTGTACAAATGGGGTGGTTATTACAACCAAGTGAAAACGGAACAATCTTAATGGGCTTCTAGGAATTTAGTCACAGAGTAAACACTGCACATAATTTTTTTTTTTTTTTTTTTTGGGTACAATGGGAAGAATTGAAACCCTAATCTATTGTAAACACTCTAACCACTTCTTATTTCTTTACTAGGTTATCAAATCTGAACCCACAAACCTGTTGTCCATGGATTTCCTTGCCTGGGTAACCAGGAAGGGTCGCAAATTCTCTGTTGTAGGGTTAAATAGATGGATGCCTTTTTCAAATCAATGGAGACACACCAAACCATTGTAGGAACTTGTCATGTGATACATGAAGGGAAATTTCTTGGTTTGCACATTGTTAGTAGTTCATGCTTCCTTGCAGTTTTGGTCTCTCTCTCGTAGTTTCTAAGATTGCGAAACTAGATGAATCGTCTGTCCATTAGTCTAGTGTGCATCAATAAAATGGGGATCGTCGATCAAAGAATACCAAAGCTTACACGCACACACTTGAGTCTGATAAGAGATTTTTCAGGAATTCTTGAGAGTATGTTGATGAGGATGTCATATGGAACCAACTGCTCAAAATTTCCCTTGGTAGAACAAATATTCTTCATGTGTTCTTGGGCTATTGCAAGCTGGAAAAACAGTAAATTGTGTGAGAAAATTGAGAACAATTTACGTTGTTAGCGATTTCTAAACAAGTTTGTGAAAAATAGTGGTGTGATAAAATTGAGTGCAACTTACATTGTTAGGCAATTTCTAAAAGAGAATGTGAACCCAAAAAGTCTGAAAGATTGTGTGATTGAAGTGATCAAGCAGAAAAAGTGAACATCCGGTAAGAAAATATGAAATCAAACTTTTTATTCATAATTGAATTTGAATTAAAACCAAGAATATCATTGATTTTATTAATCAAGTCATACTTTAAAATCTTCTTCTTAGCTTTCTCAACCTCAAAAAAAAGAAAAGAAAAAAAAGAAAAGAAAAAAAAAAGGTGCTTAAATAAATACTCCATATTTAATGAAAACTTGTAAAACTTGATAACTAATTAATATTGCACTAAGACAATGGCATGATAGTCCGGTGGAATTCTTTTCACTCGTTGAGTGAGTAGTTTTGAGTTCAAGTTTATAGAAAAAGTATTAATATTCATTTGTTGATATTGGAGAGTTAAAAATATAGGTAAATCCTATTGTTTGTTAGGAAAAAAAAAAGGGGGGGGGGGGTGGGGGGAGGGAACAAACAAACACTGATATTGCAATAGAGTAAATACACTCAAACTTAAAACAAAGTTAATTATACTTATAAATTAATAAAACCCACTGGCACATGTGCACACTCTCTCTAGTCTCTATATACATACATATATATAAAGTATGTAAAGTTGTAAACTAACAATGGAAATAAAATAAAATCAAAGATCCGTTACGTTGTTGAATTTGAAAATCAAATCACACCACCAGATTAGTAGAACTCAAAAAGAAATAATAAGTACAACTAGCTACATTAAACAATTAAGCCTTCTAGTTAACAGAGAACTATTAAATAAGTGCAATAATTGAGATATTGATTATGTGCAGTCTAGCAACATAAACAATAATTAAAAAAGAAAAACTTTAAAGAAATATTTAACAAATAAGTGCAACAACAGATATCATAAACCAATTAATAAGTGCAATCTTGTCCTCTTTTCTTTTTTCTTCTTCAGCTTTCTTGGCAACCAAACTAGGTATTTATAAGTATTTTAACCAGAACTAATAGAAGTTGATGATCAACTAATACAATTAAGCAAAAACCTTTTTTTTTTTTTTTTTTGAAAAAAACTTATAAATTTTTTTTTTTTTTTTAAATTAGAGAGAGACAAGAAGTAGTAACCATAAGAAATCCTAATTCAAATAGGATTAGAATTCGTAGCGTGAGAAACCCTATAGGTGGAATGTCCTTAAATTGCCTCTTCAAGAATATTTTTTCGTCATTGGTTTATGTACTTCAAAACGTTGCGTTTATGTAGCAAATTTGAACATTACTAGGAGCAAAACGTTGTCGTTTTATTTCCAGATCTGACCCGTTGGCCGTTGTACCGGTTTTTCTTCTTCCATGTGCCTCTCTCTCCAAGAGAGACGGCGTTTTTAGGGTTTTTCAGAGACGCAAGATTTTCCCTCTCAATCTAAAAAATCTGAACTTTTTCCCACGAAACAAACAGAAAAATGTCAGCATCTTCTTTCTCTCTCACCCTGCTCTCAAAAACCCTAAAACACTCTCCTCCTAAAATCCCAATCCTTAACCTCCACGCCATCACTCCCAAAACCCAGCTCAAATTCAACCCCATTTTCAAACCCTCTTCACTCAATCTCTTCCTCACCACCCAAAATCTAAAACCCAGATCCAAATCCCATTGCTATTCCCCAATCCGATCCCTTTTCACCGGCATCGTCGAAGAAATGGGCGAAATTAAGCAACTGGGTACCGCCGAACATGGCGGTTTCGACATGAAGATACACGCAAAAACTGTCCTCGAAGACGTCAACCTCGGCGACAGCATCGCCATCAACGGAACCTGCCTTACGGTTACCGAATTTGATACCCAATTGTCCGAATTCACCGTTGGTTTATCGCCCGAAACTTTGAGGAAGACGTCCCTGATCGAGCTCGTACCGGGTTCGTTTGTGAATTTGGAGAGGGCATTGAAGCCGTCGACCCGAATGGGCGGGCATTTCGTGCAGGGCCACGTGGACGGGACCGGCGAGATTGTGGCGCTTGAGCCAGAGGGGGATTCGTTGTGGGTGAAGGTGAGGACAGCGCCGGAGTTGTTGAAGTATATCGTGCCGAAAGGGTTTATAGCTGTGGATGGGACTAGTTTGACTGTGGTGGATGTTTTTGATGAGGAGGAGTGTTTTAATTTTATGCTGGTTGCTTATACTCAGCGAAAGGTGGTGATTCCTTTGAAGAAAGTTGGGCAGAAGGTAAATTTGGAAGTGGATATACTTGGAAAGTATGTGGAGAGGCTTCTCAGTAGTGGGTTTGTTGACTCTTTGAAATCTTCATGACCCCAAGGTATTCAAATTATAAATTCATATCTGCAAATGCAATTTTTTTAATTTGAATTTGAATTTGAATTTGAATGTATCACTTTTTTTCCATTTTTCTAAATCATGTTGTTTTGTGAATGTGCAATGGATTTTTGAAGTGAACTCTTTGGATTTATGTGGTGTACGCTCAACTGGTGTGATTCAGATAATTGTGTGATGTACAAGGTTTTTCAAGTGAAAATTACATGGCTACATTTCGAACATTTAGGTCAATTGTCCCTAAAAATTGTACGAGATTGAATTTGTGTGATATTTGTATCTGTTCCGTACTTTAACTAGTCTTGAGAGAAAAAAGAACAAAACTATTATACGATCATATTTATGTTTCTTTTTATCAGCTCTAAGAACTTAGCATGTTTTCAAAGAAACTGTTTTTCTAACACAAGATTAAGAATCTACTAATTACCACTCCTTTTAGAGTTCTTCATGCTGGAGTTGGTAACTGTGAAAGGTTCCGTTGTAGTACACACAAAAACTTTTTTTTGATAAAAGACACAAAAACTTGTAACTACCTTTCATATGTTCTTCCGGTTTGCTTATAAAAAGCTAATTCATCTTCCTCTTTAAGTTTAGGATTCTTAACCAAATGATTATGTGATTATTAAGGTTTCTAGTTTTGCTCTCACTTGACTGCAAGCTAATTTGGTGAGGATTTGGTGTGATTATTGGTAACCTAAGAAGCATGGACACGGACAGTTGACATGGGTACGACATGACACGACACGACACGACACTGACACACCGATACGGCAAATCCTAAAAAAACTAAGACACGACACGTCAGGGACACTGTAATAAATAAATAAATATTTATAATTTATAGACATGTATAGTTTATAGTTCCATTATACACACCAAAAAAGAATTAAAATATATGAAGAAATAAAAGATATACTCCGTAATTACATGAAGAAGCAAGACACCAGTAACTCCATAAATCATAATGAGTTATTAAGTTGTAACAATGACATTTAATTTCGAGCATTGTTCTATTTTCCACACAAAACATCAAAGAAAAAATTCATCGTCATCAATTGTCTAATTCCAATCATCAAAATACACATAAAGAATTCCCTGTTGCCGTGTTGCGTCGTAGGGGTGTCAACTAAGTGTTGAAGCAATGTCTTGACAGTGTCGGCTAAAAAAAAAAAAAAAAAGAATTAAAAATTATAGACACTTCTCAAGTGTATCCGACACAGGAAGTAGGCGTGTCGGGCAAGTGTCGTGTCCAATATGTGTCGGACACTGCATTTCCAGATATTTTGGGGTGTTGATGCATCTTAGTTGGTAACTGTGAAAGGTTCCATTATATTACACACAAACTTTTTATGGATAAAAGAGACACACAAAAACTTGTAACTACCTTTCATATGTTGTTCTGGTTTGCTAATAAAAAGCTAATTCATCTTCCTCTTTGAGGGTTATGATTCTTAACCAAATAATTATGTGATTATTAAGGTTTCTAGCTAGTTTTGCTCTCACTTGACAGCAAGCTAATTTGGTGAGGATTTGGTGTGATTAAGTTGATTCTACTTCTTTCATGTCAGTTAGAGAGAGAGAGAGAGAGAGAGGCCTTGTCACTGAGCTTGCATATGTGGAGTGGAATGGTGATTCATAATGATGACTGACTGCCTGGAAATGAGAGGATTGCTATTTAGACTTGAAGAAGATCTAGAGTCATAAAGAGGATTGCTATTTAGACTCGAATCATTGGTTATAAGTGACAGATCTCTAAACTTCTAAAGCTTTATTTGGTAGTAGGTGACACTGGTTCCTATAGTTTCTCCTAAAAAGCTGTGTGATCATCGTCTTTGCAGTACATTGCTAATTTGTTGAGAGCTAATTTAATCAACTAGCGAACTGAAGGAAAGCAGTCCCATAGTGTTGTTATTTAGCATAGTGAGGGTTCTATAGAAATTATGGTAGTTATTAAATTGATCTTGAATAGTGTGAGAATCTTTCGTGTCTTATCAGAAATAGATTCCCATATATAGGTGTGTGCGTGGGTGGTTTGAGTAGGTTTGGTATCTTTAACATGTCTGCATTTGAGAGAGGTCTCGTATGTATGTGTTTGCAAGACAGACAAGTCTAATTGGTCTCATATGTAAAAGTAAATTGCTCATTAGAAAGTAAGGAGAGGAGAAAGAAAAAAATGTATAATGCTAAGTTGTGAATGGTTTGAGTAGGTTTTGTATCTTTAACACATCTGTAATTCAGAGAGGTCCCATATGTATGTGTTTGCAAGATAGACAAGTCTTATTGGTCTCATATGTAAAAGTAAACTGCACATTAGAAAGTAAGGAGACGCGAAAGAAAAAAGTGTATAATGCTAAGTTGTTTATTTTGTAGATGACACTCACAAAGTTTCTTTTTTGCTTTTATACATTCTTTTTAAAATTTAATAATTGATAGTTTCTTGTATGTGATTTTGAATACAATTTCTTTTTTGGTTTCTCATGATTAACTATTTTATTCCTTGAGTAACTGAAATGAGAATGTTTAGATGCTAAAGTGGAAAATATAAGAAAAGATAGAATAAGAAAAGAAAAATGCAGTCCTGCACAGCTATTGAGGACAGGATGTGGAAGTCAATGAAGACGGTCCAGTCATGTGTTACAGAAGCCAATGATGCACCTGTAAAAATCTGATAAGTCAAGTTGAATGCACTACAAGGGCAAGGAGGCAAAAAAGAAAGTGAGTTGAGGCTCTATTAACATACTCAGTAAAAAGGAGTGATAATTCAAGTTGAAGGCGCTACAAGGATGAGGAGGCAAAGAAGAATGTGTGTTGAAGCTGTATGAACATACTCGATGACATAATTTGGTTGAGTATATGGCCCAATATAGATTTGCATGGCAAGAGAAATCCATGCAGCTAATCCCAAGTAGCTTTTTTTGTCCTCTTGTTTTTTTTTTTTTTTTTTTGGTTGTGTGCTGAGAATCCCAAATTCCCTAGTAGTTGGGTTAAAAGGCTTTATCCAGTTGAGTATTTCAAGAGTTGAGGCTTAGAGCCATGCATACATGCTTCTTCTAAATAGTTGTAACCATGCTTAAGAAATTAAATGGTTGTTTGTCAGGTCAGTGATTTTACAAGCAAAACGTTAGGTTGGAAAGCATCAGGAGAGATAGGAAGGTTAGAAACCCTGCTGGACCATGGCAAAACTCTAGTTTGGTGTAGTAGTTTCAGGCCTCCGGTATAGTTTCCTATACATTTCTGGCTCATCTGCTCTGTTCACAGTTCTTACCAGGGTTTGTTCAAGCATCTGGTTCTGATCTCAAGTCTCGTAGGAATCATGGTGCGCTTTCGTTAGACTGCAGACTTTCCTAGATAACAGCAAAAAAATTTGTTCAATGTGTGGGGGAAGTTTAAATCGCAACAGCAGATCCCCATGATGCTCCTCAAGCGCCTTTGCACCCCAACTGCACTCTGCTTGGGAAACTAAACCTGCAATTGATGTCCAAATTTTTATTAATTTTTATTTTGGCAATTTAACCTTTTAATTCCAGCAAAAGCATGTCATTATATATGAATTCGTTATTGAGATGAAGTCCAATGTATGTACTTTTGAATTCTAAACTTCAAATATAACTACTCTAGCATATTTTCCAACTATTTTTCTTTTTATTAATGTCATATCTTTTTAATATGCCCTTGCTTTTTGAAAACTTTCCTCTCTTGCTTGCAGCTCCATTGGCAGCTTATTTATGCTGCATCAAACTTAACACTCCTAACCATTCATTGCCATGATGCTTGCTCAAACTCCCATCTCCCTGAACAGGAAACTCACCCTATTTTTTTTCAACTTATTAAATATCCTATCAATAGTGGCTTGAAGTTTTAGGTTGATAACCCTTAAGTGGCTTGAAGTTTTAGGTTGATAACCCTTTGTTTACCCATTTTTAGTCTTAGTGTGATTGACTTACCTTTCCAGGTTTACGCAATTCAGATATTGTCTGTTCAGGTACAACAGATGTATCTGAGTGATACAATTACTTGCTTCATTAGACGACCCAAATTCTGTTGAGATTCTTCAGTTTCGAAAACTTGCAGAGCTTACACCAATTTTTTTTATTGAAACTCTGCAGTATCATCTCTCTATTGTAGGTATCTCACATTCTCGACTTCTCATGCTGGGGCAATGCTCCAAATTATATGTACTTTTCCTTGTTTTACTCTCTCTAGACATTCTTCTAATTGTTCGGTTGTAATGTTCCATGACAATTGTCATCCTTCTTGTTTCTCAATAAGAAGTTTAAATTTATATAGATGTCAAGTTTAGTGCACTTCTTATTGAATTTGCAATTAGAGGTTCTCCTCGTGATTTTCTCTCTGCTGACCTCTGATCACTCGGAGGAAAATTCAGTAGAGATGCGGCATTGAAGTGAGCCTGATATTAATAAAATCGCACAGAGCTTGAGAACTGCAACTGGATTTAATTGTTTTTGTACTGTTAGAATTACCGACTTAGTTTGTGTTGTATGGGAGCCTGGCTGGACATATCATATCACTTGCTTCCTTGCTTTCCATTTTTCTTTGAAGTTCAAACTGATCTTCATTTGTCGTATCTGCCCCCTCTAATTTCAACAGTGTTACGGTAAGTCATTAAATCATTTCATTCGTTGAAAAAATTAACCCCCTAGCTTCTTATCCTTGGGCACTGTTAAAAATGGAAAAAATTAACCCCCTTGTTATCCTTGCGCACTGATTTTCATTTGTCGTATCTGCAGACTTTCGTGGGTTCCCTCCCTCCCTCCCATCCCAAGAAGGTAAAAAAAAAGTTTCCAGCCATTTGGGTTTGTCTTGGTTGCTGAAATGACAAGAGGAAAAGTAGAGGAAATTTCTGGGAAAACTGTATAGACGTATAGTAGTCAATATTTCAATATTTCTTTGGTTTCCCGTCTTGTTGCTGATCAAACAATGTATCAGTGCTTATTAGATGAAGATTAAAAAATTCTTGCCCCCAAAAGCAGACTTTTGAATGTTTTCTTTATTATTATATTATTACCAATCAGAACATTGTAAAGGCGGATGAGAACAAGAGCCTTCAACAAGACTAACAACTCATAACACCAACCCATGTAAATATTTTATTTATTTTTGGTGGTGGTGGGGGTTTTCGGTTTTTGTTTTGGGGCGCTGGGGGATTGTTGACGAAATTTGTTCTTACCCCACATGACAAGAAAATGAAGCTTGTGGATTTAGCAGGATCATGTGTTTGCCTATATATATATATATTTATGTACGATAAAATGGGTGGATGTGTATAGAATGAGTTTTCTTTTGGAGGTTTCTCTTTCTCTAGTGCCACATGCCCCCCTTCGCCATTTTACCTGTTGCTCATGTGCGTTTGTCCTCATTGATACTCGCCATCACTGGACTATTTCCATTACAACACCTCATGATTTTGCTGCAGACTTACAGTGTTCCCACCAAATTTTATTTTTGAGACACCTTACCTACTGGCAGGAATCAAATCTTAATGAATTGACCAGTAATAATAATAAAAAAAAAAATTATCGTTCTCATTTTCTGTCAAATCAAATTTTGTGGAGAAACACTTTTTTTTTTTTTTTTTTTTTCTAAGGATTTTTTTGGAAGATATCAAGATTTGAAATCAAGACATTTGAAAAATATTCTAACATCACAACCAACATGATTGAGAGAAGATTTGCGTAGCGAAACACTTAAAAGGTTTCCCGAGCTTGCTTTGTTATGGGCCTGTGAACTCTCCTTGTATCCATATGGTACAAATCAAGTTATGCGTGTAGCCTTCAAGTAGGTGGACCATACTATAGTTTTATCTTAAAATTTTCAATCTTTTTCTTAACCAGTCTAAATAAAATTTCATGGTCAAACTTTTTAAAAATAACACACATCGATGGTCATCCAAAGGTGTCACGCAATGCTGTGAAAGCATATCAATTTCTATACTGTAAAGGGATTGATTGTTTGTTTGGCCAAAATCGAATGGAATCGGAATGAAATAGTGTTTTCCATTAAAATCTCATTCCATTCTAATTCCTCTCGATTCCAGCTAAACAAATGTGTCATAAGAGTATAATCAAGAGGGAAAAACTCACAGCAAGGTGACGACAATATCTCGTGATAGCCTTACCATTTCCTCATCCTTGGACATATCAATCCCTTCATAATTGCAAAATCGATTCCCCTGTAGAACAAGACCTATTTGATATCCAACCCTTTTTTTTCGGTTACAAGATATCCATCTTTATTCTATATGGCTTTCTTTTCCGATGCATTATTTGGCTTTTGACTAAAAAGATGCATTCCTTTCTTCCCACCTTTAACACAAAAGATATTTGCACACTTTTGTGACCGACAATGCTTTATGTTTTCCATGATCTCACTTGCAAATGCTACAGAGGTTGAGTGGCTAACCTAAAATCACTTGCATTACATTTATATAAAATAAAAGAAAAAAAAGAAAGAAAGAAAATTAAACCAAACGAAGCAATTTGGGCCACACCTACAAATTTAGAAATATCCTAAACATGGCATTAAAAAAAAAACCCCTTTTGGAGGCCAAATTTAAGCTGGTTCCTACCATTTGGGCCAAACGAAGGTGACAACGTACAAAGCTAGCCCACTTTTCCATTTTCCCAAACAACCCCTCCTTTTCATTGGGATGTTTATTTTATTTATTTATTTATTTATTTATTATGTGGGGTGAGAACTCCTAAACGCTAACTCGTAGGTTATGTCTATCATGTCGGGCGCATTTTATGATTGACTTTCACATGTCCACATGTTGGATTAGAGACATTCACAAGTCTATCACGTACAGAACATCGCATGGATAATTAAGCTAATATAAGATAAGTAACGAAATCATACATTAGGATTTTATGTATTTAATTAGTGGATTAATACAAGTTTAGTGAAAGACAAAATGCCTAGTAGGAGAATTTGACCATTGACGTGGGATCTAAATGGCATCTTCATTAACAAACACTCGTTCCATGAAAAGCATTGATTTAGGCCCCACGTGTTAACCACAACATGAGTGGGTGGGCATTATCAGAAAGTGTGATGCTAAAGTTACATGACGCTGACACCTCATTAAATCACGTCCTTCGCCTTCAAAAGCCGGTGCCATTCTCTTTGTTCTTATGGAGTTTTATTCGAAAACGGCTTCAAAGATAAAAAACCACTAACCAGCCGACCAATCATATAATATAATTTTTTAAAAAAATACAATAATTATCTTATAATTGTGATAAAATAAAGGTGGTGGGTAATACAGTTTTGACACGACACGTGTTGGGTTTGGGTTGGTTGATGATCTGTTACGTCGGCTTAGTATAACCGCACAAAGGAGAATCTAGTGGCCGTGATTCATGCCAAAAGTACACACTAGATTAAATGACGATAATACCCTCGGCTTGGCGTAAGTGGTCCCCAGCGTTTTCACAGCTTCCATGATTCTCCTTTAGCTGCACCTGATTATCAATCAGGACCGTTAGCTTAATTAGGGCATGTCACGTGATCAGCTGATTTTTCTGATCATGTTTTATCCCAAGACTCTTTTTGGTGGTGGGGGGGACCTTGAACTTTCGACCATTATTGTTGGGGTGGTGGGGTGTTGGGGTTTAGCTTAGCTTAATCCCAATTGCCCTTCCTAGTCTCCCCCATGTGTTTTTTTGAATGACAATTGGGAGACATGATTGATCCTATATAACTGGTTGTGTAGCTGAATCGCATTGATTGATAACTCTTTCTGTGAGCATTCTCATCTTTTAATTATTTTAAGGTAGGTAATTTATACAAGGCACGTATCACATAAGCTTTGATTATGGGATATCCTCCACTAATCATCCCCGTAACACATTATTATACATATATATATATATATATATAGTCTTAATCTGATTAGCACGTGTTGATATAAGTTACATTAATACCAAAACATTAGAAGTAATACCGTGTACATTGATCCAATGTATTCCATAACTAACTAATATGTAAGGTATATATATATATATATATATATATATATAGACGTGTTGGTATATTGTTAAGCAAAAGAAAATATCAAATTTTTATTAACGGTTTAGCGTGTGTGGTTAAAATACTAAACTTTCGATCCTAAAATTTCAAGTAGAACTCTTAAAAAGTCTTATTCAACGTTATGGGGGTATAAGAGGTAATTGAGATTCGTGGAATATCCCTAGGAACGGGAGAAGAGCTTGGGAAAGATACCCATGAAAGGTTCCCGCGATTACATTTTTGTATTTGACAAGGAGGAATTTGTAAATTTCCTCAACCAAGACTTTTATGCTTTGTTTGCGTTTCGGAGAGAGTAAAGAAGAGAAAGGAAATGAAAATAACCAAAAAAAAAAATTAGAAGCAAATTATTTTTTCAAAGCATTCTTTTCATTTTTCTTTCCTTTACCCCAATTTTTCCACTATCCAAACAGAAACTCTCCTCCTAATGTGAGGTGTGAGGTAATTTTTTATGATTTAAAAGAAAAAAAAAAGGAAAAAAATATAGCAATATGTCAACTTTTACAACACATTGAGAGAGTCCAGCTTAATTCACACTCCATCTTCATTTTTTTCTTCCAAAAGATAAGCTTAGCAGTTACCACCACATCATTAAACCAAGTAGTCAAATTATACGCCCACATGCAAAGATTTTCATTGTCCGGTGACATCCCATCACAGGGATTTGGATTTTGTGCAATTACTACATGGTGGATCGATGATAGGTGGGCAATAAAGAAAATAAAAAGTTATTAGATATTAGCTGTTAAATACATCTCTCAAATTTTAACTATTTATTCTTCTTCTTTATCACATGTCATCGATCCTACCTTTACTGCAACTGCGCCGAAATCAAATCCCACAGGAAAGGTAATTAGGTGAGAAACATGAGGAAAAGTATAGAGGACTGTAGTCATTGTGAGGTAATTAAAGGGGCACCATCGGGAATTCGCATTTATACCTTCCAACCTGTCGTTATATCTACCGCCACTCCACCAAGCCTCAACGCCCGAAGCATTTTGGCCTTAAATAACCTGTGAAAGTCATGAAGCGGGCGTGGCACCATCAGCACCATACACGTGTCACGCAATAATGACTCGAACTCGAAAATATCAGCCTATCATCGCTAAGCTTTTGGAGAAGTCGTCTCGAAAAAATCATCCCTCGAGGTGCCGCGGAAAACCATCCATCACACTTTTTTTTTAAATTACGAAAGTACCCTCTTTGAATGGCCGAGAGGTTCTAGAACGATATTCTTTTTACTAAACTATCCTTGACCACCCTTTATGAGGAAAATGAAAACTTTGAATAGATTTTTCAGAGGAAAACACTATTTGTATTCTCAAATATTTGTACCCTTAAAAAAGCTTTTCGCACTTTTCAAGCGATAAGTTTTTTGATCCTTCGAGTGGCTAAAGTGGGGTAGTCTGTGATCCCCTTATCTCACATAAGTGTGAAAGCACAAGTGAGCAAATGACATCTTTCTCTTCAAATTGCACTTTATAAATCTGGGATAAGGGTTGTCTTTTATTTATTTTTCTCATCAATTTCTTTGCAACATGTTTCAGCTTTGACACTAGGGAAACCAACATTGTGGAGATGCATAAGCCACGAAAAATTGCAATAGGGTGGGAATTGGGAGGGGGTTAGCCAACTTTGTTTGAACTTCAAGATTTTTGTCCAAGTTTAGACAAAAATTATCAATTGCGGAAAAACCACGAAATTATTTGGCATACCCCAAAGCCCAATTAGCTATATAGTGGTTTGGCTTAAGTTTTATTATGTTTTGTAAATTGCCTACATAGTTTAGCTCTTTATGAAAGTAAAGAAGAGAGTTGTGCTTTCAAAACCAACATTAAGTCAACTTCTTTTAAGACCAAATGATTGAATGTACATTGGTCCAATTCATCCCACTTTTTGAAATTTTCGAGTAGCCCTGGCAACAACAACTATTTAATTGATTTGTCTCTTGTGTGTGTGTGTGAGTGAGAGAGAGAGAGAGAGTCTAATCAAAATGAGTTTGAGAATGAAGAGTTATACAGTAATTTGATTGAATTCACCTTTAACAATGCCTCAATTTTGAATGTAGAGTGCACGTCTCTTGAAAATTATTATGAAGCATGTTGGAAGCATTTTTTTTTTTGTCTCTTAATATTTTTATCTTTGCTTACCAAGGAATTACATTTTCGTTACTTTAAAAAATACGAATGAGACCTTATTAAGATGAGGTTAAGAATGAAAAATTATCGTAATAGATTAAGATTCATGGAGCTTGTGGAATTCCCAAATCCACAATTGTGTAAGTATGGTGGGAACTCATCTAACCATGCCACATATTCAACTGAAAATTCTGGTATTTTAAAGTTCATATACTTTTTCTCCAAAATAGTAAAAAAAAAATCTTTCATAATAATCTGTTATTATAATATACAAATATACGTTTCTAAAAACATAGAAGTCGTCATATCAAACACGTGTCTGCATATTATGTTCCTTGTTGCTAAAAGGTAATGACAAAATGCCATTGCTGGGTATTATGTTCCCAGTTGCTAAAAAGGTAATGACAAAATGCCATTGCTATCAAGACCTTAATAATAGGGAATTTTGGTGATAGCCCTTTTGTATAAGAGTTCTTAAAAGAAATAGTTTTGTCAAAACACCTTTTAACCCCATATGAACAAAATTGCCCCTAATTTTCAATTTGAATAGATTTATAATAGTGCCATCCTACTTTTCAGGCTGAAAATCAGAGATTTGATATCCATTTTTTCCGACGCAATATATGGATGAGAATCCCTCATATCAACGGAAAATTTAAAAAACTAAACCTTCTTCTCCAACTGCAATCGGACCTTATTCGACCACCGTCCTACCATAGCTGTCGTTTTCTTCTTCACAGCTTCATATCTCTCTCTCTCTCTCTCTCTTTTTGCGAGCACCTTTCTTCTTCAGCTATTTCTTTTCTTCTTTTTTTTCCTCTTCTTTCCCACTAGATCTGTTATCATGGCAAAGAAAAGATGAATTCCAAGGTATAGATATTCAAAACAGTAATTTAGACAGTAGCATCGTACTCTTTGGTGAAACAAAAATATGATAACAGATACGTACCAATACAAAATGTTAGTTGTATAGTAACAACATACTGTTCCATATTAAAAAAACACAACTACAATCGCACTGCTACAAAAACATAGTATGCAACAATATTAACATACTATTAGAATATGAATTCCAACAATGGGTTACAATGTCATCTTACTATTTGAAACAAAAATATGAATTCCAAAGTATACATACTCAAAACAGTACTATAAATAGTAACATGATACTATTAGCATAACAAAAACATGATATCACGTACGTACTAACTCAAAAATATTAGTTGCACAGTAACAACATACTGTTTCATATTAAAAAAATACAACTACAATCGCACTGTTACAAAAAATAGGGTGCAACAATCACAATATACTGTTAGAATAAGAAAAATAGTCAATAAGTTTTCCTAAACCAATCATACACCCCAAAAATGAACATATCTGAAGTTGCAAACAAAGACACAAAAAAAAAAAAAAAAAAAGAAAAAAAGAGAGAGAGAGAGAGAGCACATCTGGAGTTTGGAGAAGAAAAGAAGAAGAAAACGACATCCATGACTAGACGGTGGTTGGAAATGGTCTGGTTGCTGTTGGAGAAGAAGGTATGATTTTTCAGATATGGTTTTTCAGAAAAAGAGCAAATCTAGAGTTGGAAGAAGGTGTCGCCGTCGGAAAACCCCCATGAAAGCTGCCGGAGAAGCTCCTACATTTTCCCAAAAAAAAAAAAGAGCTCGGCAAGAAGGAGAAGGTATATCTAAGGGAAGAAGAAGGAAAAGGAGATGGGAAAAGAGATGGGGGAAGAGAGATGTTGAAGATGAAAACATAAGAGGGTAAAAAAATGGAGATATTGATAGGAAGGAAAGGTAGATCATGAGGAGAGCATAAATCATGAGGGGTACTGTTACTGTTAGAACTAAAAAAAACAAATAGATTTCTTTATGCTAAAAGAATCTTTTAAAAAAGTGGTTATGGAATTAAAAACTATTATAGTAGGGTTTTGGTTAAAAAGCAGTCCCCTAATAGAGTAATTGCTAATTTCCTCTTTAATAATATTAAAAAAAAATTCCATATCTCCATAATCTCATATTTTTGATCTGTCAAGAGAGAAAAAATTGAACGGCATTTTGGTCAATTAAATAGTATCTCTGAGAAAGAAACATTAGGGTAAGAGCGTCATTTTGAGTTGAAAATGATTGAGAAATTGGTTGCCGCGTAAATATACGAACACTACCCCTGTTTGTCAAAAAAAAAAAAAAAAATACGAACACTACCCCTAGGCCCTAGCAGTCTCTCTTATATAAATGCCGTCAGACCCCTGCCCTTTCTCATACTTTCTCTCATTTTCTCTCCTTTCCTCGAATTTTCCGAGAAAATTTTTCTCGACCTCCTCCGATTTTCGGGGAATCAAAATTCTCAGCTCCCAATACAATGAAGAAATCAGGGTTTTTAGCGGCCTCCGTGGCCGCAGCTTCTGCTACTGCAGTGTCTACTTCCTCTTCCTCCAGCTATGGCTGCAATTCCAAGATTCAACTCTCCCATGAGGTAAATCTTTAGCAGTAAATTTGGGTTTTTTCTTTTTGTTCCTTTTCATTCTGAGTGGGTATTGAATTTTGTGAATCATTCCTGAATTCTGCCCTGTTTGGCTCCCAAGAAAATCGGAGGTTTTTTTTTTTTCTTTTTTAAAATTTAGAAATTGGAACTTCCAAGTTCCAACCCCGAAAGGTCATAATTCTGGGCTTTCCACTTGTTTCCTTCCCCTTACCTTAACTTTCTTGGCAACCAAACAGAGGTTTTTTCATTTTAGAACCAAAACGCCTCTCTCTTTTAATCGTCAGTAATTTATTGTACTTTTTATGTATTGATTTAACAGGAGACTGCGTCGGGCAAACACATGGATGATTCGTCTTCGCAGAGATCGCATTCGACGGATAAATTTGCGCCGAGGTTCGATGGCTTGAGATTTATCGAAACACTGGTCACTGCTCATAGATAAGCTCGGTCTTCCGGGCCGCTTGACTACTAGCTTGTCCCCTTTTTTTCTCTCTTCACCCCCCACGCCCCTTCATTTTTTTTTTCTTTTTTTTTTTTCCTCTGTATTTTTTGACGAAAGTATGAAGAAAACTCAACTCTCTTTTGGTGGAATTTGTTCTATATCACCTTCTTTTTTTTTTTTTTTTTTTTTTGGTGGGGCGGGGCAGGATTTTTTATTGTTGAATTTCTCTTATTTGCGGGAAGCCCCTCTTCTTCCTTCGAGTAAAAAAAACAAAGGTGTATGTCATCAAATTTCCACGTGGCAACACGCCGAAACATATATGTAAACTTGACAAATTCACTTGGTACATGTGCTGTCTCAAGTCCAGCTGCATGTTTGTTTAGCAACACTCTAATCCTTTTGTTACCATTTTTATTGTGGGTATGTCGGTCCAATTTTTGGCATTCTTGCATATATAGGCTTGTTGAATGGAAATTTGTGCGCGTGTAGCTAGTGAACATCCTTTAATTCATGTGGGATGACACAAATTCAAGGCACGAGCTTTGTTGTTGGATACAAAGTATCTTTCAAAATGTCTCGTGGGTTGACCACGTGCGATGAGTTAAGTTTAAGGATCTCTTATATATTGGAATTGTTTAATCAAAATTTTCTATCAAATTTGACTGCCAGTTTGAGAGCAATTCAATATGGATAGTTTTTAACATTTATTGGATTGGCTTGGATTGTTATGAAATCCATGGCACACAAGTGAGCCGCTGCTAATACCATGTTATAATCCAAAAGGCATGTTTCATAAGTTATCATTCACATCCAACGTAAGAACATATACAAATTTAACCAATGAAGGTTGGTTTGACTAAAAGGGGTTTTGGTCGTTTAAGCAAAAGGTCTCGAGTTCGAATTCTTATGGATTCAGTAAACTTTCTTAAGAAAAGTTCCCGTTTTGACACTCGACAATACGTTGGAAGATTAGCCCTAGATGAAGTCTAAAGACATCTTGGGAAACAATAACAAAAAAAAAAAAAAAAAACAAAAACAAAAAACAAAGAAAGGCCATATACAAATTTCATTATGATGCCATGTTAAAGCACCATTGGACAATATATATCAGACTATATGAGATTAAATGCATTTTTATTTTTATTTTTCAAAGACGTGCTACACTTTTCCCTTTTTCATTTTTTCTTTTTAATTTTTTAATGTTTTATTTTTATTTTTTAAGAGTGCTGGGAAGCACCCCACATTGACAATAGTAGTGCGCATGACTTCGGACGCAATGCGGTAACAATGGCCCACCAACTACAAGAATAAGACGACAAAGTAATAATGCAAAGTACAAACCAACCTTGTCAGATGGAAGCTACCTTCACACCAAGCAGGAGAAAATTCGAGCATCATATATTTACCAATTTACCATAACACCAAAAGCATGGTTGACATTGATCATGTTTTCAAGTTTGGGAAGAATCCAGTTACATCTTGTACAAGATTCTTTATTTTTATGTAGAAATTAAATTTCGTTGATTAAATATTTCATTCATATATGTTATAAGTATTAAATTTCAAATTAATTGAATATAAAAAAAGCTTCCATCTATAAACTTTTGTGATGAGTTATGCCATCAACATCTTTGCTCTTATGTTTGGGTAAATTATAAGAAATCCTTTTAAATGTTTGGTTCTATTTGATATAACCCATTTTAAAAAATTGATGCAATGTCCCCCTCAGTTAGGTTTCGAAGATAAAAATCGAGTAGAAATTTGATTAAAAAAACACTAAAAAATAGTACATCACCCTCATGTACTTAATATTTACCTATTCACATAGTATTTTTTTTCCTATTTTTACTTTTTCACGTAAAATCTAACTATTAATCAACACGCGCGATGCATGTGCAACACATCTTTTTAAGTTTTCACTTTATGAGTCGAACTGCTATGTCATTTTTCAAGTTTCTTAGACCACATGTGTGTGTGCATGGACGAAACTAGGATTTCATCTCAAAGGGGGCTAAAGATGAGCTAAAAATTTTTATCGTTAAAAAATGAGAAATATACTAAGATTCAAAACTAAATTAATACATAAAAGATATAACTAGATAGAATAATTTTTAAACTTTGTGACGTTTTTTTATTTATTTATATTTATTTTATATAAATTTATAAACCAAAGGTTTCATTAATTCAAAACCAACTTATAAAACAAGTTAATTGCTTAATAAGCCTGGATAAGAATTGCCCATCTGCCTACAAAAGTTTCCAAAGTTATATGCAATAGCAAAATAAATTGTAATTCTACAAAGTTATTTGGCTTAATAATAAAGTAAATGAAATTTTAAGGTACTGGACTAGAAGCTCGAGAGAGAAGGCAACACAAACTGCCATAAACTATACATTCCCACCACACTGTAGCACTGTTTTCATGTTTTCATTTTACATAAGCCAAAGATAAAGGCTGACATACCCTAACAGTAAAAAGCTAGGAGGGGCCATGGCCCCCCTTGGCCCAAGAGTAGTTCTGTCCCTGTGTGTGTGAAAGAGAATTAAGAGAAAATAGGTTGTAGTAAGTTTTTTAAAGTTGGTAAAATTACCAAATTGTCTCTTAACTTTATTAACTTATAAAGGTGTTTTAGTATTTTTAGGTACAGTCCAACCACAAAAAGAATTGATTTTATATAGAAGTATAGATTAAAGGAGGACATTGCATCAATTTTTTTTTTTCAAAAGAATTATACAAAAAATAGCTAAATATTATGGGGTTTCTTATAATTTACCCATTATATTTATTTCCTTTCTTCGTGGCCGTGATTTTCTTGTTTCTAGTGAGGAAATTTCCTATCCCCTTTTTATACTTGTGGTAATGAGCTATGCTATCCATCTTTCTAGACCCTAGCTACCAGCATACATTTCCCAGCACCTGCGCTTCTAGCGAATGTGCTAAGTTGGCTTCTTCTCAACTCAATTGCGTTGCCTCCATTCCTCTAAGGTGATGAAATTTCGTGGTGCTTTTGGCTTGAGAGTAATACCATGGCCATTTCTGTTTTCAGTAACAGACTACGTGAATGGGAGAGATTTTAATTGATAATAATTGTACATAATTTTTTACACAACTGACTTTGTTAATTAATGAGAGGAACTTGGTCATTTTAGAAATTGTTGGATCTTGTGAAACCCAATTACTTTTTTTATATTTTTTAATCAAATGAGAAGTATTCCAAATTATTAGATCCAAACTAATCCCCTATAATGCACAAACCACCCGCAAAACCGTGCGTCCAAAAGTGAAGAAGTAGAAACTCGAACTTAGAACTTACGGTTCCTAAACCGCGGTCTTTTATCATCTAAGCTATATTCGTATTGTGAGCCTGACTACTTAAAAAGTGTGAAAAAATTGTATTTGAAAATTATGTTCTTTGATTCTAACCCGTTTTAATAAGTAATGCAGATATTTCAAAAAGGGGATTATAGTTAATAATCATTCTTAGTTAAGTTAGTAATTATTCACTAGGAAGTTAATAGTCATCTCCATCCCATCAAAGGTTGATAATAAGCAGACAAGTCGCAGGACGAAAAGACTCATATGAAGGTTCCTCCTCTATCAGCCATGAAATTAAGTTAATCTCATAGCTGATTAAGTTGCCAACAAGTCAATCTTAGTGGGTTTTATTTAAATATAAAATAAATTTAAATTAAATTTTTTAAAAAAAAGGACTTTTAAAGATGTTTTATGAAAAGTCAAAAAGAGGGCGCCGTTCTTTAGAGCCAGTTAAATATTAGTTAATGTTCTTATCTTTTACGCAAAAAAAATAATTAATAAAAATTAATAAAAAAATAAAAATAAAAAATATGGAGTGGGGGTGAAATTTTAGTGGGCTTATGTTTTCATGAGTTCAGTTTCGAGATAAAAAGGCATGAACCCTTTAGATTATACGGGCCTGGTTGGTATCCCAACTCGTCATTGTGGGAAATTTTTTCAGAATCGAGTCGGTGGGTGAGATCATTATAAGGTAAGGGACCTTCTGTGGGATACCAACCCATAATGAAAAGAACATATGAAGAATAATTGGCGTGATGCTGTTGGTCCAAATTATAGGCATTGTCCCTATTAATTCAATTGCGCAGCAGCTCGCGAAAAAGGAGGTGGTTGAGGTCAATTCGTCCGATTATCTTGGGATATGTGGGTGTTGTTTGAGGATGGAGAATTAAATTTGAGAGGCTACTTTATCAAATTTGAGGGTATCACTTCATAAAATTAAATACTCCCTCCATTCTTAAATTATTGGATTTGGACTTAGTGCAATTGGGTATTTTTACTGCATGATGCAATAAACGTAAGATCGATAACATGTCAGCAAAGAGAAGAAATGAAAGACTGTTAGGTGTTAGGCGTCAAATGCATTTCTCGAATTTCAACCCTCTATTTCTCCTCTACGCCATGTGTCAACGATCCTACATTTACTGTACCATGCAGTAATTACAACAAATCCAAATCTTAAATTATTAGCCTCATTTCATTTTTGGGATATTTCAAAATTATTATCACATTTCAAAAGTCAATGATTCTTTTTATTTCATTTCTTAAAATATCCTTATAAGTGTATTATTTTTTTCAATGTTTTGTATACTTGATGGCAAAATTGGAATATTAAAACATATATATTGATGTGAAAGCATTTAATGAGATATTCTAAAAAAACGTGTTTTTTCAAAAGGGATAGTCAATTAGGAACGGAGAGAGTATATTTTAAAGGATTTAACCTATTAAGTTTGTAGAAAAAAACATCTCTCAAGAACCGGTTTTTAGAAGAATGGCAAAAAATTTTGAAAATGCAGTTTTTCATTGGTTTCGTTTTTCTTATGTAGGTAACAAAGAGTAAAAACACCATTTTTTATGTTTCTTGAAAATCTAGAAAGTCAATTTAGAACAACAATCTTTTGAAAACACTTTTAGAAAATTTTTCTAAGTTACACTCATATTGCGAGCCCGACTACTTAAGAAATGTGAAAAAATTGTATTTGAAAATTATGTTCTTTGATTTTAACCTGTTTTAATAAGTACTGCAAATATTTCAAAAGGAGAATTACAGTTAATAATCATTCTTAGTTAAGTTAGTAATTATTTACTAAGAAGTTAATAGTAATTTTTATTGAACTATAATTATTTTTCAAAAAAAAAAAAAAATTAATCATCTCCATCCCATCAAAGGTTGATAATGAGCAGACAAGTCGCATGACGAAAAGACTGATACGAAGGTTCCTCTTCTATCAGCCATGAGATCAAGTCAATCTCATAGCCGATTTTAAGGGTAAAGTGCGAGCGTTATTATAGTGACCCGGACCCTCAACACAAAGGCAATAATGCACATATCAATCAATAAAACTGCTCTCTCATTCTTATCAACAAGTCAATTTTAGTGGGTTGAAAAAAAAGAAAAAAAAAGAAGAAAACTTTTAGGCTATGTTTGTTTGGTGGGAATAAAATGGAATTTCATTTCAATTCATTTTAAACAATGTGTTTGGATAAGGTAGTTAAATAAGAATGAAATAAAAAAAATAATAATGAATTATAATGATATTCATTCCGTAATGTTTATTTTAATTTCATTCCATTTCAAGCTATTTTAAGTATGGAATTAGATTCCATTATCATCTATTCCATTCCAACCAAACAAACATAGCCTTAAAGATGTTTTATGAAAAGTCAAAAAAAAGGGCACCGTTGTTTAGAGTAAATTAAATATTAATTAATGTTCTTATCTTTTACGGAAAAAAAAAAAAAAAAAAGGAAATTTAAGTGGGCTTATGTTTTCATGAGTTCAGTTTCGAGATAAAAAGCCATGAACCCTTTAGAACAAACGGGTCTGGTTGGTATCCCAACTCGTCATTGTGGGAAATTTTTTCAGAATCGAGTCGGTGGGTGAGATCATTATAATGTAAGGGACCTTCTGTTGGATACCAACCCATAATGAAAAGAACATATGAAGACTAATTGGTGTGATGCTGTTGGTCCAAATTATAGGCACTGTCCCTATGCCTATTAATTCAGTTGCGCAGCAGCTCGTGAAAAAGGAGGTGGTTGAGGTCCAATAATAACTATTGTTAACATGCCAATTCGTCCGATTATCTTGGGATATGTGGGTGCTGTTTGAGTTTGGAGAATTAAATTTGGGAGGCTACTTTATCAAATTTGAGGTGTCACTTCATAACATTAAATACTCCTTCTGTTCTATTATTATTAGATTCGGAATTCATGTAATTAGGTACTTTTACTGCATGATGTAATAAACATGGGATCGATGACACGTGGACAAGGAGAAAATATGGAAATTTCTCCTCCTTGTCATGTGTCAACACCCTACATTTACTGTACCATGCAGTAATTGCACCAAATCCAAATCCTAAATTATTAGCCTCATTTCATTTTTGAGATGTTTCAAAATTATTGCCACATTTCAAAAGTTAATAATTCTTTCTATTTCATTTTTTAAAATATCCTTAAAAATGTATTTTTTTTCAATGTATTGTATACTTGATAGTAAAATTGGAATGTCAAAACATATATATTGATGTGAAAGCATTCAATGAGATCTTCCAAAAATGCATATTTTTTCAGAAGGAATAATCAATTAGGAACAGAGAGAGTACATTTTTAAGGGTTTAAAAAATTTTGGGATTACCATGATCCCTCAATGTTACATGTAGGTCTGTCCTTGTATGTCTCCGCACCTTGTTATTGACTGCATGCGGCATGTATACACAACCAAAAGTACATTTAACTTAAATCACATGTTTAATCATTGTTTGTAGAAAAAAACAAATTTCTCAAGAACCCGTTTTTAGAAGAATGGCAAAATTTTTTGAAAATGTAGTATTTCATTGGTTTCGTTTTTCTTATGTAGATAACAAAGAGTAAGAACACCATTTTGATGTTTCTTGAAAATCTAGAAAGTCAATTTAGAACAACAATCTTCTGAAAACACGTTTAGAAAATTTTTCTGCAAGAGTCTAAGGATATAAAATTGTAAACAAAATTAAGGAAGCCAGAAACTCTCCCAATTTTCTATTACTTACTTATTTATTTATTTTGGTAGGGAGGAAACTCTCCCCAGTTGGTTCCCTTAATTAATTGTAACATGGGAGGGGGTCAGTCCTTCTGTGAACTAAACTAAAAACAACCCCACAAAGAAAAGGCAAAAAGAAAGAATAGAAGAAAAGTTGATTGATGCAAGAGAAAAGGACACCTAAACAATCCCACAATGGAGTTCCTACTCTCAGGGTCCCTTGTATGGAGATAACCAAAAAAGGAGAGCACTGAGTGGGGTGGGGATCATGAGTCTGACCAAAACACTTTCTGAAAACACTTTTTTAAATCATGGGAAAAGGACTATTGCTGGAGCTGCATTGCATGTAAAGCTTTTAACCCTAACATAACCTCCCCCCCCCCCCCCCCCCCTCTTCTCTTTCTCTTACACCCAAAAACAAAAACAAAAAGGAAAAAGATGCACCAGGACTACTACGTAGTGGCCTACCAGACTGCCACTACCAGTAGTGCTTTCCAATCTTTTAGCAACTGAGCTATCCTCATGGGTTCTGAGCTATCCTCACACTGTGAGCCCAACTAATTAAGAAGTGTGAAAAAATTGTATTTGAAAATTATGTTCTTTGATTCTAACCCGTTTTAATAAGTATTGCAAATATATCAAAAGGGAATTTACAGTTGATAATCATTCTTAGTTAAGTTAATAACTATTTACTAGGAAGTTAGTAGTAATTTGTATTGAACTGTAATTATTTTCCGAAAAAATAAATTTAATCATCTCCATCCCATCAAAGGTTGATAATAGGCAGACAAGCCGCAGGACGAAAAGACTCAGCTGAAAGGCCAAAAATTCATAATCACTTTCATAACTGATTAAGGGAAAACAATCAGTCACAATCAACCAATTAGAAGCGTAAAGCGCGAGCATTATTATAGTGACCCGGACCCTCAGCATAGGCAATAATGTGTGTATATATATATATATATATATAGATATTAATAAAGAGGAATGCTCCTGTAAGCCGCAATGGTTGGACCGTCGCGCCCTCATTGGTGCGTGCATTACGCGCATGTGGGTCTCACGGCACATGTCACACATGCACCAATTGGTGCGCGACGGTCCAGCCTCCGAGGCTGACCGTAGCATCCCCCGTTAATAAAACTAGTCTCATTTTTACCTACAAGTCAATTTTAGTGGGTTGACTAAATATAAAATAAATTAAAAAAAGACTTTTAAAATGTTTTATAAAAAGAAACCAAGTCAAAAAAAGAGCGCCGTTGTTTAGAGTCAGCTACATATTAATTGGTGTTCTTAACTTTTACCCAAAAAGAAGAGGAAAAAAAAAAAGAACCCAGATTGGTTTTATCCGATCAGCTTGCCAGGCAAAAGAACTTGCCAGCTTGGAGTTTAACAAGCCCAACTCGGTTAATTGTTCAACTAGCCTAAATGAGTCCGAACTGTTTGTGAACGGCTTGGCGGAGTTTGTTTGCGTTCCCCACCCAACAAAATTGAACCACTGTAGTTGGAAATTAAAGCGGACTTATGTTTTCATGAGTTTTTGAAAACGGAGGAAGGGATCAAGGAAAAGAAGATCAATATTTTATGTTCCCTGTTTAGTTCCAAATAAAACCAACATCTCTTTTCTCTTTCTTCTCCCTCTAGTTCTCAAGAAGTAATTGAGGCTACAAAGACAAGACAAAAAACCAAAACTAAAAAATTTAAAAAAAAAAAAAATGAAGGAAAAAGTAAAAAATGAAAACCAAGGGGAAGGATCAAGGAAAAGAAGATTAATATCTCACGTTCCTGTTTGGTTCCTAACAAAACCAACATCTATTTTCTCTTTCTTCTCCCCCTAGTTCTCAAAAAGCAATTCAAGCATTACAACTAAAACCAAGAACAAAGAAAGAAAAATTACAAAATGAACACATGAATCAAACTGAGGGAGGGATCACGAAAAAGCAAATCAAGATCAATATGTCACATTCCCCTTTTGGTTCCAAATAAAACTAAATTCTCTTCTCTCTTTTTGCTCCCACTAATTCTCAAAAAGCAATTGAAAAGTCTAAACCAAAAACCAAAAACCAAAAATAAAGAGAGAAAAAAAATATATAAAAACAAAAACAAAAGTGCAAAACCAAGGTAGGGGTAAAGGAAAAGAAGATCAATATCTCATGTGCCCCTTTTGGTTCCTAATAAAACCGAATTCTCTTTTCTCTTTCTTCTCCCCCTAGTTCTCAAGAAGCAATTGAAGCTTTAAAAACTGGACAAAAAACAAAAAACAAAAACAAAGAAATGAAAAATAAAAAATGAAAACATAAATGAAAACCGAAGGAAGGATCAAGGAAAAGAAGATCAATATCTCACGTTCCTTGTTTCGTTCGTAACAAAACCAACATCTCATTTCTTTTTCTTCCCCAAGTTCTCAAGAAGCAATCGAAACATTAAAGACTAAACCAAAAACCAAAAACAAAAAACAAAGAAAGAAAAATTACAAAATGAACAATATGAATCAAAACTAAGGAAGGGATCACGAAAAAGCAAATAAAGAACAATGTCACATTCCCCATTTGGTTCCAAATAAAACCAACTTCTTTTCTCTTTCTACTCCCACTAATTTTCAAAAAGCAATTGAAAAGTCTAAACCAAAAACCAAAAATAAAGAGAAAAAATAAACAAACAAAAACAAAAGTGAAAACTGAGGGAGGGATAAATAAAAAGAATATCAATATTTCACGTGCCCCTTTTGGTTCCTAATAAAACCAAATTGTCTTTTCTCTTTCTTCTCCTCCTAGTTCTCAAGAAGCTATTGAAGCATTAAAAATGAACGAAAAACAAAAAATAAAGAGAGAAAAAATAAAACAACAAAAATGAAAATGAAAACAGAGGGAGGGATAAACAAAAAGAAGATCAATATCTCACGTGCCCTGTTTGGTTCCTAATAAAACCAATTCTCTTTTCTCTTTCTTATCCCCCTAGGTCTCAAGAACCAATTGAAGCATTAAAGACATAACTAAAAATCGACAAAAAAAAAAAAAAGAAAAACTAAGGGAGAGATAAAGGAAAACAAGATCAATATCTCACGTTCCTTATTTGGTTCTAAAGAAGAAAACCAACTTCACTTTCCTCATTCTTCTCCCCCGAGTTCTTAAGAAGCAATTGAAGCATTAAAAACTTAACCAAAAACCAAAAACAAAGAATGAAAAAATAAAAATATGAACACATAAATGAAAACATAGGGAGGGATCAAGGAAAAGAAGATCAATATCTCACGTTCCCTATTCAGTTCAAAATAAAACCAAAATCTCTTTTCTCTTTCTTCTCCCCCTAGTTCTCAAGAAGCAATTAAAGCTTTAAAGACTAGACAAAAAACCAAAAACAAAAAACAAACAAAGAAAAAATAAAAAATAAAAAATGAAAACATAAATGAAAACCAAAGGAAGGATCAAGGAAAAGAAGATCAATATCTCACGTTCCCTGTTTGGTTGCTAACAAAACCAAAACCAAAACCAACATCTCTTTTCTCTTTCTTCTCCCCCTAGTTCTCAAGAAGCAATTGAAGCATTAAAGACTAAACCAAAAACCAAAAACAAAGAAAGAAAAATTACAAAATGAAAACATGAATCAAAACCAAGGAAGGGATCATGAAAAAGCAAATAAAGATCAATGTCACATTCCCCATTTGGTCCAAATAAAACCAACTACTCTTTTCTCTTTCAGCTCCCACCAATATTCAAAAAGCAATTGAAAAGTCTAAACCAAAAAACCAAAAATAAAGAGAGAAAAATTTTTTTAAAAAAAACCAAAAACAAAAGTGAAAACCAAGGGATAGAAAAAGGAAAAGAAGATCAATATCTCACGTTCCCCTTTTGGTTCCTAATAAAACCGAATTCTCTTTTCTCTTCCTTCTCCCCCTAGTTCTTAAGAAACAATTGAAGCA
This sequence comes from Liquidambar formosana, assembly GCA_039720395.1. Taxonomy (NCBI): domain Eukaryota; kingdom Viridiplantae; phylum Streptophyta; class Magnoliopsida; order Saxifragales; family Altingiaceae; genus Liquidambar; species Liquidambar formosana. The sequence goes on along the minus strand of CM077824.1, from coordinate 9,821,434 downwards.
TTAAAAATGAAAACCTAAAATAAAGAGAGAAAAAATCAAACAATAAAAATGAAAATGAAAACCGAGGGAGGGATAAACGAAAAGAAGATCAATATCTCATGTTCCCTGTTTAGTTCCTAATAAAACCAATTTCTCTTTTCTCTTTCTTATCCCCCTAGGTTTCAAGAACCAATTGAAGCATAAAAGACAGAACCAAAATGAGAAAAAAAACAAAACAAAACAAAAACAGAAAAGAAAATTGAGGGAGAGATAAAGGAAAATAATTTCAATATCTCACATTCCCTATTTGGTTCCAAAGAAGAAAACCAACTTCAATTTCCTCTTTCTTCTCCCCCTAGTTCTCAAGAAGCAATTGAAGCATTAAAAACTTAACCAAAAACAAAGAATGAAAAAATAAAACATGAACACAAAAATGAAAACATAGGGAGGGATCAAGGATAAGAAGATCAATATCTCACGTTCCCCTTTTGGTTCCTAATAAAACCAAATTCTCTTCTCTTTCTTCTCCCCCTAGTTCTCAAGAAGCAATTGAAGCATTAAAAATGAACTAAAAACTAAAATAAAGAGACAAAAAAAAAAAAAATGAAAACCGAAGGATGGATAAACGAAAAGATGATCAATATCTCACGTTCCCTGGTTGGTTCCTAATAAAACCAATTTCTCTTTTCTCTTTCTTATCCCCTTAGGTCTCAAGAACCAATTGAAGCATTAAAGACAGAAACAGAATGAGAAAAAATAAAAAAACAAAAACAAAAAGGAAAACTGAGGGAGAGATAAAGGAAAAGAAGATCAATATCTCATGTTCCCTGTTTGGTTCCTAACAAAACCAACTTCTCTTTTCCCTTTCTTCTCCCCCTAGTTTTCAAGAAGCAATTGAAGCATTAAAACTAGAAACCAAAAACCAAGAAATAAAAAATGATAGATAAATGAAAACCATTGGAGGGATAAAGAATAAGAAGATCAGTATCTCATGTTCCCTGTTTGGTTCCTAACAAAACCAACATCTCTTTTCTCTTTCTTCTCCCCCTAGTTCTCAAGAACAAATTGAAGCATTAAAGACTGGACCAAAAACCAAAAATTGAAAACAAAGAAAAAATAAAAAATGAACACATAAACGAAAACCATGGGAGGGATAAGGGAAAAGAAGATCAATATCTCACGTTTCCTGTTTGGTTCCTAACAAAACCAACATCTCTTTTCTCTTTCTTCTCCCCCTAATTCTCAAGAAGCAATTGAAACATTAAAGACCAAAAGAAAAACTAGAAAGAAAAAAAAATGAACACATTAATCAAAATCAATGGAGGGATCAAGGAAAAGAAGATCAATATCTCACGTTCCCTATTTGGTTTCTAACAAAACCAACTTCTCTTTTCCCTTTCTTCTCCAACTTGGTCTGAAGAAGCATTAAAGACTTAGGCAAAACCCAAAAATCAAAAACAAAGAAAGAAAAAATAAAAAATGAACACAAAGGAAAATCATGGGAGGGATCAAGGAAAAGAAGATCATTATCTCACGTTCTCCGCTTGGTTTCTAATAAACCCAACATCTCTTTTCTCTTTCTTCTCCCCCTAGTATGCATAAAAAATAAAAATAAAATAAAATATTTAAAAAATACGCTTACCATCTAATGTTCCCAGCGTTATGGTTCCTAAAAAAACCAAACACCAAACTTTACTTGGAAATGTAATTCTAAAAGATAAGGAGTTCATCCTTCTACCTTATTGGTAGACAACATATATGTGTGTGTGTATATAGATGATGTTTTGCATTCTTGGTACCCAAAGTAAACAAAAACATAGCACTAGCCCCATGGCCTAGGTAGTATCCTAGTGGGTTGGAGTTTGGGTAGTCTTATTTCTAGGGGTTGATTCCCCTCCATTGTAACCAAAATAGTAAGAGTAGTGACAATAATAATAATAAAGAGAGATATGAAGGGTTCCAAGTTTGATTTTCTTCTTCTCCCACTAGTTTCTCAACAACCAAATGGACGTTAAAGACTGAATAAAAAACAACAAGATGGATAAAAGAAAAAATAATAATAATATAAAAAAATTTAAAATTCAACCCCCACCAATTTAAAAAAACACAAAAAGAATGTAAACAATAAGGAAAAAACAATACTGGCGCTCATATAATTCAAGAACTATTATTCAGTCAACATGCTAAGCTTAGAAGTCAACCTTTTAGTTTTTAGTACACAATCCTAATTTTACTTTACTCTGTTTAGGTACTTTCAATTTATAATATTTTAAACAAATCTCCACATGGAAAACTATTGCTTGAACTTAACCATGACATCTGCCTACAAATAATATTCAACTACAGCGAATTCTTAACACTGACAATCATAAATAAAAGTTATAATGGCCCCAAAGAGACCTACAGGGAGGAAACAATTTATCATGAAAAGTAATCCCGATCATATTTCACCATAAGCATAATCATACCTGGATGTATTTTGCCATGTCTTTCTCAAATGTCTTGATAGTTTGGTCTCTAAATTATCCACAAGGAGCTGCATTAGAGAAGTAGCAAATCCCAACTTGTAAAAAGTTTCAAAAATAGGGGAAAATAGTGACAGAAAAGAGGAAGAGAGGAGAGAAGGAAAAAGAACCTTAATATCAGTAGAGTTCAAGGGTCGTGCCATCGTGGATCTTCTGGTTCTTGCATGACCATTCAAAGAATGTTAGTTTCATGGTTCAAAACAGACTCAATAATAACATAACTTTGATGTATAAGCACACACAGGAAGATAAACTTCCTGGTCAAAAAGGGAAAAAAAACATAATACTACCAACAAGACCCTTAAAATAATAGACACGAAGTAGTTTATTAAAGAGGACTGTGTCATCCTCCTAGGTATCTTCCTACCACGGTTATTAGAACCGGACCAGATCAGTAACCAGGACGTAGACTGGCTAGTTGGACCAGTTTTATGAATTGGCATGATTTATTAAAAACTCAAAACAATATGTGCAGGCGCGAGGAATGGACATCATAGCTCTCACTGCTTTGAAGGATGTCATAACTCTCACTGACCACTAGCACTAGGCCACATGCTTGTTAGTTTAGCATTTTCAAACATATATTATTTAAGGGGTATTCATACAAATACAACCTAAAGCAAAGCAAATATATTTCATTATTAATAAACAATTGAAACAGTGGACCCACAGTTGAACCAGTAACCTAGTGACCCATGGGTCACTGTCCGGTCTGGGACTGATAAATATGCTTCCTACACGCATTATCTTCAAAAGGAGAATGTTGGGTGCAAAATCCATTGCTTGAATCAACTATGAAATTACGTGCTTATCAATCCAAAAAATCACAATCCACTCTAGCCATAAGATATCTATAAGGGAAATCCATAAATGGAAGAAGCCAGACAAACAGAGAACAAAACAAGGACAATGCATCCTGTGATAAACTACTGAGCAAATTCGTATGTCAAGGTCACCTGCTTTTTTGTCCTGAATATCACATCTCTGTGACTCAACAAAGACATGCTTCCCACAAATCAATATAGGACACCATTAGTATAATACTCAGAAGGAAACATCTACACAAAGGAACACAACACACCCAACAAAGACATACAATATGAAACCCAAAATAATAATTATGTATTTCCTCTATCAGATTTACTGTAAAACAGAAGTCTGGGATAAAATCAAATCATAAAAGAAAAAAGTTTAAAATTAGAACATACTAAAAATAAAAAAGAAGAAAGGAGGTGTGAAGAACTCAAAATATCACTGAAAGGCAGGTAAAAAAATCCAACCAGATGTCACCTTCAGTGATTCTTACACAACAAACTAAAAACCTAGAAGGGCATAATACTCAATGTTTTCCCCAATAGAATACAACCCAACCCAATAAACCCTCAATCCTACTCAGGAACCCTAATTCCCAAAACAACATCCAAATCTCAAAAAACCCAATTGAAATTTTAAATCAATAATCAAATTGAAATCAGAATTGGGCCTCACCAGAGCAACGACATTGATCGCAATAGGGTCGCAAAGAATTCTTGAAGTACTCTTCAATTGGTGTATAGAGGAACAACAAAGTTACTTGTTATTCTCTGCGGAGAAAAGGAGACTCGATCACTCAACGAAAATCTGTACGGGAGATAAAATCAAACAACCAAAAAGGAAAGCAAAAAGGAAAAAAAATCATTCACCTGCTTTGCGAAGAAGGAACCACAACCTCGGTTCGACTTTTTGAAACACCGAAACCCTAGTTTTCAACAGGGCCAATACAAAATTTTGAAGTTTTAAGAAGCGGGTATGGTTCTTGAAGGGGTGGGCAAAAGGGGTAGGGAAAGCATAGGTAAGGCGGTGACCGAAAAAAAACATAAAATAGTTTTAGGGTAAAATGCAGAAAACCCCCTCTATTATTACCTATTTTGCAAGATACCCCCTCTAAAAAAAAACCTAACAAAAAACCCCCTATATTGTGTAGGGTTGAAAAATACCCCCTCCATCCATCTTCCGTCAGGTAAATTAACAGCAAAAACGCACGTGACGAGGTTAACCAAATTTCATGACTCTAATGCCCTTCAACACACCATAAAGGCGAGAATACCGTTATCCAGCACACTAAAAATACAAAAATACCCTCAACTCATTGTTAAGTTATGATGTTTGGGTTTGGAATCAGATCAGATCTCGCACGCACGGCCTTGCCCATTAGCTCTCTCGCACAGCCGTGTCTTCCTCGCCATAGCCGTGGGTTTCGCACGCACAGCTTGCCCATCAACTCTCTCGCACAGCCGTATCTTCCTCGCCATAGCCGTGGGTTGGGTTTATCACACAGCAGCATTGGTTGGGTTTCTCGCACGCACAGCCGTGGGTCTCCCTTCTCGCACAGCAGCAGCAGCTGGTTTATCGCACAGCATCTGCAATGGGTTTCTTGCACGCACAGCCGTGGGTTGGGTTTCATGCATCCACTCACAAATCAACTTAAAAAATTTAGATTCATCAAATACCTCAAAAATTCATGCATCCACTCACAAATCAACTTAAAAAATTGTAAAAAGGGATGAACTCTTACCCTTGTACTGGAAGATTGAGTTGTGTGCAGTGTTGGCCGACGACGATGGCCAACGGTTGACTCGCGTGGACTGTGGTGTGTGAAATGTGAAGAGAGAATGGGGGTGAAGAATGGATGAACGGAACAGGGTTCACGTGGCCAAGACAACGATCCAATGGCTAATGTGAATTTTTATTTTTTCCTCTTATTTTTCCCTAAAACACTGTTGTTTAACGACTTTTCTCTTCCGACGAACCCCTCTTCTGGCGAAGATCTGGTTGTCTTGCTCTCCGAACTACGTCTCTGTCAGAATATCAATCAAAGATCCCTAAAATCTCAAGTTCAAAAACACTGTTTTGTGAACTGTGTTATTTTCTTGAATTTTGACACCAAAAACTGAGTGTTGGTGGAGGAAGAGAACCTCTAAATCCATGGTGATTACTGAGGCAATGGATTAAAATGAACCTAATACAAAAACAATAAATCCCAACCCACCACTCTCCCCTGTTTTTTCCAAAAAAATCTGCCAACATTAATTGTGGATTCGGCTTGTTATTGGAATGTTTGGGGGTTCACACAATATATATCTTGTTCTCAAACCCACCATGGCTTCTCGTGCACCCAGGATTTAGACCTTGGAGAGGGAGAAGTCAATGGTTTTGGATCTTGCTGAAAGAGGTGTCTATGGCTTCGCGTCCATGGCCGGAAGCAGAGTCGATAGAGGTAGCTAGATCTCTGTTCTGGAAGCGGGAGACACTGTCTTTTATCTTCAAGGAAGGCAATGCCAAGGAGTTATGGATGCCGGCGGCAACCATGAAGAAGAAGAAGAAGAGGAGGAGAGGGCTAAACGACACAGTTTGGAGATGTGGTTTTGGGAAGAAAAAAAAAATCTAGTGATTTTGCTCCATTGGATAACCTCACCGCCACGTGTCAAGCCATGGTTTAAAGCATTGCAAGATCCTCCCTACCATGGTATGGCAGAGGATCCTGTTTTTGGACGAACACGGGTTGAAGGGGGAAAAAAAGGTTTTGGTTAGTGATAAGTCAAAGGGTAAAAGGGTCATTTCATATATAGTTTTTAAAAACAATTTAAAAATATCAAATACTAATATTTTAATATTTTTCTGTACAGGGGTATAATAGACCTTTAACATCGCTGTTAACGGCGTACCCCCCTAGCATAATATGAGGGGTTTATTGTTGGGTTTTTTTTTAGAGGGGGGTATCCTGCAAAATGGGTAATAATAGAAGGGGGTTTTCTGCATTTTACCCATTGTTTTATTGGCTCTCCTCAGCCTCCTCTAGGTATGGGGTAAATTTCGGCTGTTGGAATTTGCCACTGACCTTTTATTAGGTTTTTTAAAAAATGGTGTGACATGAACTTTTATATAAGACCGCTGTTGGAGAACCAAAACATAAGATCATTGATTTGACTGAATCTGATTAATCAGTGGTATTAACACTGTTAGTAATTAAAAAAAACTAAATATAAGAAACCCTCAATTCTCGATTCAGATAAATATTCTCAAAATTTAAATAAACGAGATTATAGAGGGTTTCATCAAAATTGCTGTGGTCTTCTCCTTCTTTTTAGTAATTCCCAAAACGAATCATCGACCAAAGTTTCGAGATATCTCCCGTATTCAAGTTCAGCAAAATATTCAGATAATTAACCATGACACATCATACAAAATCACAAATTAAATCAATACAAAATATTCATATAATTAACCATGACACATCATACAAAATATGCATAAAGATAATACCATAACTCAACCATTATCATGACAAAGCATATAAATTGAGAGTTTTATCATATAACAATGGGGAGTTCCCAGCCGCCCTCCCTCTACCCCCCTCCCCCCCCAAAAAAAAAAAACAAAAGAAGACGGGTACATTTTTAGAATCATGAATATTCAAATAATTTGTGATTTTTTTTTTTTTGAAGATAACAGTAGGAATTCCTTCCCTCCTACATTGTTTTCCACTGATTAGTGTCATGAATATTCAGATAAATTGGATTTATTTATTCAGATAACAGTGTGATGTTTTTAAGATAATACTAAATGCCAAATGACACTAAATATGACAAATCAGATAAATTAGGAGTTTTATCATATAACAATAAGAAGATCACAGCAATTTTGAGGAAACCCCCAATAATCCCGTTTATCTAAATTTTGAGAACATTTATCTGAATCGGGAATTGAGAACTTCCCATATTAAGTTTTTTTTAGTTACTAACGGTATTAATATCACTGGCCAATCAAATTTAGCCAAATCAGTAGTCTTATGTTTTGGTCTTCTAATAATGGTCTTATGTATCATTACTCACTTTTATTTATTTATTTATTTATTATAATATTGATAGAATACACCCATACCTATTACTCTAATCCCCTGATATCAATAATGGGAATCAATACTTTTCTATAAATTTGAATTTAAGATTGCTCATTTTTTTTTTTGCTGCGAAAGATTGCTCATTCAATAGACAAGGAGAATAACATTTTATTGTAGTTGACCTCTTTTTTATTAGTCAATTCATTGATGGTGTTAAACTTGGGTGTAAAATGAAATTTTAAATTATCAAAGCAATTTACCCTACATTTTAAATCTTCTGAACTGTCAATATACCTTTAAGCGGTATGGGGATGGATTTAACTATCAATTCTTCTAAAAGTAAAGCATAAAATTATGCTTGAGTTATTACGGCTAATAAATTAAAATACATAATTAATAGCAGTAAATTGTCAGACCTCTAAAAATTTAAGGAAAATCCTGGGTATCCCGAATTTGAGATCCCCAAACAAACATAAAATTAGACGCCACAATAGGTCCACCCTTTGTGTCTATTCGGAAATCCCGAATTCAAGATCCCTAACAGCACCCAAATTTTAATTTTAATTTATTATTATTATTTTTTTATACATTGAGAAAGATTTGAACCCCTAACTTATCCTACTCCTACCCTTTCCCCCCCCCCCCTCCCCCCTCCCTCACCACTAGACTAACGCCGGTGGCTAATAGCCCCCAAAATTTAATATGACAATTTCTTGGATTGGTAGAGGTGCCTTAAAGTTAGTTATAAGCATTTAAAAAATAATTTTATAATAAAAATAAATTATCAGATATGTATTTTCTTAACTTGCAAGGTTCATTAAACACCCAAGAACAGTACCTTGTCTTCTAAAGCTTGAGCGAGTCTTCTATAGTACTATGATAATCTCATTTTTCTCATCTCTTATTGGTTTATGACATCACATCAATCATGTCAGAGTTATATACAAGTTTTTCTCCTAAAGCTATATCATGACCCAAGAGAAAGTTTAAAGTTTGGGGCCTATAAACTTGATGAGTACTCGGGAGAGTAAACTGTTCTAAAAAACTGGAAGCAGTAAATAAGTCCAGAAAGCAAGTTTGAGATAAATAAAGAAAGCCTATGTGTTCAATGCTTCGACTTCTTCCCTAAAATATGGGGTTTGGGGTGCACCGCATTGTAATTCCACAATTCTGTCTAATGACATATTCTTCGAGAACCTAGGGTGTGTTTGGCTTGCGGGAATGGATTAATGGGAATGGGCATAACATTCCTAAGAGTTAGATTCCCATTCTTAGGATACCTATACCCATTACCTTACCAACGTTTGGAAGCACCAAATTTTATGTGGGAATCAAATTTTCATTCCCATTCCAGTGTTTGGTGAAACCAATTTAATATAGGAATGGAATCATATTTAATTTAATTTTCCAAAAAAACCTCCTTCCTACAATACTTAATTGATGTTGATTTAACTTCCAATTTTTGTTGTTTTTTGATTCTAAAGCGCAATCAACTTCTAAAATAATAATTAAAAAAAAGTCCAACTCATGCAATACCAATTTTCATTATTATTTATTTCTATTGTTATAATTATTGTTATAATATTATTTTCTATACTCTAAACTTGACAGGAAGAGGGGGAATCTAGCCATTTCTTTATACAATAATAGGAAATTTTTCTATTTTGAAACCTATTCCTTGGGTATGGTAATTAGAAACCCACATTTAATGTGGGTTTGAGATTCCCACAAACTTGGGTATTTCATTCCCACATAAACTTCATTCCCAGATTTAATCCCCATCTCAATTAGTTAACTAAACATAGGAATCAACTGGAATGGGAATGGGAATGAGATTCCCATTCCTACACATTTATTCCCACGTACCAAACGCACCCTAGAGCGAAAATCCATAGCAATCACTGCTTCCACACTGGAGAAGCCCATCTTTCAACTCCCCAAAATATAGGTCCTCTTCAAAATCATTAGTTCATTAACTTGAATAAACAAATTTAAGAAAATAATGGTCATCATCATAAATAAGAGTGAAAATTCAAAATAATGATATTTCATTAATTCTTTAAAATTGATTTTACAATATTAACTATAATGATAAATCTAATATTTTAAAATATTATAATTCAAAATGATTGGATTTATGCCTTCAATCTTATACAAAATTTTTTGAATTATTTAATTTCAAATAAGACAACGGCGCTTAATTGATTGTAGGGTAAATTACAATAAGACCCCCTCTAAAATCTAACTATTACAGATACACCCTCTCACGTTTTTAAAATTACACTGACACCCCTTATTTTACAAAAAAATTACAAAGACACCCCTCTTTCTAACTTCTATCAATTAATCCGTTAAATCATATTCAAATTTTTTCAAAATACCCTAACTACCCTTAGTGGATGATAATTTCCATGTTAGATGTATATAACTCACCCGCCCAATAGTTCATCCAATACTTTTGAATTTTTTAATTATTATTGATAAACAACTAAAAGATAATATATATATATATATATATAATATAAGAAAAATGCTAAAAAAAAATTTAAATTTTCTGTCCAACTGATGTGGTAGTTGTCAAATTTGCTCTTTAGAAACAATTATTTATTTAATTAAATTTTTAATTAATTTGCAAAATAAAAAATAAAAAAATTGATTTGCTAAGTTGCCACCTCATTTGAGTAAGTAGATTTGAGTTAAAAAAAAAAAGAGCTATGTACCATTACTCATATGTAGAAATAAATAAAAAGAATTATTACAATGGAGATGCACGTATAGAGGTGGCAAATGAGGTGGCAACTTGGCAAATCAATTTTTTTTTTTTTTTTACACATCAATTAAATAGATAATTGTTTCTAATGAGCAAATCTGATGGCTACCACATCAGTTGGACAAAAATTTAAGCTTTTTAGCATTTTTCTTTTATATATATATATATTATCTTTTAGTTGTTTATCAATAAATAAATAAAGCAATCAAATGTACTGGATGAATGTGTTGGACTGATGAGTTATATGCATTTAACATGGAAGTTGTCATCCAATAAGGGTAATTAGGGTATTTTGAAAAAAATTGAAAGTGATTTAACGGATTATGCACGGAAGTTAAAAGAAGGGGTCTTAATGTAATTTCGAAAACGTGAGAGAGTCTATTTGTAATTATGAAATTTTAAAGGGGATTTTAATGTAATTTACCCTTGATTGTAACGCCGGAGGTCAGTCCTTCTGTGAGCCGAACTAAACGCCCCCACAAAAGAAAGGCAAAAAGAAAGAAAGAAGAAAAGTAAAATGATGCAACAGAAAAGGACACCTACTCAATGCCACAGTGGAGTTTCCACTTTCAGGGTCCCATGTGTGAGATAACCAAAAAAAGGAGGTAAGCACCGAGTGGGGTGGGGAGTCTGACCAAAACACTTTCTGAAAACACTTTTTTAAATCAAGAGAAAAGGACTATTGCTGGAGCTGCATTGCAGGTCAAGCTTTTAAGCTCTAACTCTGACATAACCTCCCTCTTACACACTAACAAAATAAATAAATAAATAAATAGATAAATAAAAACCAAAAGGTGGAGATGCGCCAGGACTACGTAGTGGCCTACTTAGACTGCCACTGCCAGTAATGCTTTTCAATCTTTTAAAGGCATGTTTATTTGCTTGGAATATGGAAGTCTGGACGGTAATGAAATGAAATGAAATGGAATGAAATTTCAATGTTTTCATTCCAATTTTCTCTCATTTTGGTCAAATAAGTGTACCATAAGAGTTCAAACTTCATAGTATGTTAAGGGCTGAGTTTGGATTCAACTCAGGTTAATCGGCATTCAGCAACATAGTTTTGTGGATTGATTCCCAATTAACTTTTGATTAATCATTTTGCTTCTGGGTCTATAAGTGTGAAGTGGCTCCTGTTTTGTATGACTTTAAACAGCTTAGGTGAACACAACTACATTATATTTGTCATCAACTCGACTAACCCCGCTTAACCCAAGCTTGGGTTGGACACCTCTGAACCGAAAATAGGTTGACTTGGGCTGGGTTCGGACAGTTTCTTCAATGTTGGGATTGTGCTTAGTTTGCAGCCCCTACGCAAATTTCGTCCCTCTCTGGCTTTTCCTTTTTATCCCAACCAATGCATTCAGAACATAATTTTAATCCACAATTATCAAAGCAAAATTTAGATCAGTCCGACCTCATTTACCTCAAATTTTCGTGCTACTTTGATGCCCACTCAGTAATGCGGTCCTATGTTAGGTGTCTCCCTGCTTTAGATAAATTCTAAACAAAGAGCTCGTGCTCATACCGGTTCAAATTGATAATTTTTTTGTAAAAATAATCCAATAGTTTTGTCCAAATATTAGACAGGCTGACAACCACCTCATATTCAGGGCATTTCAAAGGTGCATTGAAGAGAAAAAGTAGTAATTTAATTTAAGCGATGTTATGGAACTAATAATGCACAGACAAATATACGATTAAATTATATTTGGTTAAACAGTTTTAATAAAAGAATACCGATTCTATCATACAAAGTATTGAACACGTGACCGAAAAAAAAAAAAAAAAAAAAAAACAACTGACCTTCGAGGAAACCATTGATTTTCAAAAGGTTAGAGAGAAAACAAAAATAAAACAATACAGGTGGTGCAGTTCTCCACATCTCACACTTTAGAATAACTGGAATAGAAACACTAGGAAGCCAGTCATGAGCATCAGAATTGGGGAATGAGAGGATACTATCTGACCATTGCTTTTGTTTGTGGATTCTTTGGTTGATGTCTCCGGTGCACTTGCAGGGCACGCAAGACCCTCCTTCCCTTCACGGCACTCACTGGCAAACAGGCCAGGTGGGTATTTTCCGTAGAGATTTATGTAACTGAACATGGTTGAGGCACAATCATTTGTCAGGTCATTTATCTGGTCTGCATAAGGGCAAGCAAAATCCTTCAAGGCTCCACAACAGAGATTGGGTGGGTATTGGGGTCCTTTGCACTTGCTTGTGATGATTGTGTAGTTCAGAAACTCAAAGTTTACAGGGCAACCTGCATATAATGGAAGACAGGATATCCGTTCACTTCTCATTCAGTATTAACTATTTTACAGTAGCAATGTAATTTTCATATACATTTCAGGATGGGTTATAGAAAGAGATGATGCTTTTTCTTTAAATTGTTCTCTAACAGTAATAACTACTGGTGCATAAGCAAAGACCGATACAGAAGCACACAATATGAGCCGCATACTTAAAAAAGGTAATTTAATTGTTCAAAAGAAAAAGAAAATTACTGTAGCTAAATGACAAAGGATTTACACAGTACTTCTGTCTACCAAGCAGACAAGTTAACATATAAAAATGTTAGTAATTCGTATGCAGTAGTATCCTCCAGTCACTTGTGGATTTGACCAAGGTTAGACTATAGCGCACATGCATATGAACTCCCCACTCCAAGGTCCTGGAAGACTGGATCTGTTTCAGGAATTCTAGTCTATTTCTCCAACAGAAACAGACTGCATTTTCCAGTTACTTAATTTCTTCTCTGCAATTTAATTTTAAGTCAAACTTTTAACCTTGTTTGAACAGTTTAATGTTGTTGGAGCTCATTGAAACATGCTTGCTTCCAGGGCTCAAAAGAATCCTCTAAGATCCCACAAAGCTGACAAAGAAATTCAACCTAACACATCTTTCGAACATCAGATTGTACATTAAGAACATTTCCAGATGCATTCTACATTTCTACTTTGAGTGAGGCTATTGCCACCACATAAAGTACTCAAAGCCCCCCATTAGTTTACATTTTTTGAGGTTTTATGAAAAATATAAAAGGTTTTGATGAAAATGAATAGCATTGTTCACTAGAAATCATCATTCTGAACAACTTTGTAGAAATTTTTTTTTCCAAAATCTATCATTTAAGTAGACTTTTTGGTCATTTACAATCTCTATTTCATTTTTCATGAAAAATTTCTAAAAAGTTTACTTAAATGACAGATTTTGGAAAAACTTTCTTCTACAAAGTTGTCCAGAATGATGTTTTCTAGTAGACTATGCGATTAGTTTTCATAAGTTTTTTTTATATTTTTCATAAAACCTTAAAAATGTAAATTAAATGGGGGGCTTAGAGTATTTTATGTGGTGGCAATAGCCTGGCCCTTCTACTTTAAGGGCATTCACTTTCCTCCTCAAGGAACAACATCCCACCGACATCGATGTGACATCTCCTATGGACAAGACAAAATCATTGCGCAGCTATTTGAAATTTTGAATACATCAGGAGTAGTTTCCAGTATTTAACATCCAATGGATCATGCCCATACATGGAAATGCTTGTATTCAAGTTAAAGAAAACCTATCCAAAATTTATCTAACTTTTACTGTATATATTTCTAATAGATCGCCAAATCTCACAAAAGTCATAAAATCACATGATTCACCAGACATGTCATGGAAAATTTTTAAATAAAATCACATGATTCACCAGACATGTCATGGAAATTTTTTAAATAAAATCACATGATTCACCAGACATGTCAAAAAATCACATGATTCACCAGACATGTCATGGAAAATTTTTAAATAAAATTGTTACAAAAACTAGTAAATTGTCTTTGCATATTCAAGATGAATAGACACTGTTTATTATAAAAATTATCTACAGTAATAATTGTTCATTTAAAAATTTCTCATGAAACTATTATCATATTCTGTAAGGAGGAACAGTTTCCAACATTTATTGAGAAGCACTGAGCATTTATAATTGCAAGGACAAAACGTTTCAATGAAACAAGTCAAGCAACATCCTGACTATATACCTGATCATACAAAAGACATCCTAATCATACACACGAGAAACATAGAGAATATTATTTTTTACCATAAACTAATATAGCAGAAAACCCTCAAAGTACTGTGCACAGCTCGAAGGGAATGTGTGAACACCAAAGACTGAAATCATATATGACTATTTCTAGTATATTAAGAATATCGAATATCCATCATTCTTTCAGGGGTATCGCTACAACAACCTTAAAAAGGGGCCTGAAGTTCTTGCATTGCCTCAGAAGCTGTAAAAACCCAAAAGGTTGACCAATGAACAAATATTTACTTATTTACTAATTAGTAATCAAGATTACAATAACCCTGGCATTGAAGCCAATATTCTTACACCCCTCAATTTTGAGACCTATGTTTTGGCAAACCCACCATTGGATTATGTATCCTTTCTGTGTTGTGCATGCTATATATGCAAAAATCCTACTTTAGTCGCATATCAAAAGGTGATCGATCCATGAACTTAAATTTATTTTTCATTAAAAATATTTAAATAAAACTTTAATTTAGACTGAGGAAGGATGGCACGTCCAGCCCTATTAATTTACTTTTAAAAAATTTATTTAATTCTAAAATTTCAGCTTATAAGGTATATTGACACTCTCTCAAATGGAACAAAGTCCAATCCACTCAAGCAAGAACAAGTTTTGGGGTAGAAAACAAACATATTAAATTAATATTATTTCATAATGTGGCCTGCCTGAGAAAACTGGCATAAACATCAAAGCCCATAACCAGCCTGAAAGTATATAAGGGCTGTGGAATTAGACCCTTCCCAATACAACTGCCTTTTACAAGCAGGCCCAACCCCACTCCTTGGCACAGGTATGCCACAGGGCTCACAACAATTTTAATCTCACAGTAAAAACAAACACACAATATGAAGTTTCATAGAGTTTTGTCCCAAGGATTTGATGAACAAGGAAAAAGGAGAAATAATAGAAGAAAAATATGATGAACTTTAAGCTTATGTCAGAAAACAAAAAAGATTAAAGGAGAGGAAAAAAAAAAAAAAAAAAGAAAGAAAGAAAGAAAGAAAGAAAGAAAGAAGACAGACAGACAGACAGACAGACAATATCACTCACATCAAGGAGGCTCCAGTACATCCACAAAATTCAATGACATCATCAACAAAGAAAAAAAAAGCATCTTTTTTTTTCCCCCCAGATTCCAATTCAAAGGGAACCCCACTCCACCTGAATGATCTACAGTTGCATCCAATATTGGGATACCCAACAGAGCTCAAGAATTTTGAATGGATATTCTAAACAAGTGGCCAAAAAACAAATTTAGGTGAACTCCTAGTTTTATAAACTTTGTGAGAAACAACCACATTCAGTTGCACACACAAATATTAGTTTCTGATTTACAATGCAACCAGAATTTGACACTCACTTAAAACAAATGATAAAATGAACATCTTTGATAACACTATCCCATGCAAACTGAATGTTAAACAAGTAAGCATATAAATAATATTAATTTACAACTACAAAATTGATTCAGGAGGAATAAAGAGAATTAAAACAAAAGGAAGCAATGAACCATCATCAATCTTTTGATGAAGTAATGCTGAAAAGCCAGATTTAAGGTAATTGCATACATAAATATATATATATATATATATATATATATATATATATATATATAATGAAAAAAAAAAAAACTGTGTAGCTTTGGTAATCAACAATCTAATACTAGTAGGCATCATTAAGAATGTGAATTTAAGTATTAGACAATTAATAAGAATTGCCCAATAAAGTTGACAACAATACAATAAATCTCCTAGGAAATATTTATTTTCTAAGGAACACCAGATAGGTGTCATTGGTCTATACTCATCAAGTATCGGTAAGTATCAACTAGTGCATGGTCAATCTCAATTAACAATTTTAGTAACTCTATTTACATTCATAACCCTAGGTGTTGCCAACTGTCAATCCTCTGGCAACTTCAGTGCTTAAAATCACAATTGTAGAAAACAGTTTCCTTTTTTACTCAAACTAAATTCCTCATCAACCCTTGCAGAAAAGTTTCATCAACTTAAATACCAAAAAAGAGGAAAATCCAAAATATAGCATTTTTAAGCTAGGACTATGCTTCTATCTCAGAAAGAGCAAGGGAAAGGAAAGGGAAATGATCAAATTGCTTAAGAAAGGAAAACATTAATAAGAAATTTCAAGTATTTTCCTTACATTTCCCTCCAAATTTTCGAGATCCAAACTGAGCCTAAATTTCAAACACTGAACAATTAAATACATGTGAACCCTACAATTCTGTAAAATACAACTACTTTCATATATTATATTATCTCCTACCTCAATATCCACAAACCCTAATGCTTCATTTGCAAATTTTGAATCTTATGTTTCATGTTATTTCAGCGTCAAAATGTGAACAAACTCACCTCAAGCAAAATAGTTTTATTCCGCTACGTTAATTAAAGATTTCTGTTTTCTCGAGTCACAGAGGACAAAATATCTAAGATTTCAAATTTTAGTTTTTTGTCTGTTTCCACGATTAGCAACCAAATGGGGTGTAAAGTAAAATCTCGTGGCTTTGACGAACACATTATATATAGACAATAATTTCAGATATTTTCCCCCATAACAGGAAATAAACATAGAAACATTTTTATTTTTATTTTGGATAAGTACATAGAAACATTTGAGCACATGAATTCAATAAATATGAATTATTATTTCAGGTTCTGCTTATTTTGACAGAAAACAAAAAATAGTTCCTGGACAAGTTTTTCATTGGATTTGTGTGTGTGTGTGTGTGTGTGTGTGTGTGTGTGGAGCAAAAGACACACACACCCATATCTTTAGACCTGAAATTTACATAATTCCCGGGAAATTTTTCCATAGACAGTAATTTTCCATTGAAACAGACAGAGGCAGAGAAAAGGAAGAGATATGAAATTAACCTTTTTTAGCCTGGAGGAGGGTACGGCCAGTAGATCCATGAGATTCAAAGACATCATCTGCACACAAATAATTCCACAAATTTCAGAATCAGCTAAAAAAGAACACGATCCAATTCATACAAAAACACACACACACACACATATACGCATAAAGCGAGAATGGGAAGAAGGAGAAATACCAGAAATGAAGGTAGAAGAAGCGGCGAAGCTGGCCGTGAGAAGGAAGAAGAGAAGGAAAGAAAATAACCGATTGGACGCCATTATTGAATTGTTCGGAGATCGATCAAATGGACCGATCTGCCCACCCAAACAGCTTTCTTGACGGGTCTGTTCTCGCCGAGACCGCTTTCTTTCTAACAGAAAGAGCTCTGAATTATAGAGAGAGAGAAAGGAGCAGGGGAGAGAGAGAGAGACGCGGAGAAAAAAATTGCAGAAAAATGGGTGGGGGTTGAGAAGAAGCGCGTGTTAGGCTGTCATCAAATATAGCAACGTAGCTGCCCAACACTACTACGCAGTACGAGCTGGATGGAGATGGCTTTGGGCTTTGTTTATTGAGTATCAGTGAGAAAGTGAGATCGTTTCAACCCTTGATTTCCTAGTTGACCGATATTCGGTCATGATGGTCCTCCATTTTGAGATTTTTTTATTTCTATAAAGGGATTCAGCTATTGCCTAAGAAGCACTGTCATGGACATGGGACACGGTTACGATACGATATGGACACCTCAATACGACAATTTTTGAAAAACTCAAGACACGACATGGTAGGGATACGGCAATATATTGATGTAGAACAAATCTAGTTAGATTCCTAGCTAGGTTTGTTTCCTTTCCTATTTTATTGCTTTCCTAAGTTTAGTAGAATTCTTTTTCCTAGTTTACTTAGAGTTCAAGTATTAGTTCTTTATAAATATGTCTGTAGCCTACGGGCAAGAATACAATTTTTTATCAATAAGATTTTCAGAGAGTTTATTCTATTTTCTTTGTTCTTATTTTACAAGAAGACGGTGCTCTTCTTTTGCTACTTCCGCTACACCAAGTTGGTATCAGAACCAACCCCATGGACGGTGATCAAGGGGAACAAGCGGTTACCTAGGATGCGTTTGAACTCATGAAACAGTAGCAAGCAGCTATAATGGCGCAACTGACTGAACAACGGGAGGCTATCATGCAACTTTCACATGCCTTAACTCGTTTGCAGATTCCTCAACACAATCAATATTTACCTGGTTTTGGGAATACACACGTGATTAAGGGAGTCAATACACAGAATCTAGAATTTCTTATGAAGATGAATATTCCTTCCTTTGATGAATTTTATATAGAAGAATTTATTGATAAGGTGGAACGATTCTTTTATTACAAAGGAATTGCAGAGGAAAAAAAGGTAAAAGTTGTTGAGTATAGGCTAAAAGGTGTTGTTAAAAAACAGTGGAGATGCTACTGTATAAAATGAAATAGCTTGTACAAGAATTGAAACAATACAAACAGTATCGGTTGAGGCGTGTACAAGGCACTGTCCTTAAGAGTAGTTCCGCCCCTCTGAGTATTTAACTCGGTGCAGTAGGTCACAGCGCTCTACCCTCCAGGATTCAACAACCGGGCTCCCACAAGCGTGCATTCGCAAGTGTAGGAGTGAGACGAAGAACTCAGAATGCTCCTGACTCTCAAAAATAAAATTGCAAAAAGAAAACAGAGAGAAGAAGAGAAGAGACGATTTTTCTTTTTGTTGTGTATTTCTGCTGAATGAGAGGGCTGGTATATATAAGCTTTAGAAACCAGTAACAGCCCTTAAAATAAATTCCCAACAGTCAAAAAATATAAATACGAAAATAAATTTCCAACAGTCAAAAAATATAAATTCCAACAGTAAAAAAATAATAAAATTCCAACAGTAAAAAATAATTAGATCCAAATAAAATCGAAACTGTCAGCTGATTTAATTAGAATAATTCTGGTATGGGTCGTGGATAACCCAGTATCCAAAAGTCAAAGTAGCAAAATGCGGGTCAATCCCGCCTGCACACGTGAAGTCAATTTTTCGGGATTTGCACCCCCCTGTGTGCACGTCGTACGCTCGCGACGCGCCCGATTAAGTCAATTTTCGGACCCCAATCCCGCAAATCACTCGATTAGGCTCCGTCTCATGCGCACGTGGGGCTCCCTACATCTCCCCACATGATACCATATACAATAAGTGGAGTATTATATAAGCCCACTAAAACTCTTTTACTTTTCCAATGTGGGACAAGGTGTCATCATACTCAAGTACAAAACTCTTTTATGAAAACCTTTGATTTTTGAAATACTCATTTTATATTTAAAATACAACACTCCCCACATATTTCAAAAATAAAAACAGAAAGAAAGGAGTGTGAGAACTTAATGCATCGGTTATGGTGTCTTTTGGACTATGAACCAAACCTAGGATATATAAGCAGTGACCCACAGAAACCTGGTGAAATATAAAATTTCTATGAACAAAAATTCCTTAGCGTAAATCAGTCGACTTACAACCCACATATAATTCTCAAAATCTGAGTTCTTCTAATCTGGGTGGCATGAATAGGCCATGCACCATACCTGGAAATTCATGAGTGCTCTAGAGAATTTGCCCAGACTCTCATAGGAAGCGGCCCCACTTCCACACCCATATAGGTGGATCCATCAAGTGTGCACTACAACTAACACACCACCCAAAGAGGACTATGGAATCCATTAAGAGTTAAACTCAACCTTACTCGTTGTAGTTTGCACTATCTACACCATAGGAAGGGACTCTCAAAATATTATAAAATTGATAGTGCACTCCAAATCAACCAATAACTTGTTATTACCCATATGAACCTAATTCCTAGGATCTCCATTCACATAGGTTGGGTTACCATTACTGTTGACCCTTTGTTATAGGCATTAGTCTCATTCCCCTCGATGTATTACTCACTAGGTTTCTACCCAATGGTTTTGTCAGAGGATCGGCCAAATTTAACTCTGACCTCACAAAGTCAAGGGATATAACCCCATCACTAAGCAATTGCCTCACAATATTATGTCTTAGGCGTATATGCCTACTTTTCCCATTATAAGATTTACTCTTAGCTTTAGCTATAGTAGCTTGGCTATCACAATGTAGAGACACAGATGGAGTTGGTCTCACCCAAATGAGAATATCTACTAAGAGGTTTCTAAGCCACTCAGCCTCTGTACCTGCCTTCTCTAAGGCAATGAACTCGGACTCCATAGTAGACCGAGCTGTGCATGTTTGCCTGGTAGATTTCCAAGATACTGCACCTCCACCAAGTGCAAACACATAATCGCTAGTAGATTTTGTCTCATCTGAATCAGAAATCCAGTTAGCATCACAGTACCCCTCTAATACAAAAGGAAAACCATTATAAAATAAAGCATAATCAATAGTTTCTTTCAAATATCGAAGTACTCTATACAAAGCAGTCCAATGATCTCTTAGGATTATGAGTATATCTACTCAATCTACTAACAGCATATGCAATATCAGGTCGAGTGCAATTCATCAAATACATTAAACTACCAATTATTTGAGCATACTCGGATTGTGAGACACTATCTTCTTTATTTTTCTTTAAATGAGAATTAGCATCATAAGGTGTAGATACAGATTTGCAATCAAAATGTCCAAACTTCTTTAAAAGTTTTTCTACATAATGTTCTTGTGAAAGAAAAATACCCTCAGTAGTTTTATTTATTTTTATTCCAAGAATAAAATCTGGCTCACCCATATCTTTCATATCAAATTGAGAAGAAAGGAAATTTTTGGTCTCTTTAACAATACCTAGACTAGTTCCCATGATCAACATGTCATCAACGTACAAGCAAATAATAACACAAGAATTATCATCAAATTTGCTATAAATGCATTTATCAGAATCATTAATCAAATATCCATTAGATGTTATAGCATTATCAAATTTCTCATGCCACTATTTTGGTGCTTGTTTAAGACCATATAAAGATTTAACTAGTATACAAACTTTATGCTCATTACCAAGGACAACACAACCTTCAGGTTGGTCCATTTATATTTCCTCTTCTAAGTCTCCATTTAAAAATGCAGTTTTAACATCCATTTGATGAATTATCAATTTATTTATGGAAGCTAATGCAATTAAAATTCTTATAGAGGAATCACAGGAGCAAATGTATCAAAATAATCTATACCTTTCTTTTGAGTATAACCTTTAGCAACCAACCGAGTTTTAAATTTATCAATTGACCCATCAGGTTTTAACTTCTTTTTAAAAATCCATTTGCAACCAATAGTTTTAGAACCCGGAGGTAAATTAACCAATTCCCATGTATGATTAGACATAATTGATTCAATTTCACTATTAATTGCTTCTTTCCAAAAAGTTGAATCAGGAGAGGTTACGGCCTCATTATAAGTTTGTGGGTCATTATCAACAAGAAAAGAATAAAAATCATCTCCAAAATTAGTTTCTTTTCTTACTCTTTTACTCATTCTTAATTCAATTTCAATATTATCATTAGACTCTTTTTCAATTTCACTTTGAGGGTCACGAATTATTTTTTCACCTTTAGATTTTAAAGGAAAAATATTTTCAAAGAAATCTGCATTTTTAGTTTCCACAATTGTGTTTGGTTCCATAATATTATTTTCACTTTTAATTATCAAGAACCTATATTCAGAGCTATTATGAGCATAACCAATTAAAATACCATCAAAGGTTTTAGGACCAATTTTTCTCTTTTTAGGTTCTGGTAATAATACCTTAGCCAAACACCCCCACACTTTCAAATATTTTAAATTAGGTACATGTCCTTTCCAAAGTTCATAAGGTGTTACTCCAGTTTTCTTATAAGGTATTCTATTTTGTACATGACATGCAGAAAGAATAGCTTCACCCCACAAATTAAGTGATGTCCTAGAACTAATTAACATAGAATTCATCATTTCTTTTAAAGTTCTATTTTTTCTTTCAGCTACTCCATTAGATTCAGGTGAATATGGAGGAGTTACTTCATGTATTATGCCATGTTTTTCACAAAAATCATTAAGGGGTTTGAATTCATATTCTCCTCCCCTGTCAGATCTAAGTCTTTTAATTTTTCTATTCAATTGATTTTCAACTTCTGCTTTATACTTAAAGAACATTTCAGTAGTTTCATCTTTTGTTCTTAATAAATAAATTTTTGTATATCTTGAATAATCATCTACAAAAGTTATGTAATATTTCTTTCCACCTCTTGTTAGTGTGCTTTTCAAATCTCCAATATCACTATGAATTAATTCTAAAAGTTCAGTTGCCCTATCAACTAATTTACAAGATTTTTTAGTTAACTTTGATTTTACACATACCTCACATTTTTCATTAATTTTTATTGATATATTATGAAGTAAACCAAGTTCTTTCATTTTTTTAATATAAGAAAAATTCACATGACCTAGTCTAGCATGCCATAAATCAATAGAATCAATCAAGTAAACAGAAGAAGATGCATTTTCATTCATGATTTCAAGTACATTAAAAAAAAACAGACCTTGGTTACAATAACCTTTTCCAACAAACATACCATTCTTAGTCATAGTGATCTCGTCATATTCAAAAGATACCTTAACTCCAACCTTACCCAGTAGAGAAACCGACACCAAGTTGTAGCGAATGTCTGGAACATGGAGTACATCACTCAGTGAAAGGACTTTTCCAGAAGTCAGTTTAAGAAGAACCTTTCCTTTTCCTACAACTGGCGAGGGCCTCGAATTGCCCATGAACACTTGTTCGTCGCCCTCCCTCATAGGAGTGTAGGAAACAAAAGCATTTCTGTCACTACAGATATACTTGGTAGCCCCAAAATCTACCACCCAGTCCTTCACATTTGCAACCATGTTCACCTCAGTGACAACTGCAGCAATAATATCATCCGCTTCTGCCAAATTAACAGTTGTACATGCAGGAGAATTATTCGCCTTCCTGTACCTGCACTCGGGAGCATGGTGTCCTGGTTTCCCACAAACATAACAGTTACCCTTTTTCTTGAAGGTGGGTTGAGACTTTTGATTCTGACCAGGTCTAAAATTTTGATTAGTCTTACGATCTTGGTTTGGCTTATATTCCAGTTGGTCTTATGATTCTTATTATTAATCCTCCTATTATTATTAGGTCTATTAGGTCCATCAACCAAATTAGCTTTAGAAGTAAATTCCTTAACTTTTTCAGTCTTGTCTCTAATCCTATTCTTTTCTTCAATGCGAATGTGAACAATCACATCCTCAAGACTCATGTATTTCCTCTTATGTTTCAAATTGTTTTTGTAGTCTTTTCAAGAGTCGGGCAATTTTTCAATAAGAAATCCAGCCAAGAAAGACTCTTGCAATTCTATCTCTTCAATTTTTAGGTCACTCACTACGACATGGAAATCATGGATTTGAGATGATACATCTCTATCCTCAGTCATTTGAAAATTAGCAAAATTCCCTATGGCATATTTTTTATTACCAGCATCTTCTAAAACATATTTTTTATGCAGGCTATCCCAAATATCCTTAGCAGTCTTATAGGAATAATAGATATCATAAATCTCATTAGACAAAGTGCTAAGAATAGTGTGCCTACATACCTTATTACCATTTTCCCATTTTTTCAATTCCTCACCATATTTTTCAGAACCTTCCTTTGGTTTGGAACCTGTCAGAATGTGGGTTAAGTCCACCATATCTAAAGCAGAATAGACACGCTCTTGCCAGCACTTGAAGAAGGTGCCATTGAAGTGCTCGATCTTAGAAACATCATGCAGAATCTTAGAAGTCATAGCAGCAGCATCCATTACGAATTACTCTTAAGATTGTTGTTAAAAAACAGTGGAGATGCTACTGTATAAAATGAAATAGCTTGTACAAGAATTGAAAAAATACAAACAGTATTGGTTGAGGCGTGTACAAGGCACTGTCCTTAAGAGTAGTTTCGCCCCTCTAAATATTTAACTCGGTGCAGGTCACAGCGCTCTACCCTTCAGGATTCAACAACCGGGCTCCCATAAGTGTGCACTCGCAAGTGTAGGAGTGAGACGAAGAACTCAGAATGCTCCTGACTCTCAAAAATAAAATTGCAGAAAGAAAACAGAGAGAAGAAGAGAAGAGACGATTTTTCTTTTTGTTGTGTATTTCTGCTGAATAAGAGGGCTGGTATATATAGGCTTTAGAAACCAGTAACAGCCCTTAAAATAAATTCCCAACAGTCAAAAAATATAAATACGAAAATAAATTTCCAACAGTCAAAAAATATAAATTCCAACAGTAAAAAAATAATAAAATTCCAACAGTAAAAAATAATTAGATCCAAATAAAATCGAAACTGTCAGCTGATTTAATTAGAATAATCCTGGTATGGGTCGTGGATAACCTAATATCCAAAAGTCAAAGTAGCAAAATGCGGGTCAATCCCGCCAGCACACGTGAAGCCAATTTTTCGAGATTTGCACCCCCCCTGTGCGCATGTCGTACGCTCGCGACGCGCCCGACTAAGTCAATTTTCGGACCCCAATCCCGCAAATCACTCGATTGGGCTCCGTCTCATGCGCACATGGGGACTCCCTACATCTCCCCACATGATACCATATACAATAAGTGGAGTATTATATAAGCCCACTAAAACTCTTTTACTTTTCCAATGTGGGACAAGGTGTCATCATACTCAAGTACAAAACTCTTTTATGAAAACCTTTGATTTTTGAAATACTTATTTTATATTTAAAATACAACAAAAGGAAGAGCCTCAAATTGGTGGGAACAACTACAGATGGTAAGGAGGCAACAATTTAAAGAGCCAATTCGTTCTTGGTCACGGATGAAGAAGTTGTTGCAAGGGAAATTTCTACAAGCCAATTATGCTCATGCTTTGTTCAAACAATTCGATAATTGCAATTGAACAAACCAACACAATGCCTCGGATGAAGTAGTTTACACCAGAACAACTTTTACCAAGTGGGCATCAAGAAGTTATTTGTGAATTAGACGAAGAAGTTCCATTATTTGATAGCATTGACTCTACTCCAAAAGTTCATGATTTAGATATCCAAATTATGGAGCAAGAAGTTTCGAAGGAAAATATTGATTACAAAATTTCACAAAAGAAGGAACTTGTTAAACTTTCGGAAGAGATCCAATCACAAAGTCAAGTTGATAATTTACCAACTGATCTTCCCTTTAGTTACAAGTTGCGAAGTTTTGATTTTATTGGAGTAGAGCAATTTAATTTTGTTATTAGTCCTTGTTTGGTGGAATTTCTTAATTACTTGAAGGATACCATGAAGTTAGTACAAGTTGCAAAAGTTCAAGAGAACAAATTTTGGAGGCGAATGAAGTGTCCAAAATATTCAAAGTATCTATTTGTTTGGGATGGAAGAATTCAAGTTCAAGCTAAGAACTCGAGGGCGAGTTCTTTTTAAGTATGGGAGCCTGATGTAGGACAAGTCACCCTATCCTGTCGCCTTCACCATTGCCTATTGCTAGATCATCAAAAGTCTTCACAAAGGCTAAGAAAATCTAGTTAGATTCCTAACTAGATTTGTTTAGGACCAAATCTAGTTAGATTCCTAACTAAGTTTGTTTCCTTTCCTATTTTATTGCTTTCCTAAGTTTAGTAGAATTCCTTTTCCTAATTTATTTAGAGTTCAAGTATTAGTTTGCTTTCCTAAGTTTAGTAGAATTCATTTTCCTAGTTTACTTAGAGTTCAAGTATTAGTTCTTTATAAATATGTCTGTAGCCTACGGGCAAGAATACAATTTTTGATCAATAAAATTTTCAGAGAGTTTATTCTATTTTCTTTGTTCTTATTTTACAAGAAGACGGTACTCTTCTTTGATACCAACTTAGCGTAGCGGAAGTAGCAAAAGAAGAGCACCGTCTTCTTGTAAAATAAGAACAAAGAAAATAGAATAAACTTTCTGAAATTTTATTGATCAAAAGTTGTATTCTTGCCCATAGGCTACAGACCTATTTATAAAGAAATAATACTTGAACTCTAAATAAACTAGGAAAAGGAATTCTACTAAATTTAGGAAAACAAACTAATACTTGAACTCTAAGTAAACTAGGAAAAAGAATTCTACTAAACTTAGGAAAGCAATAAAATAGGAAAGGAAACAAACCTAGTTAGGAATCCAAGTAGATTTGTTCTACATTAGGCTCCTCTGCTTGAAAAGAACTCGCCCTCGAGTTCAATACAAGTAAGGACTCAGAAGGATGAAACTCGAACAAATCCTTAACATTGAAGGTATTTGAAATATTAAACTATGATGGCAAATCAACAACATAAGCATTGTCATTAATTTTCTTTAAAATCTGGCACGGCCCAATTTTCTTCATCTTCAATTTATTATATGTGCCAACTGGAAAACGCTCCTTGCGAAGATGAACCATCACTTGATAGCCTTCATGGAAAACCTTCAAACGACGATGTTTATCTGCATCTGCCTTGTACTTTGCATTGGCTTCTTCTAATTTCTTCTTGACATTAAAGTGTACGTCTACAAAATTATCCACCAAATGACTAGCAGCAACATTCATCCCAAGCAGTTTAGGGAGAGGAACCAAATCCAAGGTATGAGTAGGAACCCTACGGTAAACAATCTCAAAAGGGGACTTACCAGAAGAAGACCTGTTCACCATATTGTTATATGCAAACTCCGCCTGTGCTAAATAAATATCCCACTATTTTGGCTTATCTCCAACATAACAACGAAGCAAATTGCCCAAAGTTCTATTCATGACCTCTGTCTGCCCATCAGTCTGAGGATGACAAGTACTACTAAACTGAAGGGTGGTATCAAGTTGCTTCCACAAAGTACGCCAAAAATGACTAAGAAACTTGCTGTTACGATAAGAAGTAATGGTTTTTGGCACACCGTGCAAACGAACCACTTCTTTAAAAAACAAAGTGGCTACATTTGAAGCATCATGAGTCTTTTTACAGGGAATGAAGTGTGCCATCTTGGAGAAACGGTCAACCACAGCCATAATAGAATCCACCCCACGTTGAGTCCTTGGAAGCCCCACTATAAAATCCATAGATACATCCTCCCAAGGCGCATTAGGAACTGGCAAAGAAGTACACAAACTTGTATTTTGAGATTGCCCTTTCGCGGTTTGACAAATATAACACTGCTGCACAAACAGTCCCACATCACGCTTCAGTTGTGGCCAGTAATACTGCTCCTCAATCTGTGCAGTACTTTTATCACGCCCCAAATGTCCTCCTAGACCACCAGAATGTAGCTCTCGAATAAGATATTCACGAAGGGAAGTCCGAGGAATACAAAGACGACTACCTTTGAAAAGGAAACCATCTTGGATATGAAAATCCTCAGGGCCAGGTTTTCCCGGTATGCAGTTAGCCCATATTTCATTGAAATCTTCATCACCTGCATACAACTCTTTTAAATACTCAAAACCCCAAACTTCACTATGTAAAGTAAGGAGCAAAGTAACACGCCTACTTAATGCATCAACAACTTTATTCTATTGGCCCGATTTGTGTTTCAAAATAAAAGTGAAGGACTGCAATCGAGCCACCCACCGAGCATGCATTCTGTTAATTGAAGCAGTGCCATTAAGGTAATTGAGTGCTTTATGATCAGTATACAGAATAAACTCTCGTTGCACCAAATAATGCTCCCAGTGTCGCAAGGCCTGAACAACAGCATACAACTCGACCTCATATGCAGACCACTTCTTTTTGGCATCATTAAGTTTTTCACTAAAATAAGCCACTGGTCTACCTTCTTGAGAAAGCACAACACCAATTCCCACATAACTAGCATCACAAAATTCCCACATAATGCGAAACTTTGCTCGCTGCATCAGTCCACTCAAACTGTCTTTTCTTCATACAGTTTGTTAAAGGTGCTGCAATAGCGTTGAAATTTTTCACAAAACGCCTATAGAAAGTACCCAGACCGTGAAAACTACGGACTTCATGGGTACACTTCGGGGTAGGCCAGTCTCGAATTGTTCTAACCTTTTCCTAGTCCACCTTGATGCCCTCAGAACTCACCACATAACCCAAAAAAATTAAGCTTTCAGTCATGAAACTACATTTTTAAAGGTTCACATGCAAGCTGTGCTCTTGAAGAACAGTAAGGACAGAATGAAGGTGTTGAAAGTGCTCATGCTGATCGTAGCTATAAACCAAGATATCATCAAAATAGACGACAAAAAATTTGCCAATGAAAGGTTTCAATACCTGGTTCATAAGTCGCATAAAAGTGCTGGGTGCATTAGATAGCCCTAAAAGCATTACCAACCATTCGTACAAACCCTCTTTGGTTTTAAAAGCTGTCTTCCACTCATCTCCAGGCCTAATTCTGATTTGGTTGTAGCCACTCTTGAGATCCAACTTAGAAAATACCGATGACCTCTCTAATATATCAAGCATATCATCCAATCGTGGAATGGGAAATCGATACTTAACTGTAATCTTGTTAACGGCTCTACTGTCTATGCACATACGCCAACTACCATCCTTCTTTGGAACTGATAAGGCTGGAACAGCACAGGGACTCATACTTTCTTGAATAAACCCTTTTTGAATCAACTCTTCTACTTGACCTTGCAAAATTTCATGCTCCCTTGGACTCATTCTGTAATGGGGCAAATTGGGCAAACGAGCACCAGGGACGAGGTCTATATGATGTTGAATATCTCGCATTAGGGGCAATCCATCGGGGAGCTCGGGAGTGAGAATAGGGCTAAATTCTTTTATAAGAGGCTGCAGCTCAATTGGTACACCAGTTGGATGAACATCATCCCCTTTCACTACTAATGCATAAACCTCACCGGTGTCCTTGATGTCAGACTCAACATCTGGTACTAGTAAAAACGACCGCCCCTTGTCTGTAGGAATTTTAGACTGACCATCTTTGCCCATTGGAACCAAGGTAATTTTAACTCTATCTTTAATAAAAGACAAGGTGTTAGCTCGTCCCCTATGGAGTGCATCAACATCCGACTACCATAGTCTCCCAAGGAGCATATGACAAGCATCCATCTCTACCATATCACACATAACTTCATCTTTATAATTTTTGCCAATAGAAAAAGGAATTTTGCAACGTTCTGTTACCTTAACCTCACTGACCTCCCTAATCCAACCAATTTTGTAAGGCATAGGATGCTGCTCTTTTGACAATTTCAACTTTTCTACCATTTCCTTTGACACAATATTTTCTGTACTTCCATTGTCAATAATTAAATCACAAACATGCTGATTCACTGTGCACTTTGTTCTTAAAATATTGTGTCATTGCGAATCAATCTCCTGTTTTGGGGCATATAACAACCGCTGCACCACCAAAGAAAGCCCATCATCTGCCCCAACTATGTCCTCAAACTGATATCCAGCATCATTGTCTTCACCATCAAAGCCTTCTCCTGTATTACTGTATTCTGGCTCAGTGTACTTGGCATGTGTAGCTAAATTAGTAGTCGCTCGATTTGGACACTAATTAGAACGATGCCCTGGCTGACCACAGCGATAACACTTTTCGGGTACTGGTCGAGTATATGGATTGGCTATAGGGCCTTTAGTGTTACTTTCTCCTGCACCTTGTCGCCCTTGATTGCTGCTACTTGCTAAGTCACGATTCGCAGTTAGTGGGTTGACAGCTGGTTGGCTCACTATTGGGGCTTGGGTATTAGCACGTACTGGTGGCCTTCCCTAATCTGTGTACTACGATGGTGTAGGCCTTCCTGGGGTTTGATTTCGGAAAGAAGTCCTCTCCAGTTGTGTCTCGACTCGGGTCGCCAAGTCAATGGCTTCATTAAGGGAATAGGTTATTTGCAGCATAACCCAATCCTGGATATTGAGACGCAGCCCATTATTAAATCGTGCCACTTACTGCATCGCTGTTTCTGCCAAATTATTACAAACAGATAATCTACTAAATTCCTTAGCATCAACTCGTTCGGGACGATTTCCTTGCTTACAGTTATGGTACTGTTGAAATAAAATCTGATCATAATTGGCCAGCAAATATCTCCCTCTCAAAAGCTTCTTCATTTGCGGCCAGGACTTAATTGGTGCTTTAAATTGTTGCCCCCGCGATGTCTGCAGTTGCTCCCACCAGGCAGAGGCTCCCCCCTTCAGCCTATAAGCGACAAGCTTGATCTGCTTCTCCTCTGGAATCCCCATATAATCAAAGAAGCTTTCTACCTCATAAAGCCAATCAAGAAAGCCTTCAATGTCAAGTTAATCATTAAAAGAGGGAAGGTTTACCTTTATACGAAATTCTGAATTCTGCATACCTCCTCCTTGATTTCCATGTGCACCAAATCCTCTATTTTCATGTGCACCAACTCTTCTATCTCCATGTGGAAAGAAAACTCGTTCCATATCTTCGTCATCACTGGAGTCAAACTCTAAAGCTTGCCTCCGTTGATGGTTAACCCTGAGCACGTGTGGATTCCCACCACTAGGCGATCCCTGATTGTGTTGAGGAATCTGCAAACGAGTTACGGCTTGTGTAAGTTGCGTGATAGCCTCCCGTTGTTCAGTCAGTTGCGCCATTATAGCTTCTTGCTGCTGTTTCACAGGTTCAAACGCATCCCAGGTAACCGCTTGTTCCCCTTGATCACCGTCCATGGGGGTTGGCTCTGATACCAACTTGGCGTAGCGGAAGTAGCCAAAAAAGAGCACCGTCTTCTTGTAAAATAAGAACAAAGAAAATAGAATAAACTCTCTGAAATTTTATTGATCAAAAGTTGTATTCTTGCCCGTAGGCTACAGACCTATTTATAAAGAAATAATACTTGAACTCTAAATAAACTAGGAAAAAGAATTCTACTAAACTTAGGAAAGCAATAAAATAGGAAAGGAAACAAACCTAGTTAGGAATCTAACTAGATTTGTTCTACATCATATATAAATTTATAAATATATATTATATATATAAAAATTATATGTGTGTGTGTGTGTGTGTGTGGGGTAATTTTTTTTGCATTCTACCATAAGGGACGTGTGCCTCATGTAAAAGATTATTGTTTTGTAAAGGCAGAACTCCTTTTTTTTTTTTTTTTTAAAGACTAACTAGTAACTATGGTTGGAATGGAGGGCAACCATAAAGCTGTTTCCACTTTACAGCTGTGAGAAACTAGAAAGTGGGAGGCATCGAGGCATGACAAACATGTCAAAAGGGCATCAAGTCCATCAACACCTCAAGCAGTCAGGCTCTTCTCCATGCGTGCACCAAGAAAAGCAATGAGAGAAGAGAGCGATGGAGAGAGGATCGGAGAGAGCAGAAAAGCAAGGAAAGAATAGAGCGATGGAGGGAGAATTAAAGGGAAGCTTGCACTACGTGCCGACGATTTGTAGAGACGTTTTGTTGACCTCCGACAACTGTGATGTAGCAATTTCCGTCCACCTCCGGCAGCTACGTTGACGCAGCAGTTTCCGTCCACCTCCGGCTGTGACGCAGCAGTGTCTTTCTTTTTATTTTTCTTCTTTCTTTTTTTTGGTTGATTTTTCCGGCATACTGCGTTGTCCACTTCCGTCGACGATTAAGGCCTGTATCCGTAAAGTGTCTAAACGTATCTCACGAGTGTTGGAGTCGTGTCCGAGCTGTGTCCAATTTTTTTTTTTTTTTTTTAAATTTTCGGACACTTTGAAACTATGTCCGACACGAGTCGAAGGCGTGTTGAAAGCGTGTCCGTGTTCGACATATGTCGGACATAGCCATGGCACCATTTTAGCCGTGTCGGTGCTTTCTAGGCTATTGCCATTGGTCATGGACTAAAATGTCGCGATACATCGTCGAAATATTGCGATATATCGTCATATCGAAGGTGGACGATATGATATACTGTTGCGATATTAAAAGATTTTGAAAAAAACTCAATTTCGAACGATATCATTAAAATATCGGGATATATCGAAAATATCACGATATATTCAAAATATCCAGGATTCTTGTCATTTTATCACACTGTTTTGATGATATTTCCTTGAAATATCGTCAATATTTTCTCGATAAATTGAAAAAATCAACTAAATATGAAATTTGATCATTTTATGCTATTTACCAGCCATAAAACCATGTAAAAAGTAGCTGTTACAGTAGCTTTTTTTTTTTTTGTTTCCCAAGGTATCCCTGGGCTTTGCCTAGGACTAATCCTCTGAGGTATTATCGGGTGCCGAAGCGAGGACCTCTCCCAAGAAAATTTGCTACATCCACAAAGGCTTAAAGTCGAGACTCCTTGCTTAAGCGACCAGAGCCCCTTCCACTTAGGCCAACCTTTGTTAGTGTTACAGCAGCTTTAAGGCCCTCAAGCTTTCACGTGAAATCTGCAAAGTTCAGCAATAATTATTGATTTTTTGTGCTTTCTTTTCCATGATTTAAGAATTAAGAGTTATTAATTTTTTGACTTTATAGTACTTTTGCAGGCTGCCTTTTCTTTCTTTTTCTATTCTTTTTTATTTTTAAAAATTTCTCACCCATTTTGAGTGAAGCCTTGATTTTTATTTTTCTTTTAACTGGTCAACAGCTCTTACATGTAACTTTAAGACTTATATATACCCTTATGGAATGGAATAAATGTAACATGGTTAGCCTTCAGCATTTCAAGTATTTATATCATTTTTCTTTCTTTTCACCACTTATATCATTATAAAATAATTATAAAATAGATTAATCATACATATAATATTAAGTTATCAACTATGAAGTTATATATATATATATATTAACTATTGAATTTGCATAAATTCCTATTATTTATTTTTTCACCGCGTCTCACTTTTTATACCCTACACAATACATACTTGTATTTTACACATTTAAATTATAATCTTTGGATCCTAAATTATGTATTAGAGTCTAAATCATTGTTTCTCAGAGTTTTAATAAAAATATTTGTTTTTAACTCATAATATCTACCATATCTTTAAAACGATATCAATATTGTTGATATATCCAACGATATATCCGATGTATCCATATTTTTGGACCCTCGATATATCCATCGATATCGATATTAAAGTCCTTACTTCCCATTTTTATCACTGCGCCCTAAAGCTTTAGGTTTGTAAGATTTCATGCAAAATATAAAAGCTAAACCGGCTACGTTATGCACTAGAAAACATCATTTTGAACAACTTTGCAGAATAATTTTTTCCAAAATATATCATTTAAGTAGATTTTTTTAGTCATTTATAGCCTTTATTTCATTTTTTGCCAAAAAGTCTACTTAAATGATAGATTTTGGAAAAACCTTTTTCTGCAAAGTTATTCAAAATGATGTTTTCTAATGGACAACATAATCATTTTTTGTTAAAAACTTTTATATTTTTCATAAAATCTTAAAGACCAAAACTAAAGGGAAGGTTTGATAAAAATGTAAGGGGGGGGGGGGGGGAGGGGGCAATAGCCGTTCCCTTCTATTTGGAGGGTAAAATTGGCCCATCAGCCCATGACCCACCCAACTAGGGGTGTAAACTAAGGGTTTATTCTTCAACTTTATGCCTTAATATTGTAAATTTGTAACTATAATACAGTACGTTGCAAGAAGAAGAATTTGTCATATATAAAACACAATTTTTCTTTCTTTTTTTTTTCTTCTATGTTGTATGTGCTATAAGAGTAGTAAAAAAATAAATAAATAAATAAAAACTTTAACTAAAAGCGGTGTTAGTAATGCCCCCTTTTATTCATATTGAAAGTGGTGTTAATAACAGTGCTTTCCATGTAGTTAAAAGCGGTGTTATGCAAAACCACTTTCCGTGTACTAAAAGCGGCGTTAGTAACACCACTTTCCATGCATTAAAAGCGGCATTACTAACACTGCTTTTAGTTAAGGTTTATTGATTTATTTTTATTTTTTATTTTTAAACACATACAACATAGAAGAAAACAAAAAACAAAAAGTTTGTGTTTATATATGACAAGACTAATGCATTTTAAAAAAAAAAAGTACAAGAAGACAATTACGAAAAGAAAGTTATATGAAGTAATTATAGCACCTTGTATATAGGATGAACGAAAAATTTTATTAATAGGTTTTGTTAGATCCGTTAGCTTTGTTATATATGCATTAATGTAATAATAAAAGAGGGATACTATAGTCAGCCGTGAACTGTTGTAGCCTGATTAGTGTGTGCCATGCACGCACATGTGGATCCCACACCATGTGTCATGCATGCACCAATCAAGTCGTGAAGTTTCGATCATTGTGGCTAACCATAATGAGTTAGGATTCAATGCTAAGTTGTTTAAACTCAATACCGTGCTAGGGTGATGGCAGCCCTTAGATGGATTTTTGGACGACCAAAATTGAAAGATCAAAAAGTAGTTATTGAAGTCATTTGGTCATTATAGTAATACCTTTTTTATCTTTTAATCTGAACCATCCAAAAGCTCATTCAAGGGCTACCATTACCTTAGCATGGTGTTGAGTTTTAATAACTCAACTAAAACTCAACACTGAATTAAAACTCAACACCAAATCCTAACTCAACCATAACACTCCTCATAACGAAGAAGAAACATGCATAACTTCATTTTTTATGAATGTGAAGTATTGTATTGGATACTCAAAGAGCAATGCTATAGGAAGCATTTTTCATACAGCACCTTGACATGGGTTGCCACTTCAGTAAAAACCATTGATATGAACCGAAAAAATTGGGCTAATCAAGCCCAGCCCAGAACCCATTCAGGCCCAACCCAACCCTAAACATGGGGCTTGGGCTTGGGATTTGTAACTCAGCCCAACCCAAAGTCTAGCACGAAGTTAACCCATTTTATAGTAAATAACCAATCAGTACCATCATCGCACCATTATCGCACACAGAAATCATCGTACCATCATCGCAAGCCTCGTCTCCTTCTCAAACCATCATCGCACCATCATTGCACCGTCGCAGCACCATCACGCACCCTCGTCTCCTTCTCGCACCATCATCGCACCATTGCAGCACCCTCGTCTCCACCAATCGAAGCTCCACCATCGCTGCACCTGTTGTTCTCCTCGAACCATCATCGCATCATCACCAAAGGTTCAATTCTGCATCTCTCTTCGAATCAGCATCAGTCTTTGTCGATTCTCCACTGTCGCAAGTTCCTCACAAGCTCTCGACTTAACTTAGCATCCTAATTTCAGTTGATACTCCATCGCAGCAGCTTTGAAGCATTGTCCTCCTCTCGTTGTAGGTCTGTTGCAAGTTCTAGATTTAATTTTGCATTCCAGTCCCTTCCCTGTCTTGTTTGGACACTTGATTAACATCACTCATGGCTAATGGGCAAGAATATGTGGGGTTAGGTGACTGGAACTATTAAGAAACCGAGTGATGCCATCAATTTTCAGAAGGTTAGAGAGAAAACAAAAATAAAACAATACACGCGGTGCAGTTCTCCACATCTCACCCTTTAGAATAAATGGAATAGAAACACTAGGAAGCCAGCCATGAGCATCAGAATTGGGGAATGAGTGGATACTATCTGACCATTGCTTTTGTTTGTGGATTCTTCGGTTGATGTCTCCGGTGCACTTGCAGGGCACGCAAGACCTTCCTTCCCTTCGTGGCACTCACTGGCAAACAGGCCAGGTGGGTATTTTCCGATGCCAGTTATGTAACTGAACATGGTTGTGGCACAATTATTTGTCGGATCATTTATCTGGTCTGCATAAGGGCAAGCGAAATCCTTCAAGGCTCCACAACAGAGATTGGGTGGGTATTGGGGTCCTTTACACTTGCTTGTGATGATTGTGTAGTTCAGAAACTCAAAGTTTACAGGGCAACCTGCATATAATGGAAGACAGGATATCCGTTCACTTCTCCTTCAGTATTAACTATTTTACAGTGGCAATGTAATTTTCATATACATTTCAGGATGGGTTATAGAAAGAGATGATGCTTTTTCTTTAAATTGTTCTCTAACAGTAATAACTACTGGTACATAAGCAAACACAGACACAGAAGCAGTACACAATATGAGACGCATACTTAAAAAAATGTAAATTAATTGTTCAAAAGAAAAAGAAAATTACTGTAGCTAAATGACAAAGGATTTACACAGTACTCTGTCTACCAAACAGACAAGTTAACATATAAAAACGCTAAAAAGTTGTAGCAGTGGTATCCTCCAGTCACTGGTGGATTTGACCAAGGTTAGACTATAGTGCACAAGCGTATGAACTCCCCACTCCAAGGTCCTGGAAGATTGGATCTGTTTCAGGAATTCTAGTCTATTTCTCCCAACGGAAACAGACCACATTTTCCAGTTACTTAATTTCTTCTCTGCAATTTAATTTTAAGTCAAACTTTTAACCATGTTTGACAAGTTTAATGTTGTTGGAGCTCATTGAAACATGCTTGCTTCCGGGGCTCAAAAGAATCCTCTAAGATCCCACAAAGCTGACAAAGAAATTCAATCTAACACATCTTTCGAACATCAGATTGTACATTAAGAACATTTCCAGACGCATTCTACATTTCTACTTTAAGGGCATTCCCTTTCCGGAGCGGCTCCTCTCCACTTCTCAAAAACTAATGGACCGCCAGTAGTTTGATCCGATGCGTGACACATCATCTATTTGCTCGATCCAACAGATGAGTTGCTGATTCATGATGGGATTATCTAAGCACAGTCGTTTTGGTCGATTGTAAGAGTTTGGTTAATGGCGTCAAGAACATCCGGCCTCTTGTCTCATCTTCTACCTCAAGACACCCACCTCAACGATAGGACTTGATTTTATTCTCTACAACCTCTATCTACCCCTACCCCTCCAAAAGTAAGGCTATAACAGCAATGACCTCTGCAACATACCGATAAGATGGAATCGACTAATAACAAAACCATGTCATTTTGGGCATCAGAAACCACATACTGTTAAACAAAATCAAGGCCAGGACCTGAAACTAGTTCCTCATGTCCTCTAAAATCATTGTCCTTCTTTAATGGTGGTGAGGGCCGGTTTTGACCCCAGGCGAGCAAGGCAACCGCCTGGGGCCCCATAATTTGGGCAAAAAAAAAAGGCCCATTTGCTTCCCCTTTACTAGTTATAACAACCCAAGAATCAGCCCAAAAGCTTCTCTATTGTTTTTTTTTAATTTTTTATTTTAAAAGGGCCCTACCAATTAAGTCAGCCCAATTCTAGCCCAAAGAAAAAGTTAAAAACCAAAAAAAAAAAAAAAATTGTGAGAAGAGTAATGTTTAAATGACATTTTGTTGTAATTGATTAATTTATTTTGGTATTATAGCTTTAGATTTTATTTGGCATTTGTTTTTTTACCTTTTTGTGTTGTAAAGGTGAATTTTGCTCAATTATGAAGTAAGAAGTATGTATTCTATCTTTAAAAGTTTTTGTGATCATTTCTTCTCATTTTAATTTATAAAAGCAAATTTTAGTAATTTTATATGCAAACAAACTTTATGTTGGTACTTGGTAGTAGGATTTTTTTTTTTGGACATTTAGATTTTTTTTTTTTTGAGTACGTATAAAAGGAAGTGAGCCCCATTTTAAGAGTTCGCTTGGGACCCTAAATAACTCAGAACCGGCCTGATGGTGGTTAACGAGTCTCCATCTCTTACATATATAATGCTTTTTTATTTTCTTGATATTTCTTTATCTTTGTGTGTTATCAGATTAATAAGGAGTCTGTTCACTTCTAGTGAGTTTTACTTCTCTATGATATGTTGCAGAGAAAGTGGGAATTGTGGAAGACTCGGAAGGTGGAGAGAGAAGGAGATGTGATTGACAGCTTGACGCTGTTAACAAAGGGTTGAATACCAAAACGGCAGCGTTGGACGATCCTACCATATACAAGCAAGCTGGACCGTTGGATCAAGTTGGGGGTGATGTGTCGCGCATCGCATCAAAGTACTGGAGGTCCATTAAATTTTGAGAAATGGAGAGGATCCGCTCCCCTTCACCCTCCTCCTCAAGGAACAACATCCCACTGACATCGATGTGACATCTCCTATGGACAAGACAAAATCGTTGCACATCTCACATATGACTATTTCTAGTATATAAGAATATCGAATATCCACCATTCTTTCAGGGGTATCGCTAGAACTCCCTTAAAAAGGGGCCTTAAGTTCTTGCATTGCCTTAGAAGCTGTAAAAACCCAAAAGGTTGACCAATGAACAAATATTTATTTATTTACTAATTAGTAATCAAGATTACAATAACCCTGGCATTGAAGCCAATATTCTTACACCCCTCAATTTTGAGACCCATGTTTCGGCAAACCCACCATTGGATTATGTATCCTTTCTATGTGTGGAGCATTAGACACACACACCCATATCTTTAGACCTGAAATTTACATAATTCCCGGGAAATTTTTCCATAGACAGTAATTTTCCATTGAAACAGAGACAGAGAAAAGGAAGAGATGTGAAATTAACCTTTTTTAGCCTGGAGGAGGGTACGGCCAGTAGATCCATGAGATTCAAAGACATCATCTGCACACAAATAATTCCACAAATTTCAGAATCAGCTAAAAAAGAACACGATCCAATTCATACAAAAACACACACACACACACACACATATACGCATAAAGCGAGAATGGGAAGAAGGAAAAATACCAGAAATGAAGGTAGAAGAAGCGGCGAAGCTGGCCGTGAGAAGGAAGAAGAGAAGGAAAGAGAAGAACCGATTGGACGCCATCATTGAATTGTTCGGAAATCGATCAAATGGACCGATCTGCCCACCCAAACAGCCTTCTTGACGGGTCTGTTCTTGCCGAGACCGCTTTCTTTCTAACAGAAAGAGCTCTGAATTATAGATAGAGAGAAAGGAGCAGGGGGGAGAGAGAGAGAGAGAGAGAGACGCGGAGAAAAAAATTGCAGAAAAATGGGTGGGGTTTGAGAAGAAGCGCGTGCTAGGCTGTCATCAAATATAGCAATGTACTGGCCTTCTTAATTGTATTCAAAGACGGAGTAAAATAGTACGATGGTTGGCTGTTCATGGAGTAACTGTGCCTACCCTTTATTTTTTGGGGTCAATGTCAGCAATGCAACCTTTTATTTCTGGCGTAACAGTGCTGCCTATCACTACTACGAGCAGGATGGAGATGGCTTTGGGCTTTGTTTATTATCAGTGAGAACGTAAGACTGTTTCAACCCCTGATTTCCTAGTTGACCACTATTCGGTCTAGATGTTCCTCCATTTTGAGATTTTTTTTATTTCGATAGAGGGATTCGGCTGTTGCCCTCCTCATTTTTATCACACCCCCTAATGCTTTATGTTTTTAAGATTTCATGCAAAATATAAAAACTAAACGGGCTACATTATGTACTATAAAATATAATTTTGAATAATTTTATAGAAGAAATTTTTTTCAAAATATATCATTTAAGTAGATTTTTTAGTAATTTATAGTCTTTATTTCATTTTTTGCCAAAAAATCTACTCAAATGATAGATTTTGAAAAAACTTTTTTCTACAAAATTATTCAAAATGATGTTAGTTAGTGGACAATTTAATCATTTTTTGTAAAAACCTTTTATATTTTTCATAAAATCTTAAAAACCAAAACTAAAGGGAAGGTTTGATAAAAATGTGGGGGGGGGGGCAATTGCCGTTCCCTTCTATAAATTGGGTTGGGGTGTAAAATTGGCTCATCAGCCCATGACCGGCCCAACTAGAGGTGTAAACTAGGGGTTTATTCTTCAACTTTATTCCTTAATATTGTAAATTTGTAACTATAATACAGTACATTGCAAGAAGAAGAATTTGTCATATATAAAACACAAATTTTCCTTTTTTGTTTTTGCTATTTTTTTTCTATGTTGTATGTGCTATAAGAGTAGTAAAAAAAAAAAAGATTAAAAAAATTTTTTTTTTTTGAAAAAAACTTTAAATAAAAGCGGTGTTATGCAAAACCGCTTTCTGTGTACTAAAAGAGGCATTAGTAACACCGCTTTCCGTGTATTAAAACCAACGTCACTAACACCGCTTTAAGTTTAAGTTTTTTATTTTATTTTTTTTTTTTTATGACACATACAACATAGAAAAAAAAAATTGTGTTTATATATGACAAGAGTAATGCATTTTAAAAAAAAAGGACAAGAAGACGACTACGAAAACAAAGTTATATGAAGTAATAATAGCATCTAGGGGTGCAAATCGGTCCGGGCCGGTCCGGGCCAGAGGTGTTTCTGGACCGGACCGAACTAATTCGGGACTTCAAAATTTGTCCCGGAACCGGACCGATTTAGACTTGGACTGGGACCGGGACCGGACCGAAAAATTTGGTCCGGGCCGGTCCGGTTCTTGGTTTGCTTTTTTTTTGTTTTTGTTTTTGGTTTTTGTTTTTGTTTTGTTTTTTGTAAAAGGTAAGAAATTTATTGAATAAGAATTATTATTCATTGAATAATACTTATTTATCGAGTATAATACATTAATATTAACATATAATTATATATCTAATCATATATATAATATATCTAATCATATATATATATATATATATATTTTGGAATTCGGGAATTCGGTCCGGTCCAGGATTAAACCCCCTAAACCGTGGCCCGGACCGAAGTAATTCGGGACTTAAGATTTTGGACCGGAACCGGATCGAATTTGATTTGGCCCGGACCGGACCGGACCGAATTACACGGAACGGTCCGGTCCTCGGGTCTACCCGAACCATTTTGCACCCCTAATAGCATCTTGTATATAGAATGAACGAAAAATTTTATTAATAGGTTTTGTTAGATCCTTTAGCCTTGTTATATATGCATTGATGTAATAATAAAAGAGGATACTATGGTCAGCCGCGAAATGTTGCAGCACAATTGGTGCATGCCATGCACGCATATGTGGACCCCACACCATGTGTCATGCATGCACCAATCAAGCTGTGATGTTTCGATCATTGTGGCTAACCATAATTACTTATTGAGGTCATTTGGTCATTATAGTAATACCATTTTTATCTTTCAATTTGAACCATCCAAAAGTTCATCTAAGGGCTACCATTACCTCAGCATGGTGTTGAGTTTTAATAAATCAGCACCAAATCCTAACTCAACCATAACACTCCTCATAATGAATAAGAAACATGCATAACTTCATTTTTTATGAATGCGGAGTCTTGTATTGAATACTCAAAGAGCAGTGCTATAGGAAGCATTTTTCATACTGCACCGTGACGTGGGTTGCCACTTCAATAAAAACAATTGGTATGAACCAAAAAAATTGGGCTAATCAAGCCCAAAGTCTAGCACGAAGTTAGCCCATTTTATAGTAAGTAATATACTATTATCATACAACTATATGAGTTATATTTATAGCTATATTCACATGAGATTAAAAAATAATGAAATAAAATATACAAATGCTACAAACAAATAAGAAAAAACACCAAACAATTATATTTATGTCTTCCATTTTTTTCCTCAATTAATAAAATAAATATATTTTAGCCAATGATTCATTTGCAAATGTCTTATTATAAATAATAAAAGTTATTAAATTATATAAACATTGATATAATGTTTGCAAATATCTTTATAAATTATAGGGATTTTTGGTCATAGCCCCTAAGTATAAGAGTACTTTTACAATAGACCCTAAATGAAAAACAGTTTTGTAAAAACCCTTTTTGACCCCATAGTGACAAAAATACCCCTGTTTTACATTTTAAAACAAATTACAGACCGTGCCATTTTTTTCCCACTTCCCCACGTTCTCTCCCTTTCTCCCGTGGTTTCATCGCCTGCCACTTTTTGCCACCGCCGATCAAGCTACAAATGTGATTCCAGCAACTATGAAGTGGTTGTCCGAATCACCACAATACTTGCTGGTTTCCAGATTTGCAACGAACAGGCTAAGAGAAGAGAAGAAAGGGTATTAATCTACCTTTTATTATGCTATCACCAGATCTGGTTTCTAGATTTGCAACAAATCATCTTCTCCTCCCCCCTTCCACTCGATCTACCTTCTCCATCTCGCCATTAACAACCATGGTGAACGTGAACAGTAAATTGTGTGCTTTGTAAAATTTACACAAACAATAGTAGTAGTTTACTGTTGTGTACTTTAAAAAATTTACATAGACAAATAATAACAATTTACTGTTGTATGCTTTAAAAAATTTACATAGACAATAGTAAGAGTTTACTGTTATGTGCTTTGAAAAATTTACACATACAATAGTAACAGTTTACTGTTGTGTGATTTGAAAAATTTACACAGACAATAGTAATAATTCACTATTGTGTGCTTATACCACATAATAACATTACAACCCTCAATCCACCACCGTCCCTTTACCACACCAAACCAGCCACTGTGAACCCCTGCCATAAAACACCAAACCTGTTGATAACCACCAAAACCACCATCATCAAACTCTAGCAATACCACACCATCCTTACCGTAGTATCTCCATCATCATGCAGCAAATTAAAAACCCAAATCAAAACAACAACCCTTTTCCCTTCAAACCCACTGTCAAACCAACCAAAAAAAAAAAAAAAAAACCAGATCTGGTTTTTCCGGTTGCCGCCGACAACTACATCAGCGACTCACCACCAGCCCCACCACATCCCCGTTGCCTCCCCACATCAGCCATCGTTGATTCTCTCATTGCCAGATCACCATCGAGCCTCGACATTTGAGTCTCATTCTATCGAGGCACGCTTGCCGTCGGCTCTTGACCACCAGAGACGATTGCCATCAACAACTAGTTCAATCTGGTGGTCGGAGCTTCATCCCGCTCCTCTCTGCCGTCGATTCCTCACTACCAGATCCCCGTTGATCCTCGACCATCGAGCCTCGACCACCGGAGACGATCACCGTTGAGCCTCGACACCGGAGACGATCGCCATCAAACAGTCAGTTCGATCTATTGGTCGGAGCTTGAACGCTGCTCCGCTCCCCTCCATCCCTCCCTCTCTTTCTCTCTCTCTCTCTCTCTCAAATCAGTTTGTAACTATAAAACCCACGATTGGGTTTGTAAATATCCAAGGTTAAAACGGGTATTTTTAAAAAATATTTCCTTTTGATTAAAAAGTCTTTTAAAAAAGGGGTTTGAACTTAAAAAGTTTTATGGTGGGTTTTTTGTTAACAGCAATCCCCTAATAGGGGTTATTGCTAATTTTTCCTAAATTATAAACATTTTACGTATAGAAACTTTATAGAGTTTAAATGTTATTTAACAAAGAAATCATAAAAAAGATATTAGCCCAAATTAGGCCCAGCCCAAGGCCTGAAATAAGCCCGAAGCATGTCTTAAGCCTGAGACTAGCTCAGGCTTAGGATTTTTTCTTGGCCCAAACCAAGCCCGACCTGAATAATACTAAAGCTCGACCCAAATAATACTAAAGCCCGACTAAGCTCAGCCTGAGCCCAGTCCAACCCGCATGAAGAGCAGCCTAGCCTATTTTACACTCCTACTTGTTGTCAATTGTCATATTTATGATTTGAAAATTAAAAAAAAAAAAAAAAACAAAATGAATGATGACATATGGAGAGCTCCATTTAGTTTTGGATTTTTAGGTTTACAACTCAATATTATACTAAAGTGTTTTTGTTCATTGGATAGGGTTTTGGATGACAGAAATTAATTAATCAAAAGTTACTATCAAAATGACCAAAAAGACCTTAATGGCAACTTTTTGATTTTTCAATCTCGACTGTCCAAAACTTCATCCAGCGAAGCCAAACACCTTAGCATGGTGTTGAGTTTCCAAATCCGTGCATGACTTTTAGTTGCTTATTTTGTTTTGTACATTTCCTATTTTCTTTCCAACGATAAAAGAGCTTTTCTTTTTTGCGAAGGAGAGGGAGTTATCATCTAAGAGCATCTCCAAGAAGAGGTAGCAAATTGTACTTTGCTATCTTAGGTGGCAATTTGTTACCTCATCTAAAATAGGGAACTCCAAGAGAGATAGCAACTCTTAATATTTTATTATTATTTCATATATTTTAATGTTTTAATACTTTAAATATATTTAAATATTATTTTATAAATTTTAAGACTATTGGAACAAAAAACAAGCGTGATTATTATCCAGCGACAGTGATGGCTTCCTCTGGCGACAGTGATAGAAGGTTGTTCTCGGGCTTTCTTGTTGAAGACAGTTGAGGATGCTACAATCCAATGGTGGATTTCCAGGTAAACTCCATCTTTTTTTTAATCCCAAATATGATTTGCTACCTTCTCTCTCCTCTTCC
The DNA here is from genome assembly GCA_039720395.1 of Liquidambar formosana. Taxonomy (NCBI): domain Eukaryota; kingdom Viridiplantae; phylum Streptophyta; class Magnoliopsida; order Saxifragales; family Altingiaceae; genus Liquidambar; species Liquidambar formosana. Next base: position 9,777,118 of record CM077824.1, on the reverse strand, counting down.
AACTTTGAAGTGAGAGAAAGAGGTAGCAAATTTGATACTATACTTTTGCTACCTCTTGCAACAGAATACTACCTCTGTTGGAGCTGTTTTTTGGAGGCAAAGGTAGCAAATCCAACTTTGCTATCTCTGTTGGAGGTGCTCTAAGGTGACCAAACCTTTAATCGGACTATTTTTCAGTCTCCAGTAGCATACCAAAACTAAGTTATCCCTCAGGGTCGTATAATAGGGACACTCTAATCTCAAGTAACATTGTTGGATTTAGTTTCAAACTTATTTACATTTTCCTTTTCTATAAAGTGGAGAGAATTAATTTATCGATTATGCTAAATTTGTTTTCTTATTTGGAAAATGAAAATGACATGGGACGAATCTATTAACTAAATCAGTTAGCTAAGGGTAATCATATGAGTTCCAAGAAGGGATGATAGTGAAGATTCCCCGCCCATTCTCATCCATTCTCACCTATCAAAGATTCCCCACCCAAGAGTTCGATCTAAAATCACAAAATATATTATTTATCAAGTAACTTCTACGACCTTCTTTTACCTCAAGAGTTGTGACTTAATTGAATTCCACTGCTTGTGATAGATAAGTAACAAAATGTATATCACTATGAAATAACTACTTTAGGTCGGGTTATTGAGTATTCCACCACATCCCACCCCTATTAGGGGAGGGATTGGAATTCAAGTAATACACATAATAGTAGTAGGGTCAGGTTTGGGGCAAGAATTAATAGTAGTAGGGTCACGTTTGGGGCAAGAATACGATAACCGGTTGGGGACGGATGGCATTTCACCTCTGTCCCAAACTCGGCCTATTGTCATTCCTACTTTCACCAATCTCATTAACAATTTTCCCAGAATATTTTAAAAATTAAAAATTATATATATTCACTGGCTTCAGAGTTGGATCAAAATTGATTAAGCTCATATGTTGAAACCATTAAATCAAGATATTTTGCTATACATATGATATACTGAATAGGATCCCTATTGTATGACAAAGTCTTGTTCCCACTTTTCTCCGAATGGCATGATTCATAGGGTGGCACTTTTCCAACTTTTGTTTATGAATATATTCCCACCCTTCCCTCACAATATTTCTTGTTTAAGCGGCTGAAAGTGGAGCAAAACAAAGAAACCTATGAAGAGAATAGAACATGATAATGCTGAAGAGAGAACAGTGAGCATTCAAAGGCAACAGGAGGGTTAAAAGAACAAAATTAAAAACAAAAACAAAACCTGACTATAAATTTGAGTTCTCTTTGTCTAATATGTTTTTCTGTTTCTTTTCTTCCTATTACTTTTTATTCTTTTCAAAATAATCAGCTGAAAATGGATTTGCATGCGGTATCATGTACGTGTAATATGTATAGCCACTTGGACTCCATGCTCATCAAAACCCAGTTAGTCAGAAGCACTTGAGACAACAAAATAGGAGAACACAAATTCAATGGATTCATATTAAATAAACTCAGCATTTCAAAAAGCTTCCTCCTGCAACAGATAATGTACTTATTGGGTGGCAGTTAACAGATGTCACTATTGTGTCTTTCTCTACGTCTGATAGACCTACCCATGCGAAGGCGACGAGCAGTAAGTGATTCCAACAAAATCTCTAACGCATCCTCTACTGCATCAGCCTGTTTTTCCAATCCATAGGAGCTGAATTCTGGAAGCAGTTGCAGCTCAGAGAGGAGGCCGATTGCTGCCGCTGCTGTACAGGTACGATCCCATGATGGTTGGGGCCTGTCCTCGAACCACCAGAAACAATTAGTACCAAGTCCAATATACATATATCTCTATAACAATATGTATGTATATGTGTACATTTCTATGCATTTTGTTATGAAGCATCAACGTAAGACAACTCGAACATGATCGATGGGATTTAAAAATCACACAATTTTTTTTTTTGGGGGGGGGGGGGGGGGGGGGTTGTGTGTGTGGGAGAGAGAGAGAGAGAGAGAGAACTCACCTAAGTTTATGCATTGCAGATGCACCCATAGCCAGAGATATGCAAGAAAGGTCCTCCTCTCCCCAAACCAACTTTGCTCGTTCCTGGACATAAAAATCTTCATGTCAGCGAACTTTCCAAATAGAAGTCATATTTCATAAAATTTGGCCTGGTTTGTTGATCTACCCACTGGAAGATCTCCAGAAACCTAAATCTTTGGGGCTGGTCCATATAAGTAACAGTACTGCTTCCATCCCTTCGAGAATATTTTTGTAGTCAGACTCCATTTCAAATTCACCCAAAATAATTTCTAAAGATCATTGTCATTTACTGCTTACTCTCTTGCCATTGGCATTGCTTAAGGCCTGTTCAAACCATCACTACTGATCCCCTTATTGTATCACCTATTTCTCCATCATATACTAAAATAATCTCACAGAAAAATTGGATCTTCATATTTTCTTTAGGTCTTCCTGACCATTGATAATGCATATGTACTAAACAATCTTGGCATATTGATTTTATTCAATCTGAAACAGCCTTCTTAAGTAATCTTTTCCAGTTTTCTCTAGTATTTCCCCCACCCACATAGATGTCCTCATCTCAACAATACAATACTCATCTAATGAACAGGTGTTCTCTTTTTTCCCCATGATTATTTAATTCTTTAATGAGAATTAAAGAAGTATACACAAAATTTAGTTCCTAAATGCAAGCTTTTTCGTGATCTTTAGAGGTAGAAGCCCTAAAACCACAACTAGAAATGTAAACCTTAACGCTATGTTTGGATAAGGAATTTGGTTTTGAGATAGAATTTGTAAAATTTTTATAAGGATGAGATGGACAAAATCCTTATAAAAATTTTACAAATTCCATCTCAAATGCAAATTCTACTTAGAAATTCCTTATCCAAACATAACATAATAGATTTTCATTACATGGATTGCGACCAAAAGATTCAGCCTTTTTTTCCCCATGATTATTTAAGCTGTTATCATAAAAAACAAAATAAAACAAAAGAGATTTTCAGGCAAGCACACACTTGGCTCCTCACTTCATCCTCTAAACCTCACAGAGGCTTCAAGAGGACAGGGGAGTGGAAACACATGATCAATGGTTGAATAGATGTGCCATGAAAACAGCCATGATTACACAAGGGGAGATATATATAGTTATAGTGTTTGTTGTTGAAAATAAAATTTTCCAGCTATTCAAAATGAAATATTTTGGAGAATATAGTAGGACAAAGAAGTGCTTTACTATCTACCTTCAAACGTCTGAACATTGCCGCAGAGTTGTTCCATGTACCATCTATCAAAATAAAGTTCAGAGGTTCATCTACATTTGTCTGTGCAGTAGAACCAACATGAAATTACCACCTTGTTGAACAGAAAGAAGAAATGAGTGATTTCAAAAAAGGAAAAAAATTGAAGATACATTGACAAAGAAATGACAGACAATGAAAATTAACATTCTCTTATCAAGCATAAAAAGTTTATTCTCTTTCCGTTATTCTGCCAATGGCCTAAGAATGTGTTCCATGAGTCTTGCCCCAGTAGTGCTTATTTTGCTCTTCAAATCATTGAAGACCGAAGACCCATGATTGCACCACCTAAGGAGAGATTGTTGTGGTATGTGGAGTTTGATGATGCTGGTCAGCAAGATTGGCCTGGGGGGTAAGGGGGTTCGGGGGGCTAAAGTCTACAGTACAACTTCCATACTTTTTTGTGGGGGGTATTTTAGGTATTTTCCCATGGTTCTATGTTAACCCTAATTACTGTGGAGGGTTATATATAGGGGCTGGCCATCAGAAGGCTTGTAACTTGTATTCTCCTTTTCTGCCTCAGAGCATAGTGGAATTGTGTGTGTGCCGTGGACATACCTCAACTAGAGGGAACCACCTAAATTGCTGTGTTCTTGCTTCTTTAATTCTTTCTTTCTTTCATGTTAATTGTTGTGTGTGTGTGTGGTAGAGAAAGGTTAACTTCTCCCAACAGTCATATGGTTCAAGTTAAAGGGATTCCAAGGCCACGAGAAGGCCAAAAATAATTGAGTTGAGGTTCTGAGAAATGGCATAGCCGATGGCTTTAACAAAAAAGATGACCTGAGATAGAGAAGACTGGCATTGGGGAAATTTTTTTTTCATAATACAGTTTTTTCTGGGTTGAGTTGAATTGAGTATCAAAATAATTTCCATTGTTTAAAAAACATAGTAAAATAGCAGACAAATATCAGTCGATCCTCCCAACATTTTAACCTTTGCATCTATTCGGTGGGACAGGATCAAGGATCGATTTATTATTTAGGTCCCAAACTTCAATGTGCAACATAAACATGCAAAATATGAGGTATTTATGGACATGCAACCCACATAGATATTCAGAAATACAATATAAGGTTTGCAACTGTGACGTGAATCAACAAAGTTGGATTCATCATGCATTAAAGAACTACATATATAGTACCACTGTTGGTGGGCATTCCAACCCTGCTGAAGACTCTTGAGCAAAGCAATCTTGAACTGACTTTGTTGGTGCATTCTTATTGGGATAAAGGCACCAAACTTTTTCTTTTCCTGAAATTGACATTGAATGCATTCAGCTGCCAGCCGCTCCACAGGTTTAAATACTAACAGAATAGAGATTACATGAAAATGTGTCAAAACTAAGTGCTCAAAATAGGGATAACAACTTGCCACCATAACAAAATTAAAAGACTGCTTGATGGGAGGAGGTTTTAACATCTTAAATACATCGACTTTCAAGAACGAAAACCAGTAAATGAATTCCAACAAGCAGTTATGATATAAGTTGTAATCACCAATGATAACAATCAAATTATCTAATGACTCAGTGCAAGCTCCAAAAAAACACCATATCCCTTTCCAACGTCAACTCAACCCAACTCAACAAAGCCCAAACCCCAACTACACGAGGTCGTCCACACGAACTCTCTTTTGCCATCTAGTTCTATCAAGGGTTGTATCCTCTATTAAATTCCTAAAACATATGTCCTTTCTCACCACCTCTAACCACATTAGAAGTCTACCTCACCGACTCCCTCATGAACTCCACAAACTTCCCAATGAGCTCTAAAAGTTGTAAGATGATTGTTCTATAAATGTTGACTATCCATTCTTAAACACCATTCGGTAGTGTACATTATGAAATTTTCGAATTTATGTCATAATAAGGAAATGGCACCATAATTCTGCATAATCTCTCTCTCTAAGGAACTGCAACCATAACTCTCTCTCTCTCTCTCTCTCTCTCTCTCTCTCTCTCTCTCTCTCTCTCTCTCTCTTACACACACACACACACACACACACCCCAAATAAAATTTTCCACCTCAGTTGCTGAACACTTCTTCTACATTGCATTTTGTATGATTACTCATGCAATGCATGTGTGCTTTCATTATATACCATCCTCTTATCTGTGACCAGATTAAACAGTTCTTACATTCAACAGTGTTACGTAATGGAAGAAAAAGGCCTTAATATAAAATATTGGTTGGAGAAGCAATTGGATTCAAGCCAAACCCAGGAAATCCATGTTCAAAATGAGTTGCAAAGGTTCTAACAGTGACTGAGCGTTGGAAGAACACTAGTTAATACTAGTAGAACACACTTCTATGCAACTGTTTTCTCATTTTGGAGTATTGAACTTTGATCTTTGAAAATAAAGCATTAAACTTTAATTTTTGAAACCTGCAAGCTTAAATGCATTCCACATGATCTCCTCCTGTTCAGCAATGCCAAAGATGCATAAAGTTGCAGCTTGAACACCAAAGACTTGCCATAACAATTTTCCAGTGTTGTTTTGTCGAAGAAAATCCTGCAGAATGATGATTGTCAGTTCCATTATCTTTGAATTGTCAGATGGACCAGGAGAACAGATGCATGAATTATCTTAAAGTATTCGAACCTTTGGATGCATATACAACCACAACCGAATGCCATGCCATAGAGGGCATGGCATGATTTTTGAACACATACAATCTTCTTGTGGAAGCCAACACTGCAAAATGACAAAAATCTTATTTAAAAGAATATGATGAAAAATAAATTATAAAAGTGAAACAAAGAAAAGCACATTCTGCTCATCTGCAATACATAAATCATCCTATGTTTTACAGAAACATCTTACAAGTGATAAAAGAAAGCAACATAGAACCCCCTGAAAGGTTACTACAATTCTATAAGGAAGTCAAATACCTTCTGACAAAGGTAACCTCTACTTCCAAGCAAGCGACATGCTATTTGCCGAGCAGAAAAAAATTGTATCTTTTTTTCAGAATCTCCTAAAGCCTGATAAGTAGCTCTGTGTTTTTTATCCTCTTGAATCTTAAAATCTCCCTGAAAATACCTCAGAATATTAAAAATAGAGAAATTTTCCTTGACAAATAACATAAGCAAATACATATGTAAAGAATATCAATATCAATTCCTATGTGCGCACGAATGTGTGGAATTTGAACCTCAATTTCATTGGTTCAAACATTGTACCTCAATATAGGACCCTTTACCTAACATTATACCTCAATATAGGACCCTTTACCTTAGGAAGGAGAAATCACAAGTTTAATGCCTATTGTCTACAATTTGCTTGGTTTGTAGGATTTTATTCTATAACAGTTAAATATATAAAACTTGAATTACACTAAATGATACTAACAAAACCTCAACTAAAAGGGTGACTGTTTTTTATTTTTGGAAAAACCAAAACAACATCAAACATAAATTTCAAAACTCTGTTACTCCATTTTTGTCCCCCCAATTCCTCAGCTTTCTCAACAACTATACAAAGGGCCCTTTTTTTTTTTTTTCCCAAAACCCATTTCGAATTCGTCAGTAAATCATCAATGGAACCAAAAGTTCTACATAAAAAATAACCTTTTCTGAAACCAAACCAAACTAGAGCTATTATAAAGAGGGGACAAAAAAAATCCTTTTTCCATCTTTTCTCCCCCGTTTTCTCGCAATACTCTCAACAGAGAATCACAACAAGAGAATACAAAATAAATGTACAAATTTACATATATACATGGTTTGATAAAGACCTGGAGTTTCCCACCGGTACCGCCGAAACTCATCTGGGCATCAATATCTCTCTCCAAAACCTTCAAATCATCAACGACCTCCGAAACCATGGCGGGAACTGGAGATATGGTGCCCCACCCCTGCCATTCCTGCAGCGTAATAGACTCATCACCAACGCTGTCTCCTATGCGAGCTTCCCTTGGTGGAGAGCGAGAAGCAGACCTCGAAAAGGTGCCACGGAGGCTTCTGGGTCGCGAGTCCATTTGGGTTTTGTTGCAGACGGTGGGAGATGGTGAGCATTTGAGGAGCAATGCCCTAGTTACAGAGAGCATGGTGGACTTGTTATGCTCACCGTCACTTTATCATTGTCCCACTGGGGTTATAAACGGGAAGTTATTGTGTATAAACGGTTAGGGGTGGAACTTGGTTCGATTTGGTATCATTTGCCTGGCCTTAAACGAGATGAAAATTATGTAATTCACCATCCCTCATTAGAGAGAAAATTATGCTACATCCCCTTGTGCTAATTACAGTATTGGTCGTTGGCACTAATATTAGTGATTGATTAATATAGCTAATTAGAATACAAGGAATACAAGATGCAAGTGAAATGGTTTAACATAAGCCAGTGGGGTTACCTCCAAAACAAAAAAAAAAAAAAAGCCGCCAGTGGGGTTAAGGTAGTGGCGAGGGAGAATAAGGTAAAAGTAGGCCTGGTAATTGGGTGGGTTTTGGTGCGTGAAGTTAAAAAATCACCCAAATCCAACTCAACCCATTTACATGAAAAACTCATATAAACAAAACCCAAACCCATCCATTTGTTATAGGTTGAAACCCAAATTCACCCATTTAACATACGATCCACTTCTCACCTCTCACAGGTGTAACAGCCAATAGAGCTCCATCGGCAACGATGACAAGCTTCATGTCCGACAATGATGAGGACCTTCATCACCAACGACGACGAGGACCTCCTTCACTGACAACGATGTAGCAATCGACAAACCTCCATAACAGATTTTCTCTACTCTCTTTCCTCTTTTTCTTTCTTCTTTTATAGATCTAAAATAAGGGTTTGAAATAATATTTTCTTCTACATCATGAAATTCTCACTGATCGGTAGGTAGTTTGAGATTTTACCACTTCTCGAATTTGTTGTGACGGAGCATGGAAGGAAAAGGAAGATTGGGTTGTCATAGATTGGGTGGTGTATTGGGTAGCAAAGTTTCATCTTCAAACTGAAGCCAGTGCTTGCAAAGGAGCTCTCTTTTGGGCGATCTTATCGATGTCCATCAATTTTGGTTGAAACAAATTGCCTTAATAGATCCAATGTTCAGGAGGCCCACGATAAAGCTAGGATGGCTTGTGGAAGGTATGTCAATCTTTATTGGGCATCTCACCTTCTTGTATGATCTTTTGGTAGAATAATGGAGGGGGCTGGCTGCGGATTTTGCTAGACAAGGAGAAATGCCTGTAGAGTTCACCAGAACAGAGGGTTTGGAAGGCGCTAGTTCTAGCAAATTTTTTTCTTCTAAATTTTTTTTTTTTTTTTTTTTTCAATTGTTGGGGAGGGTTGGAATGGTTTGGGATGGTTGTGATGGAGAAGGAAGTGATGTGGTTAATGGTGGTTGTGATGGCTGGGTGGTGGAGAAAGAAGTGATGTGGTAGAGATAAAGGGGGCTAGTTGCTGGAGAAGTGACGGTGGTGAGCAGCGGCAAGAGACAAGTGATGGAGGAGCGACTGCGAAGGAGAACTGTGATTCTTGTGAAGGAAGTTCAAACCCTATCGGGTTGCATTCGCACCCACTTGTTTTTTATACAAATCCGATTAGACCCATTTATTAGTTGGGTTACTATGGGCACCCAATTACCACCCAATTAATAAAATCACCCATCTACACTCATTTAACTTGGGCGGATTTGGGCGGGTTCATGGGTTTGGGCATAAATTGCCAACCCTAGGTAAAAGGCAGGAAAAAAAAAAGAGTTTGACAATGAGTGGAGACTCTATTCCAAGTTCACTTATGAAAGTTAGTCGATGAGAGGAACACTTGTAGTGATGGTGGTTTTATAGTTACACTAATGGCTGCAACCTCTCTTTTGTTGACTTTCTTGACATGCTAAAGATGTAACTTGGGTTTTTTTTTTATTTTCCTTTCTTTCTTTTTTTTCTTGTGGTTAGTTTGTGTATATCTCTTATGTACTTGAGGTTCATCCTTTTTTTTTAATATAATACTTTATAAAAATAATAATAATATAATACTCGTAATGAATAAATGTATTTATGGCTGATTGGTAGATGGTGGACCAATTGGAACCACGCATTATGAAACCCTATTGATTCTAACTCCAACATAAATGGAGTGGTATTGAGAATACTATAAAAAGATTATTATTCTAACCCCAGTGGTATTAAGGATACTATAAATGAATATTATTTTATTTTAAAATAAAAAATGGTCAATTTTAAAGGGTTTTCACATTGCCCTAAAGGCACATGTTAAACTACAATTAATAAGCCAATCATTACAGAGGGACATGTGTTTGCATAGCTTTTAAAGCATTTTCATATTTTTTTTCGAGTAACTTACTTTTTATGTATTTTCACAATTATATATGCATTTTTATCATCCCTTATACAATTGTTGACTCATTAATTACAACTTAACATGTGCCTTTAGGACATATGTTAAGAAAATCCAAATTTAAATTAAATTTTTGTACGGAGCATCATTAATCACAATTATTTTTAACTGACACGCATAGTGTTTATGTGAGGAAGGTGGGTCAGTGGCACTCCTCGTTATTGGATTGATATATAATTATGTTTTGGGTTATTAACCAATTAGTGCCTTTAATTCCACTCTTAGTTTTAATGTGGTCCACAAACTTAGAAATTGCTCAATTTTGGGACAATTTTAAATTTTTTGACTCAATGTTGGACAATCATTGACGTCTGTCGACGAAGGTCGACGGAATACCTATGTGACTGCGCGTGGTTGCTTAGTTGACACACATGTGGCAACATACAACCAAAACGGTGTCGTTTTGGGCTTTTTATTTTTTATTTTATTTTAAAATTTAAACAAAACACAAAACACAAAAATAAAATAAATTAGAATTAAGAAGGAAATAAAAGAAGACGATAAAGGATAGGAGCCTCGCCGAGCACCCTCCTTGCTGGAAAAAGATCTATCCAAAATACATACCAAAAGGCACTTATGAATGACAACTAAAACTAACTCTTGAAGCATGTGATAGTGTCATGGTAGAGCATCTTACTTCCTTGTCGGATGGGGCTTGGCTTGAGGGTTTGACCCCTCTTATTGGTAGAGTGATGGAGGAGTTTTTTCTAAGAAACCACATAAAAAAGTTATTCTTGATAGCGTTCTTCAATGTTTCTTCACTGCGAAAAATGGGGGATTGATTATCCTCGCTGGAAAACGATCCAAAGGAGGAAAAATAAAGAATGGGAGAAGAAGAATGAGATCTGTTTAGATCTATGTGATCGGTGGTGAATGATCTTAAACGCAACATTAGAAATGGTGAGCTCACGATTTGGGTAGCTCTTGATTTAGGTTTATGGTTTGAGTTTTGTGCAATCTGTGGTTGGTTTTATTTTATTTTTTATTTTTTATTTATTTTTCCAATCTAAGTTTGGTTTAGTTTGTGATATATTTAGGTGCTTTATTACCTTGTCGAGGGCGGCGGCATCGTTGTCCAAAGTATCAATCCATCGGTAGGAAAGCTCGCTAGACCAATCTCATCATAGAATTGTAGAAGTGTAGAACATTTACTACAGCCAAATTCAGCTGGAAAAGAACCCAAATCTAAGGAAGTGTAGGGGGTTTTGTGTTTGATGGGAGCTTTGTGAGCCAAAGCTTTAATAGAGATGGGGTATGCGTGGGTGTAGAGGTTTTATTCAACGAAAATTGCAATTTTCTTCCATTAATGGTGGCTACCAATTTAATCTATAAAGTTTTCCCTGTCGTCTTTAATGGAGATCGTGGTTTAAAGAGTTAGATAGCGGCTACAATTTCCCTCCATGAATGGCGAGTTGAAGGACCTCGTGATGGGGTTGACCACTATTGTCGACGTCAAAGGAAGAAGAAGAAGAAGAGGGTTTTTCAGCTTAGATCATCTCATTCAGATCTGTGTTTGGTTTAGGCAAATTTTGTTTCATAGACCTACAATCATCGGCTACTCAACGAGGAACTAGAGGAGAAAGAAGAGAAAGGACGGCCATGGCAGCCTCCACTGTTGGCAACCTTGCGAGATCAACTAGCCTTCCATTTTCTGGCGAATATTTCACCTATATATATATATATATATTTTAAAAGTTTTTTTTTTTAAAAGAAGCCTAAAATGATATCGTTTTGGTTGTATGTTGCCACATGTGTGCCAACTAAGCAACCACGTGCGGTCACATGCGTATTCTGTTGACCTTCCTTGACGAACGTCCATGACTGTCTCACATTGAATCAAAAAATTTAAAATTATCCTAAAATTAAGCAATTTCTAAGTTTTTTAGACTACATGAAAACTAGGGGTAAAGTTAAAGGTACTAATTAGTTAATACCCTTATGTTTTCTACACATTAAAATGTCAATCACTGTTGATCTAACATTCTTGACAAGTACTATATAGTCAAGTCCAATGCTAACCCCAATTAATTTCAGACATTTCTTCTCTTTAGGTGTATTTACTGTATCACGTGTTTTTAATTATTATTATTATTATTCTTATTTTTTAATGTGTATCTAAAGCTGGAAGTTGCTTTGAGCTTCCCTCAAATGCCTAACCTTGAAGTTGACATTTGGTTGGAAAGGATCATAGGATTGCCGGCGGCTTATTTCCCTCGTAGGATGGGCTTTGGCGCCACTTTTAACGTACTCATCTGCCACATGGATTGACCTTCGGATACTGCCATATACTCCATAGTCCATAATATGATAGTGCCCCATGACCCCCTTCCCCCCCCCCCCCTTTTTTTTTTGTTAATAAAAAATAAAAAACCACGCGAGGGTTTTGTCATGGTTGAAAACTTAAAAACACAAGAATAGCTATTGTCATAAGGGTGACCTCATAACTATATTGATGAATTTGCTCTTAGTTTTATGATTTAATGTATAAGTTTTAAGATAAGACCTAAATCATTAGAAATATAATTTTTCAAGGGTCTCATATGCAAAGATTTGCAATAAAATACCATATGATTTGATTATACAAGCTAATAAAAGTATGATGCTCTATCTTATAAAATTAAATTTTTCATCAATTTTGATAGACTTGTGTAATCAAATCACAAGTAATTTTTGATAAATCTTTTTATGCAGGATCTTTGAAAAATCTGTTATCTAATGATATTTATCTTATATTAAACTTTTGTACATTAATTTTTAAAATTGAAGGAAAATTTATCAATTTACCGATGAAAAACTCAACGTAACAATCTAACACTAAAGACACAATTTTATCATATAATTAGAATTTTCAAACCTATTGGGAAATTCCACTATGATCCTATCTGCAAGTTCGATTTCGTGCTAAGATGATTAGGACCGATAGATGGGTGTTTTGACGGTTAAGATTCGAAAGATGAATGGCAAATCTTTTGATGGGGATGTATGTACAAATTCTCAAAAGAGTGTGTGTTGGTTTTCCTTGAAAACCATCATCACTTATTTGATGACTGGCTTAAGGCATTACCGTTTTACCTCACTCAGCTACTCTTCAAGCCCTCCATTATATTTCCTTCGAAATCTTCCCAAGCATCTTCTCTCCCTTTTCTCCATCTAACCTTCATCTCTCTGAAATCATCCTCCGTTCTTCTTCTTCCCTCTCCTCTCTCTCTCTCTCTCTCTATATATATATATATATCACCCACACACACCTCTTTACAAATTCATTTGTTCCCCCCCCCCTCTCTCTCTCTCTCTCTCTCTCTGTATATACACACCTTTACAGATTCATTTGCCGTCTCTTTCTTCTTCTTAATCTTCTCTCTCTCTCTCTGTCTCTCTCTTCGATGGCTACTATAATTGAGTCTGTCACAATTACTTCTCCTTCAAACCTTCGAATGGCTCTTCCGGCGACGATGACGTCGCCGCCGGTTTTTTCTCTCTCCAGCCGCCAGAAAGCTGGTGCTTTGCCGGAGTTTGCGGGTTTAAAGATCCAATCGACGTCGAAGAGAACACCAGCTTCGTTGAATTCGAGGAGCTCTAGGGTTTTTCGCCGAGGAGGGGGAATCGTCTGCGAAGCTCAGGAGACTGCTCTCGATGGTTAGGTTTCTTTCTGCTTTCTTTTCTGGATAATTGGCCATGTTTGTTTCTAAGGAAAATGTTTATCCTAAAGTTTTTACCGAGAAAATCAACAGATTGCAGGTGTATGTTTATTCAGTTCATCTTATTCTTATGTTTATTCAGTTCATCTTATTCTAAAAATATAAATTTCAAGCACCCAATTGATTAACAAGCACAATTCATGATGAGATCATGGAACTTTTATCTCCTAGCCTTAATACCCAGCTTATACCCTACTAAAATTCAATTAAAAAACCCTGATCGCAACAACATGAAATCTGCTACGCCTATCAGGTTTGCACTGATTTCTATAACTATTCTACAATTATTAATAAACCCGTCAAAGCTACAAAACTAACAATCTTAGTATGAAAACGATGACAGTAACATTCATTTCAGAACAAATGGAAAGGAAAGAAAATGATAATCAATAGAATGACTCCATTTGTTTTGAAGGGAATTAGGGGAACAGTTTCTGAAAAAAAAAAAAATAGAGAAAAAAACAAAATTATTAAGGGATATAGATTTGGAGACCTTCAGTTAGTAATTGAAGAATTACTGGTTATATAGATAGTCTCTAAGTTCATGAAGCAATGTTGGATATAATATTTCATGCATCCTTTTTGTCAGTGAACATTGTCTCATTGAACTTATTTTAAGCTTAGAACTTCTACACAAATACATCACCAACTTAAAATTTCAAATTTTTCCATAACTAGGCCTACCATCTCATTCACACAGCCTTTACAAGGTCATATAATTAAGTTATTTACATGATATTCAACTTTTTATTGAATCGAATAGATCTAATAGTGGTTTATGATTTAAAGATTTTAAAGACCGCAGGGAATTCAATGAGAGATCATAAGAATAGGAAGTATCCAATTATTGGACGAAAACCTAGGGGTGCAAATTGGTCCGGGCCGGTCCGGGTTAGAGGTGTTTTTGGACTGGACCGAACTAAATCGGGACCTCAAAATTTGTCCCGAAACCGGACCGATTAGGCCTTGGACTCGGATCGGGATCAGACCGAAAAATTTGGTCCGGGCCGGTCCAGTTCTCGATTTTTGTATTTATTTATTTATTATTATTTTTTTTTTTTGTAAAATGGCATTTCTGGCTAATCATTCCAACTCCATTTTTTCCACCTCCAATCTGCAAATGCAACCCAGTTCAAAAACACCCAAATCATAAACACCCAAATGTATTATAAATCCAATTTAAAAACACCCAATGGCTAGCGACGATGGTGGCAGTCCAGATCTGGAAAAAGGGCTCGAGATCTGAAAAGTGAAAACCCATTCTCTCCAACGACTAACAGTTCGTTACTGAGAGGCCGAGAAGGGGCTACATCAGATCTGAGAAAAAAAACCCAAAAATCAAACCATGTGGGTGTTGGATCTACATTGGATTTTAGAGAGAGAGAGAGAAAAAAAAAAGAAGAAAAAAAACGGCACCAGATGGGGACTGCTGGCGATGGAGGAGGGGTGAGCCAATGATGGGGTGAGTGAGTGAGCCGATGATGGCCTGAAGGGGACTGCCCGCAATGGAGGGGTGAGAGCATGAGGTGACGACGGGAGTGAGGAGTGACGGTGCTGATTCGCTGAAGAGTGAAGATGAGAGAAAATGAGAGGGTTGGGTTGCGTGATGCGTGAGGGGTTGAATGGAGGTTTGAGTGGTTTTGTTTGATGGAGGCAGGAGACGTGAGTGGTGAGAGGTTTGATGGAGGCAATGAGTGGTTTTCACTTTTTAGAAGTTGTTCCCTCCTTTTTGACCAAGTATAATATAATATATTATATTATATATCATAAAAATTATGTAAAACTCTACAAATGTACAAAGCTATATTATATACTATTATATATACATATAACATATAACATCTATATATATATCGGTTCTCGGTCCGGGAATTCGGTCCGGTCCAGGACTGAAGCCCCTAAACCGTGGCCCGGACCGAAGTAATGTGGGACTTAACATTTTGGACTGGAACCGAACCGAATTCAATTTGGCCCGGACCGGACTGGACCGAATTGCACGGAACGGTCCGGTCCTTGGGTCGACGCGAACCATTTTGCACCCCTACGAAAACCTTTGAAGGTTATCTAGTGATGACAGATTTTTATTTTTTATTTTTTAATGACTGCAAGAGATGCATTGAGTACGTTGTCGATCTCTTCTTGTTATCATTTTATTGAAATTGTAAAACATCATATAAATCATATTCATACATGTCCAGAAGTAAATTCTTGTTCATTTCGGAGAAATCCAAGGTGTTCCTTGCTAGGGTGGCGTTTGGAGGGTTGTATTCTTGCACTTAGGCCACTTGCCCAGTTATTAAAAACATCATTTGATGAGTCTTAAGGTTGATAGAATTGATGTGGGTGTATCATAGTTGTAAACCTCTAAATGGGTTTGAAATGCAGATGATGGTGGCATTTGGAATACTCTAGGTTTTGTTCTTTTGCCTGTATTTTTAAAGCTAAGAATTTTCAAGTGCCACGACTTACAACTCCTAGGACACAAAAT
This sequence comes from Liquidambar formosana, assembly GCA_039720395.1. Classification (NCBI taxonomy): domain Eukaryota; kingdom Viridiplantae; phylum Streptophyta; class Magnoliopsida; order Saxifragales; family Altingiaceae; genus Liquidambar; species Liquidambar formosana. The sequence continues at coordinate 9,761,288 of CM077824.1, read as the reverse complement.
GCTTAAGATTTCAAAGTTTGTTGTTATTTACCTCCCACGGAATTCAAATGTTTGATTTCAGGAGATAAGATACTTTTGTTCTTTCACTAAAATTGTTTGAATTCAAATGTTTTATTTTTCAGATTATTTTGAATTCAAACAATATGCGTGAAAATTGTTTTATTTTTTATTTGGTTAATGGCGTGTAAGTGTAAAATGAGGGCTTAAATTCAAATTTGTAACAATAAATATAAATTATTTTTTTCATCAAAAAATAAATATAAATTATTTTCATAGTTTTGTGATCACTAATACTATGCAATATTCTAATGACCTTGAGATTTGATGAAATTACTCCGGTCTCCTGTAACATTTGAAAAATGACACTTCACCAGCTAAGGTTTCGATATACGTACACTTATTACCCCTGCGTCTATATTACCGTAACAGAGCATGACGAATATGCCCCCTTATTAACGCGTGAGTTGGAATAAAACCAGTAGGCCCCTGAGTTTCTCTCTCTCTCACTCTCAAAGGTTGAGTTCTAGTGATGAGGTGGGGTTTAGTTATGGTGGGGTGTGGGTTGATGAGGGTGGGTAGTTAACCTGCTCTACATTTTTCAGAAGGTCATCAGATGTCACTAAACCATGTAGCTTGTTTGTCTTCTTCATCTGCTTCAAGTTTGGAAGCTGTTGAAACTTTTTGATCCAACAGTGCAGAGCCACCACAATCAGATGCCTCCACCATGTGTTCACTACCCAGTCTCTTGAAGTCTTTATATATTTTTTCTGTGTAGTCTGAAACATGCCTTCACCTAAATGTATCTAAGATACCTTGGCAAAGGACTTTATTTTTTATCTAGTGGTAAGGGGCACTAGAAAATAGCAGAGCAAGGTGAGGTATTCACTTTTGATATTTTGGAAGTTATGCAAATGAGATGGTTTTCTTCTATAGGAAATAACTGTCTCACTTTTGATGTTTTTCATGTACCCATTTTGGATCTCTTAGGAATACAGATTAGATATTCCTTGAGTAAGCTGAAAGGTGAGACTTGATCTATATTGTGTTGTATATTAAAGTGTAGGTTCTCTCTTGTTTGTCATTTTTACGTGTTTCTGATCTTCAGGACATGCTCAGTTATGGAAGAGGAATTTACATGCTCTATTATGATGCCAGAAAACAGAGCATAGTAATGGGTACTCTCTTAAAAGTTAGGACTACTAATTTTGTTATTTATTAGATAAAAATGGAATCATTTTGATCTTGAATTGATATGATGATTTAAAATGTTGTCAGTTTTTTCACATCATATGCCCAACGATGGTATGTTTATTAACACAAGAGGCGTAGGAAATGTGTAATAATATCATATTAAGGGACAGGGGTTTTCTTGGAGGTGCTGCTGGTGGACTGTGTACTATTAGTGCCGAGGGAGGTGATGCTTCCCATGATGCCTAGATGTAAATCCCGCTGAAAAGTTGAGTTAAAAAAATGTGAAGATTAAAGAAGATGATATTGTTATGGAAAATAATAATTAAAATCTTGACATCAGTTGTGGTTCTTCATACCAAAAGGTGTTAAACAGCCATCTCAAAAAAAATACTGTTGCTCTCATCAATGTTGCTTTAAAAACATTTGAGGCCAAGCAGACCAAGGCCCCACCATTGATGAATGGCTTCACAGTTGGCCATACAATCGCTGATAGTTGCGAGATCAACGATGGTGGTGGTATTACGAAATAGTGATGGTGTCGATAATGGGTGGTGATTATGGAGTTCTTGAAATGGTGGAGACGGTGATGTACTAGTTTGGATGTGAGGCTAAGAGAGAAGGGGTGGACGGTGGTGATAGGGGTTACTGGAGGTGGTGGTGGTGGTTAATGGTTGTGGTGCCCTGATTAGGGAGAGAGAGAGAAAGACGTTGCAATGATAATTTTACAATTGAAAGTTAATTTGGTCTTTTTAATCATTACTCCCTTTAATAAGGGAAATCTTGGCCTTTTTGTAGGTTTTTAGCATGACATTAGCTATTTCCATTGGTCAACCTGACAGTCAATGGAGGGAAGGGTATTTGTAGCGTCATCTTCCAAATGTCTGGGGAGGCCATTGTAATTTTGTCAAACCTCATGGGAGGTTAGTGTAATTTTCCAGAATAATAATACTGTGCAAAACTGCAAATCAGCATATGATCTTAAAACATGAAACAAAAACATTTAGTTTAAGCCAAAGTTTTGATGGTTACATAACCCCCGGCCCCTGCAATCAAATAGAAAAATTCCCAAATTGAGAAAAGGAGAAACAAATATGAAAATACAGTCATAGAATGCAAGGGCAAAGAAAATAAGGCTTGTTTGAGCTCTTGAAAAGGAAGCACAAACTAAAATACAGGCAAAGGTTCAATCAAAGGGGATGCTCTTATGGCGCTTATGGGCTTTGATAGTTGTGGGTCCATGAATCATTCTAAATGAGCCATGGATGGTCTTTATATAAGGATTTAAGCTTTCCATGTAGTAGAATTCTATTGGCTGAATTCTCTAACCAATGGGAGACCTTTCCACTCATGGTGCTTATGGGTTTTGATCGTTGTGGGCCCATGATCCCATTCCATGGGCCTGCACTGTGTGTGACTTGTGTCCAATGGAAATTAGTGAACAAGGCAGAAGGCGTGTTGCCCTGGTTATGGGGAGAGTTGCTTGACTAGCTCAGTTAGCCCTTGCTTTAGCTACCAATATAAGAACCTCAAGCTATACCAGCAGAATGGGCTGAGGTAGCAATTTTTTAGTGCCTCGGCCTGCATCAAGCCCTAATTAGTCCTTTGGGTTCTACCATCGGCCCGGTAGGCTTATGAGGGTAGGGTACAGAAAAAGGGTAGGAGATGGGCCTATGAAGTGTTGAATTAGCCCAGGATCTTGTTGCCTTGATACCCACTCAAATTTTATTAAATAGTTAACTTTAGATGCTACGTGTTACCTCATTGTTGAATATTTATGCCGTGTAAACACCTACATCGAACCATCATGATGTCAAAGCATTCGTAAATCAAATACATCCATCAGGGAGATTAGAGTAACAGCTCCTATCATCTTTGTTGTCATACTAGTCTAACTCTTCAGGAAGTAGTGAATCTTACAAAATCTTTACCATCCAATTAAGAGCTGAAAGCTTAACATATAGTAGACATGGTAAATTATGTAGATAAAATTGTTGTCCCTTTCAAGTTAGGACCTAAAACTTAAATGCCCAAATGATGCTATCAATGTGCTTGAATTTGAAGAAATCAATGGGCCACATCTGCTAGTTTCCTACCTTTTGAATGTCGCAAAAGGTGCACAGATGTTCTAAAGGAAGCATCGATCAATTGTGTTGAAAGTTTCATTATAAATTATTTAATTTTGTAAGTTTTTGAGTAATATACTTGATTTTAACATGTTTTGGAATATATGTTTAAATAATTTCTACCTACTCAAATTGACATCCTTGGTTAACACTGTGATAAAATTCAACCACAGTAGGTTTCTTTATAAATTATTTAATTTCGCAAGTTTTTTTAGTAATAAACTTGATTTAACATATTTTGGAATATATGTTTAAATAATTTCTACCTACTCAAATTGACATCCTTGGTTAACACTGATAAAATTCAACCACAGTTTTGACCTACTGTGTAAAAACTCAAAAGGTATTCTTTTATGTGGACTGTATGGGTGGTTGCTTTCAAATTCGTAAGGCTTGAAGGCAGTTGGTTAAAAAAAGGAAATGAGGGGCAGGTGTGCAAAAACTCAAAAGGTATTCTTCTTTATTTTTTCTTTATAAAAATTTAAAAAATAAAAAAATAAAAAAAAGAAGAAGAAGAAAAAATGAAAGAAGGAAATGAGGGGCTGGTGGGGATGAAGTGGAATGGTGACTGTGAGATGATGGTACCTGCAATATGAAATATAATTTTGTCTTTACAGAATAGTCTACCTTATCAAATAAAAAAAAATTGTCTTTACAGAATAGTCATACTTTCAAGTCTCTGCTTTATTGGTTTCTTTTATGTTCTTTATACTCTTGATTTTTAAATGCATAGCATCTTGCATCTCTCATGTCTTAGATAACTTAAAATTCGAGAATAATGGTTCAACTGTAGAATATTCAATATTCCCTGAACTTGCTAGAAGGTCAAAGCACTTGTGAACTTTTATGGGTCTTCACTTTCTTCTTTTTTTTCTTCCCATGGTGAATTTTTATTCATATATGAGTCTTTTGGGTTGGTATGAAATTTCAAATATTCCTTTAATTTGAGTATCTAGAAGGGGCCTAAAATCCATTTTATGCTGCTTGCAAATAACTTGTATTTTTATTCAATATACCTATTGTGTGGTAAGACGCACGGTCATGGGTTCGATTCCCCTCTAGGACAACCCAAGATTTAAGTGGGGGCCGTGGTGGTGGGTTGCTGCGCTAGTCTCCTTGGAGGTTTAGGTTCCATGAGTGGGTCCAAAGGCCCTGTTGTGGGATGGTTCCATCGTTATAAAAAAATAAATAAATTAATACTCACTTTTAGACTTTTAGTCAATCCAAAAGGGACAAAACTATTCATTCACTAAGTATTGATCATCAACAAGTGGCTGAGAGATTTTGTTTTGTCTGTTGGCCAGCACTCTGAGTCAAAGCAAGGGACAAACATATCTTATTCTCTGCATTTGGTGTTGATTGCAAGCTCCAAACATGTCCTGTTAGAAACTGTGGCCCATTATAAGCAACTCAACATGCCCTGATTTGATTGCTAACTTGTTTAACCTTTTTGAATAACTCTCCTTATTTATTTCTTCTGTATGGGTATTTGAGTTTAGTGGAATGTTTGGTTGCAAGGATTATTCTACTTTTATAGAGTTACCATAATTTGTAAATCTTTTCAATACCATGACCTAATTGGGTTCTCTCGCATAGATTATGCTCTGGTATTTGAGTAGTCCATTGAGTTAAAATGCCTTAAGTGTAAAGCTAGGCTGGCTGCTTTCTTGTGTCAGAAGTAATGTCAATTATCGATCAAGTAAGTAGTAGAAATTTCACATTAAGTTCATGATATAATAACCAATAGAGTATAAAGAGAACGCAACAAGCTTGATCAGATGACATCATATCATCCACACATCAATGGAGAGTTCTTCACATTATTTTGTGAGGATACCTTGGACTAGATATGCAAAACTTCCAAAGTTGCCTATTCTAGCAATTAACTAGTGTGTGGAACAAACCTCAAGGATTTTTGTTTTTTTGTTTTGTTTTTTGTGTGTTTTTGATTTTGTAGTGTGATGACTCTTCTTCTTTATTTTATTGCTCTTCTTTCTGTATACTTAAAGCTGATTACTCAGTACCAACCCCTAATCCTCAACAAAAGAAAACCGTGATACTCTTTGATCCAATATTTTGTTTTTTTATTTAAAAACTTCACTCAGGAAGCCAGTATGATGTGCTTTATGTTGGAATGGCTTCAATTGGCCAATCTTCATGGCTCAATTTTTTTTTTTTTCAAATATTTCTAAATAAGTGTCTTTAAGTTTGCTTTTTGGTTAAATAAATTTATGAAGCTATATCTAAATTTGCAGGAAACTTTAATATAAAAAATAACTGATTATTAAAAATTAGCGGAAATCATTCTTTTGTGCAATTGCTCCCAGTCAATTATCGTTCCATTGTATGTCAGTTAAACTGAACTATTTCCTCGGATTTCAAAACTGCAGTTCCCATTGTGACTGACATGACGTGGAAGTCACTTGTCCTCAAGGCTGATGGGCCTGTGCTGGTTGAGTTCTGGGCTCCATGGTGCGGGCCCTGCCGTATGATCCATCCAGTGATAGGCGAACTGTCAATGCAATACGCTGGGAAGCTCAAGTGCTTTAAACTGAGTACTGATGACAGTCCTTCAATTGCCACCCAATATGGAATCCGAAGCATCCCGACAATCATGATCTTCATCAATGGTGAGAAGAAAGATGCCGTTATTGGTGCTGTGCCTAAAACCACGCTAACTGCCACCATTGAGAAATTCTTGTAGAGGTGGGCAAGTAAATTTTGTCTTTGCAAGATTTTGCCATTATATATTTCTCTTGGATTTTTTATTTGTTTCATGTTGTGAGGTTGATATCATGCCTCGAAAATCTATTACATTTTTTGTATAGTTTTGGAGGCGTCATTTCTGTTTTCTTTGTATGCAATATTTTAGTTTCTACTTTCTAGATGTTTCTTTCTCATTTGAACATTTCAAATAAGAGTGTTAGCTTGGGTGGCAATCTGCACCATATAAAGATGAAGTTATGCAGGGAACACAACTCTTTGCATTTTTGTCAATGTTTGGTTTGAAATTTGGAGTTCGAAATTAGCTTATGTTAAGGACCCATGTCCAGTCTTCTCGAGAACTTTGAATTTGATTAGGTACACGTCGTGTGATAAATACCTATAACTTTTGAGCTTGACTAGTGCACATGGATTTAGCGAAATCTGAATTTAGCTGAAATAAAAAAACTGTTGCTTTTGATAATTTTTAGTTGTCGGCATTGAAGATGGAATTGAGGGGCATGTGTTGCGTGTTTTTGGGTTGGGTTAATCTTATAACTAATTCAAGAGATAGTATGACTATTCTTTCAAAACAGTTTCATTATCAAGATGTGGATGGATTCGACCAGAAAATGTGTTACAATCACTATAATCTCTAGAATATCATATCTGACCAGGTCAAGATTGTTACCCTTTTTTATAAAAAAAAAAAAAAAAAAAAAAATTTAAATTTCTGCAACTGGGCATGATAAGATTTGGGATGTCATGCCTTGGACAAGATGGATCTTGCATTTTTGCTCAGTATTAGAATTCAAAGACTAGATGTGCCTAATTGGTGGAATTTTCATTAGAAGAGGCACCCTAATAGAAGTGCTCCAAAATTTGGTGTAAAATTTTTGGATTAAATTAGTCACAAAATTTGGTTTAACTTTGAGATTAGGAGCTAAGGACCCTGAGATGGAGGTGGTATAAGGCCAGCAAGCAAAAATGTCTTGATGATGCTCTTCTAACCCATGACTCGTACCTGGTTCATTCAAGATCCAAATCACAGAGCAATCCGTGGGTGGTCATCACACTTTTGACAAAGTAGCTTTGAAATGAGAGTGACGTGCATGCCCCATTGTTGAAAAGCTGGGCAGGCTTGTTGAAGCTGTTCTTGGTTTTGAATACAACTACACCAGTAAACATTGAAGCCAAGAAGACCGATAAATGCTGAAAAGGCTCACCTGAACTCAAGAAGTCGAGAGTTTGAACCCGCCGAAGTAGGGTAGATTTAAATATGTTTAAGGGTAAAATGGTGGTTGGTAATCAACTGAGGTGGTCGGCATTTGAAACCTCCTGATATTAAATTATAAAAAAAATTAAAATAAAAAACACTAAGTGGAGGGCGGTTTCACAATATATAAGGAGTCCCATTGATCCATTCCAGCATACCAAACGTACCCTTATCATATTTAATTATACCCATCAAAGTATATTTTAAATTTATAAAAATAATCAAGTACCTGTTGATCTATGAGAATTGTTTATAGGAGGGAGAAACATTTGAATGAAAATTTGTGATGAATCTAAGTGGTTAATGAATGAGAAACCTTCTGACTTTATTCCCACCTCTTGTGGGTCTCATGGTTATAAAAATATTGGAGAACGTCCTGTCGACTAATTATATGATGTACCAAGACTTGGGGATCAACTCCTTCTAGGTGTTGGATGGACAGAGAATAGAAAATTTGGAATCCTTATTGCCGACTTCCAATAATTAGAGATCAAGATAAGGAACCCTAGTATGAAAGAAATTAATTAAGAATTGACTTCGGCGCGTGCCTTCCTCTTTCCTAAATTTTTAACAAATAAAAGTTGATCGAAATTTGAGGATTGGAGTACTAAAGCATCAAGCGTTGAGCTAGGTTTAGATTAGTTATTTGGAGCGTCGGGCGTACTGTGGATGTGTGGATATGTTTGCGTGTTAAGATAGGTATATATATTATAGATCGGTGTTATTTATTTTTAATTTATTTTTCTAATGATGTCGTCATTGATGTGTTATTGGTATAAAAAACATTTAAAAAAGAATGTTGAAATGATCGATACATTTTGATCGCGTGTAAACAGATTCTCCAATTTAATTGGTGCAATACCATTTCCTAAATGATTAAGGGAAAATTTTACCCATTCCATGCTAATTTGGGTAATAATCACATATGCCAATGTAGTTACAAAAATGGACTTGCAAAGAGTTGGAGTAGTAGTCCCAAAAAAAATAAAAAAAATAAAAAATAAAAATAATAATAATGAAAGATGAATTGGAGAAGCAAGGTTTTATACTTTTACATCACACGATCAATGTGAGTCCAGCTAGGAGGCTAACATGATGGTTTTTACAATGATAAATATGTAGATACTCACTGTCAGATTTTAGGTCTTATGTCCTTTTACGAACCAATCAATATGAGTCCAACTAGGAGGCTAGCAATGATACTTTTTGCAATTTAAGTCCCATATCATTTTACGAATCTATGAATCCTGTCGTTTTTAAAAATGACAAACTATCATAAAAGTATTTTTCTATCAACCCCATCTATTCCAAAAAAATTCAACAAAAGAAGAGTTAAAACACGACATGGTTGATGAGAGTTGAGACGACTTGGTTGTCAACCAGGTCATCTCAACTCTTCTTTTATTGATTTTTTGGACAGGTATACGGGGATGATAGGAAAATACTTTTATGATAGTTTGTCGTTATTTTTAAAAACGAGAGGACAAATAGGTTCGTAAAAAATACTTTCATGATTTGATGTGTACAAAAATAATGCATACAATCGCAGTATCGTGTACAAAAGGTCCATAAAGTAAGTAGGAAGAGAAGGCCCATACCTCATCATGAAAAAGGATGGAAAATCATTTTAGGCTTTTAGCCCATTTGGCCATATTAGTATTGTGGTCCACACCCCTACTTGCCAATTTGCCATCACAATAAGCGTGCCTAAATGTACGTAGAGATATATCTTACAAACAAATTCTATCGCATATGTCATTCCAACGTGGCAAACTTTTCCACCCTCGATCATCGTGACTAATCGCAACCTGGGTCTTCTTTTCAAGAAGGTTGCGATTAGATTTCAACGGAGTAGATTTCATCGATCGTCTCCCACACGCAATCAGTTCATCATGTGTCACCATTGAAACATATCCATCGAGCCATGCAACTAGTAAACCACAGGGCCACACATGCAATTGGGATCAACATTAATAAACAGTGCCAATCAGAAAACCATATGCAACTTCAATTTGCACCCTTACCCTAAAATTAATTGATCTTGTCAATGCCAGACCATTTCCCAACGTGGCATGATACCATTGGTTTTTACCTTGAACTTGGGGTGGTGGATACATTCAATGAATTGATGTATAGGTTCTCACAAGGCCTATGTGAGGCCGGCACCATCATGAGGGAGGGGGGACATCTCATTTTCACTAGCATTTTCATATTCCTTCTCTTAATCTCTCTTTTTCTTTATTCATTTATTTATCACTAATTTATTGATATTGTATATTTTGATAAAAAGTCAAGTTGCTCTCTTCTTATCCTACTTCAGGATAAGAAATGAAGAAGTCAGTTGTCTACTTGCAACAAAGATTGAGAACTGTGCTTCCTCTCCCGATAAAAAGGGAAAAATGGATAAGCTATTGGTTTTGATGAGATGCAAAGGTACCCATATCGTATATCGAGATAAATCACAGATGAAAAAAAAAAATGTAAAATAAAGTACTCAAAGCTATCGACGACCCTAATGGCATACTCCTTACTTGTCGAGTGAGTTATTTCAAATTTAAACTTATAAAGAAGCATTGGTACCCATTGTTGATATTGAAGGAGTATGGTTAGGAGTAAATTCTATCAATCGTCATAATTAAAATAACAAAAAACCCGCAATGTCCCTCAACCATATACGGAAAGCTAGCATCAAAGGATGGTTTACCCCTTGACATTTCATAATGCATAAAACATTTTATTTTATTTTTTTGGGTTTTGTATTTTGTCCAGAACCTAGACACCACCTAGATAAGTTAATTAAAACAAGTGTTTGCGGGTGATAATTAAACATTATTATTAATATTATTTTTGGGGGAGCTAAATGAGTTGAACTGTGCAAGAGAGTTTACTTTCCGTTTTGGGATATGGGAAGAGGCATGGGGTTGGCACCACTTTTCTTAATAGATAGGATACATCATACATCATACATGGAACATTTGCTAAGAGACGACTTTGATAAATGGTCTGACTGTAAACCAACTATGTGGCTTGAAAAAGACATGTATAGATAAACTAGGATATAAAGGAACATTGGACAGCTCATATATAGATAACAAGCATCTGCATAAGTCGATAGGGATAATGTTTCCGTAGCTATTGTCCTCTCTAGTAAAAAAAATTATATATATATATATATATATATATAGAGAGAGAGAGAGAGAGAGAGAGAGAGAGAGAGAGAGAGAGGCATCCTCTCATTCTAAATATCTCTCATTTATTAGATATTTTAAAACTAGAGATTCATTATTTAACTTTAGAATGTTCTGTATTCTTGATTCTCTGTGTATATATGGTCACAATGCTCATTAAACTAGTATACAATGTTCAACTAATTATTTCTCGAATAATTTGGGTATTAGAGAGAGCAAGACTTGAACCCAAGACATGTCCACTTAAATAAAAGTTCTCATATATACAATGTTAAACTAATTATCTCTCGAATGATTTGGGTTTTTAGATGAATTGGTTGTGTTACAATCCCTTAGAGGTGTGTTTTTGCGTTGGTGTCGTCCCTATATTATTTCACGATGATTTGATCCAAATTATCAAAAATTTGCTCCCATGCAAAAAAAAAAAAAAAAAAAAAAAAAAAAAAAAGGCAGATCACACTTGCGAAAGGGGATAAATTAAGCATTTTGATTAACATAATTGACCCTCGATCTTCCTATCAGATTGGAGGTTTTAAATGAGTAGGTAAGTTAACAACTCCTGTTAGGTCTAAATAAAAAAAAGTTAACAACTTGTATTTTTATACTAATATGATATAATAGACACACTTCTATTAGACCTAAAAGGAACAATACTATTCCTTTTCTTAACATCGTTTGTCAAGAGCAGCTGAGAAATTTTCTCCTCGTGTGTTGGCCAACTTTTTTGACCCTGAGTCCATGGCAAAAGACAAATGTATCTTGGGTCTCAGCACTTGGGTTTACGCTTAGTAAAAGGGAGAGTCTTAATCTTCATCTATGGCATCATAGGTACCTATAGGTACTGAGGCTATAGCACATGAATACATTATTGTGAAGTGTTCAGGATGCCAATTTAGATGGAATGTTACTATTCTTTCCACTTGAAGTTCTTTATTTGATAAAAAAAAAAGAAAGGGGGGGGGGGGGGGGGGGGGTTGAGCCTAAACCCACTCTTAAATGTCTTTGCAAGAAGAGGAAGTTCTTGAATTTGATTTTTCACTTTCTTATAGCACCTGATCGGAGATCAAGTTTCCCTTAAACGTTAATCGACACAGATTGAATGGATTATGGTGACCATACTTGTATTAATTCTAGATGATTAGTTGGGTCAAAATTCTAAATACCCTTGTCAGGAAACAAAAAATGTCTGAGTTTGACTTCTCACCCCCCCCTACAAAGTTAACGACTAGTCAAGTTAATCCTAAATTTTAACTGACGTAAATTTCAACCAACGTAAAGTGTTTGGTGACTTTACCGTGTTGTGAGGTTGATATTATGCCACGAAAATGTTATCTTCAGTTGTCATGTTTTCTATGCTAATTTTCAGGATATTTCTTTCACATTTGAACATGTCAAATATGAAGAAATGTTTTAAGGTTACTGAAAGTTAATTTCTGTGGGGAAACCTCTTGCAAATTTTTGTCAACGTTTTCTTGTTTGAAATTCGGAGTTTCAACATCAAAATATGTAGAGACCCATGGGCCATGGTCCAGTCTGCTTGACAATATTTGAATTTGACTAAATCCAAGTGGGATTTAACAAAACCGCGTGACGAAAATCTAGTAGAATTAGACTAATGCACATGGATTTAATGAAACTGCGCGGCGAAGAACAGGATTTAGGTGAAAGGAAAAAAAAAAAAAAAAAAGTTGTCAGTTTTGTTATTTTTCAGTTGCTGTCATTGAATATGCATGAGTCTATATGTATGACTTATTCTTCCAAAACCATTTCATTATCATGATGTTAATGGATTCGACCAGTAAATATGCTAAATTAACTTATTTCTCTAGAATAGGTTAATTGGGATTTGGATTTGGTACACTTATTGCATGGTGCAGTTAATGTAGGATCGATGACATGTGACAAAAAAGAGAAATAGAGGGCTGTTAAGCATTGGGCATTGGGCGTCAAATACATCTTTCGAATTTCAGCCCTCCATTTCTCCTCTTTGCCACGTATCATCAATCCTATGTTTAGTGCACCATGTAGTAACCACACAAAATCCGAATCTAGGTTAGTTGATACTGTACCTCTAGTTGGATCCTTACTTGTTTGCATGGTGATAAAATTCATAGATTAGTTGTGAGAAATTGGCTGAATTTTCATGCTGAGGACTAGTCACCCCAATCAAAGAGCTCTAAAATTTGATTTTATAAAAAAATTGGTCTTTAATTAGTTTAGAAATTCAACTGGAATGTAGAAAATTTTGGGGAAGTTTCAGAAAAGCCGGTCACCATTTTAGTTTTTTTAATCAAATTCACTTAAAATTTTGGATAAATTATTCAAAAAATTTAGTGTAATTTGCCCAAATAATTTTACAAACTAAACTAAAATTAAAGTTTGGGTTGTCTATGCCAAAGTAGCAGTACTAACAATTTGGCAATTTTGTCATGGTTTGACGTGTGCATGAAAGAAAAAAGAAAAAAAAAAAAGCCCAATATATAATCCCAAAGTACAAATGATTTCGAGCTGGAATGCGAACAGACGTCTCTTATTGAATTCACCCAACCCGATCTTATCCGAAAAAGAGGGGTTGCATATGGACCCATCATATTGAATTTGTAAACAACTTTATCATATCGATCGACACTGAAATGGAAGGGGCCAGTGTAGGACCAGCAAGCACATGCATTTATATCTTGATGCTGCTATTCTAACCAATGCCTTCTACCCATTTATAATTTTCTATATATGGTTCAAGCTCCTCCTAATCACAGAGCCAAATTAAACCCCAATGGTCACCACACATTAGCTCATAAAGCTAGGTGAGTGAATGCACACTTTTGACTTGATAGCTCTGAAAGGAGAGTGACTCAGAGAGTGGCCCACTGAGAAGCTCTTCACTAATTCAATGTTTCCAGCTTTTGTTTTGATTGTTTTCAGAGAGCCAAAAAAACAAACACAAAAAAGATGGTAGGTTGGTAGAGAAGAAGAAAGGGGTAGTTATTAGAAAAAAGTAACCGTTATGGCTTGAAGGTCATTTATTTTTAATTTTCCTTTTATTTACAATTTAAAGGGTATTTGAAAATGGGCTATTTTTAGGGGAAAAAGAAGAAGAAAAGAAGCAAAATAATTTGAAAACAGTTATGGAGAGCACATTTCTAAATGTATTTTATGCTTGCGTAATTGCTATTTTTTGTGACTTTAAAAACAGTTTTCTATTCTCAATAACATGACCAAACAAACCCTAAATTAAAATCGACCAAGTCATGATAGATTTAAATATAATAGCGGTTAAAATAGTCTTCATCACTTGCCCAAAAAGGGAAAAAAGAAAAAGGAACAAAGAAAATAGTCTTTCATCAATCGAAGAGGTGGGCTAGCTGTTATACGTATGGGGAGATAAATTGAAACTGGGATGATGGAAATCTTCAAATGTGGGCGTGCCATGGCCATGGCCATGGCGTAGGCATATTGTTGCGTGCAATTAAACGTAGCCAAGTATAACAATTCCTTCTTCTTGTTTTTCCTTTTTTTTCTAGGTCAAAAACAAAAAGAAAAAAAAAAAGTATGACAATTCCTTGGATGATGGACAATCGGTTCATTTGACTTGGCATAAACGAGCACTTGTTCTCGTATTCAGATGATTTAAGAGGGACAAAAACTTTTTGACCCTTTAAATAAATAGTTGTGATCTATCCCAAATGCAGCTTGAGGAGTGAGAAACCTTCTGACTTTAGCTCCATCTACTACATTGTGTATGTCATGTTTATAAAAAAAAATTGCATATTATAGTTCCATTTGGATCAACTCCTTCTTGATGATTGATAAACAGAGAGTACAAAAATAAAACCGGCATTGCCGACGTCCAATAATTAGAGATTGAGACGAGGCACCATATAATTAATTAAGAAGAGGGAAAAAAAAAATGAAGAAGAAGAAAGAAGATGTACACTTCAACGGTACGTATGTACTTATATATAAATATATGATCATATTCTTTTCAAGGACCTTTTTTTTTTTTAAATACAAAATTTCACCTAAATTTTAGGTAAAATGAAGTTATCATCAAAGAAGGACCAGAAAACGATAACGGGCATAGAATTAGGTTTAGGTTTAACACTATGACTTAATGCATACAAAAATTAATAATATGCTAAAAACGTATACAAAAATTGTGTAGAAAGTGTCTTTATGGCATGATTAAAATGATTGATTGTTGATCAATTTGTCCCATTTGTACTCTAGTCCATACCCTTATAACTATAGTTACTTGCCATCATTATAAGCATGCCTAAATTTGCATTGCTAACATTTTTAACAAATTCAATCAATACTTATTTCGTTTGTAATGCTAGATTGCTAGGCCACTAGGAAATCATGCTGATTCAATGCACTTGCATTGCCTCCCACATAGGTAACTCGAATCAAAGCTATCGACGACGCTAATGGCATTCTCCTTATTTGTTGAGTGAACTATTTCAAATTTAAATTTATAGAGAAGTATTGCTACCCATTATTGATATTGAGAGATTAGGGTTAGGAGTAAATTCTATCAATTGTCGTAAAAAAAAAAAAAAAAAAACCAATGTCCCTCAACCATATACGAAAAGCTAGCATCAAAGGATGGTTAACCACTTGACATGTCATAATGCATAAAACCTTTTTTTTTTTTTTTTTTGGTCTAGAACCTAGACACCACCTAGATAAGTTAATTACAACAAGAGTTTGCAGGTGATAAACATTATTATTAATATTATTTTTGGGCGAGCTAAATGAGTTGAACTGTGCGAGAGAGTTTACTTTCCGTTTTGGGATATGGGAAGAGGCATGGGGTTGGCACCACTTTTCCTAATAGGTAGGATACATCATACATCATACATGGAACATTTGCTAAGAGACGACTTTGATAAATGGTCTGACTGTAAACCAACTATGTGGCTTGAAAAGAACATGTATAGATAAACTAGGGATATAAAGGAACATTGGACAGCTCATATATAGATAACATGCATTTGCATAAGGTGATAGGGATAATGTTTCCATAGCTATTGTCCTCTCTAGTAAAAAAAATTATTTATATATATATATATATATATATATATATAGAGAGAGAGAGAGAGAGAGAGAGAGAGAGAGAGGCATCCTCTCATTCTAAATATCTCTCGTTTATTAGATATTTTAAAATTAGAGATTCATTATTTAACTTTAGAATGTTTTGTATTCTTGATTCTCTCTGTATATATGGTCACAATACTCATTAAACTAATATACAATGTTAAACTAATTATCTCTCAAACAATTTGGGTATTAGAGAGAGTAAGACTTGAACCCAAGACGTATCCTATTAAATCAAAGTTCTCATATATACAATGTTAAACTAACTACCTCTTGAACAATTTGGGTTTTTAGATAAATTGGTTTTGTTTTAGAATCTCTCAGAGGTGTGTTTTTGCGTTGGTGTCATCCCTATATTATTTCACGATGATTTGTTCCTAATTATCGAAAATTTGCTCCCATGCAAAACAAAGAAAAAAACAAATCACACTTGCGAAAGGGGATAAATTAAGCATTTTGATTAACATAATTGAACCTCGATCTTCCTATCAGATTGGAAGTTTTAAATGAGTAGGTAAGTTAACAACTCCTGTTAGATCTAAATAAAAAAAGTTAACAACTTGTATTTTTATACTAATATGATATAATAGACACACTTCTAGTAGACCTAAAAGGAACAATACTATTCCTTTTCTTAACATCGTTTGTCAAGAGCAGCTGGGACATTTTGTCCTCGTGTGTTGGCCAACTTTTTTGACTCTTGAGTCCAAGGCAGAAGACAAGTATGTCTTGGGTTTACGCTTAGTAAAAGGGAGAATCTTAATCTTCATCTATGGCATCATATGTAGGTACGTACCCATAGTCACTGAGGCTATAGCACATGAATACATTATTGTGAAGTGCTCAGGATGCCAATTTAGTTGGAATGTTACTATTCTTTCCTCTTAAAGTTCTTTATTTGATTCAAAAAAGAAAAAGAAAAAAAAGGGGGTTGAGTCTAAACCCACTCTTAAATGTCTTTGCAAGAAGAGGGAGCTCCTGAATTTGATTTTTCACTCTCTTATAGCACCTAATCGGAGATCAAGTTTATCTTAGGCGTTAATTGACTCAGGTTGAATGAATTATAGTGACCATACCTGTATTAATTTTAGATGATTAGTTGGGTCAAAATTCTAAATACCTTTCTCATGAAACAGAAAATGTCCTAGTTTGACTTCTCGCTCCCTTACAAAGTTAACCATTAGTCAAGTTAATCCTAAATTTTAATTGACGTAAATTTTAACAAACGTAAAGTGTTTGGTGACTTTACACTGTTGTCATGTTTTCTATGCTTATTTTCAAGATATTTCTTTCACATTTGAACATGTCAAATATGAAGAAATTTTTTAAGGTTACTGAAAGTTAATTTTTGTGGGAAAAACTCTTGGAAATTTTTTTTAATGTTTTTTTGTATGAAATTCGAAGTTTCAACATCAAAATATGTAGAGACCCATGGGCCATGGTCCAGTCTGCTTGACAATTTTTGAATTTGACTAAATCCAAGTGGGATTTAACAAAACCGCGTGACGAAAATCTAGTAAAATTAGACTAATGAAACTGCGCGGCAAAGAACAGGATTTAGGTGAAAGGAAAAATAAAAATTGTCAGTTTTGTTATTTTTCAGTTGCTGTCATTGAATATGCATGAGTGTATATATATGACTTATTCTTCCAAAACCATTTCATTATCATGAAGTCAATGGGATTCGACCAGTAAATATGCTAAATTCACTTATTTCTCTAGAATAATTTAATTGGGATTTGGATTTGGTACAGTTACTGCATGATGCAATTAACGTAGGATCAATGACATATGGCAAAGAGGAAAAATGGAGGGCTGTTACGCATTGGGTGTCAAATGCATCTTTCGAATTTCAACCTTTCATTTCTCCTCTTTGCTACGTGTCATCAATCCTACATTTACTGCCATGCAGTAACTGCACCAAATCCGAATCTAGGTTAGTTGATACTGTACCTCTAGTTGGATCCTTACTTGTTTGCATGGTGATAAAATTCAAAGATTAGTTGTGACTAATTGGCTGAATTTTCATGCTGAGGACTAATCACCCCAATCAAAGAGCTCTAAAATTTGATTTTTTTAAAAAAATTGGTCTTTAATTAGTTTAGAAATTCAGCTGGAATGTATAAAATTTTGGGGAAGTTTTAGAAAAGCCTGTCCTCGTTTTAGTTTTTTAAATCAAATTCACTTAAAATTTTGGATAAATTATTTAAAAAATTTAGTGTAATTTGGCCAAATAATTTTACAAACTAAACTAGAGTTAAAGTTTGGGTTGTCCATTCCAAAGTAGGCAGTACTAATAATTTGGCAATTTTGTCATGGTTTGACGTGTGCATGAGAGAGAGAGAGAGAGAGAAAACAGCTCAATATATAATCCGAGAGTACAAATGATTTCGAGCTGGAATGCGAACAGACCTCTATTATTGAATTCACACAACCCGATATAATCCGAAAAAGAGGGGTTACATATGGACCCATCATATTGAATTTGTAAACAACTTTATCATATCGATCAACACTGAAATGGAAGGGGCCAGTGTAGGACCAGCAAGCACGTAAATGCATTTATATCTTGATGCTGCTATTCTAACTAATGCCTTCTACGCATTTATAATTTTCTATATATGGTTCAAGCTCCTCCTAATCACAGAGCCAAATTAAACCCCAATGGCCACCACACATTAGCTCATAAAGCTAGGTGAGTGAATGCACACTTTTGACTTGATAGCTCTCAAAGGAGAGTGACTTAAGAGAGTGGCCCATTGAGTAGCTCTTCACTAATTCAATGTTTCCAGCTTTTGTTTTGGTTGTTTTCAGAGAGCCAAAAAAAGAAAAAAAAAAAAAAACAAAAGGGTAGGTTGGTAGAGAAGAAGAAAGGGGTAGTTATTAGAAAAAAGTGATAGTTATGGCTTGAGTATCATTTATTTTTAATTTTCCTTTTATTTACAATTTAAAGGGTATCTGAAAATGGGCTATGTTTAGGGTAGGTTGCTTCTTTTCTTTCTTATTTTTCCCCCTAAAAATAAGAAAGAAAAGAAGCAAAATAATTTTAAAACAGTTATGGAGAGCACATTTCTAAATGTATTTTATGCTTGCGTAATTGCTATTTTTTGCGACTTCAAAAACAGTTTTCTATTCTCACAAACATGACCAAACAAGCCCTAAATTAAAATCGACCAAGTCATGATAGATTTAAATATGATAGCGGTTAAAATAGTCTTCATCACTTGCCCAATTTTTTTTTTTTAAAATAATAATAATAATAATAGTCTTTCATCAATCGAAGAGGTGGGCTAGCTGTTATACGTATGGGGAGATAAATTGAAACTGGGATTATGGAAATCTTCAAATGTGGGCGTGCCATGGCCATGGCCATGGCATAGGCATACTGTTGCGTGCAATTAAACGTAGCCAAGTATAACAATTCCTTCTTCTCGTTTTCCCATTTTTTCTAGGTCAAAAAGAAAAAAAAAAGAATGACTATTCCTTGGATGATGGGCAATCGGTTCATTTGACTTGGCATAAACGAGCACTTGTTCTTGTATTCAGATGATTTAAGGGGGACAAAAAATTTTTGACCCTTTAAATAAATAGTTGTGATCTACCCCAAATGCAGCTTGAGGAGTGAGAAACCTTCTGACTTTAGCTCCATCTACTACATTGTGTATGTCATGTTTAACAAAAAAAAATTGCATATGATAGTTCCATTTGGATCAGGTCCTTCTTGATGATTGATAAACAAAAAGTATAAAAATAAAACCAGCATTGCCGACGTCCAATAATTAGAGATTGAGACGAGGCACTGTATAATTAATTAAGAAGAGGGAAAAAAAATGAAGAAGAAAGAAGATGTACACTTCAATGGTACGTATGTACTTATATATAAATATATCGTCATATTCTTTTCAAGGACCTTTTTTTTTATTAAATTTCACCTAATGTTTAGGTAAAATGAAGTTATCATCAACGACGGACCAGAAATCGATAAAGGGCATAAAATTAGGTTTAGGTTTAACACCATGACTTTATGCGTACAAAAATTAATAATATGCTAAAAACGTATACAAAAATTGTGTAGAAAGGGTCTTTATGGCGTGATTAAAATGATTGATTGTGGATCAATTTGTCCCATTTGTACTGTGGTCCATACCCTTATAACTATAGTTAGTTGCCATCATTATAAGGATGCCTAAATTTGCATTGCTAACATTTTTAACAAATTCAATCAATACTTATTTCGTTTGTAATGCTAGATTGCTAGGCCACTAGTAAATCAAGCCGATTCAATGCATTTGCATTGCCTCCCACATAGGTAACTCGATCATGTGTCACCATTGTTTTGCATCCATCAAGCCTTACTGTGGTATGGGGGATGAGAAACCAAAGGCACTCGCAACTAGAATCAACAATATTAATTGTCAGTATTGTCATGTCACAAAAATTATAATGCGGTCAAGTAGAAAATGACTAGTTTCTCTTTATTTATAGGTAATTTTATGGTACCCACAAGATTTTTAGGATATTATACCCATTTAACATTTAAAGTGAATTGCCTATTGTTTAAAGTGGTTTATTTATTATTTGAAGTTGTCCAAAATGGCCCACTTACTATTTGAAGTGACCCACTTATTATTTAGTAATCACTTATCATTTGAAGTGATTAACTTATTTTTTCAAGTGACCCATTTGCATTTTGAAGTGACTAACTTACTATTTCAAGTGATCTTATTGGTATGATATCTAATTTTTTGCTAGGATACTATAAAATTGGCCTCCTTATTGGATGGTCCAATAAAATTTGGACCATTCATACCTGAGGTCTACTACTTTATGTAAGATCCATCAAATATCAATGATCTTGATTTCATTGAAAGATACAAATGGAGAAGATTCAAAACCCTGCTTCAATTTGCAGCCTAAAATTAATTGATCTTGTTGTAGAACTATTCCTAAGGTGGCACATCACCATTTGTTGACGTTACAAGAGGCCAGCGCCATGCCGGCATGGGAGAGGAGGACATTTCATTTTCATTGTCACTAGCTCTATAAAATTCATTATTTTAATTACTCATTTGATTATTAATTATTAATTAATTAATATGTGTCACATCAAAGTCAAGTAGCTTCTTCCTAATTTCCTACATCCAACTTCACCATCAGGCTAACGAGTCCATTGCCCTACTTCTAAGATTGAAAACTATTTTTTGTTTTCCCTTTTTAAAAAATAAATAAATAAATAAAAATGTAGAAGCTATTAATTACTATTAGTTTTGATTGGATGCAAAGACACCCGTATCGTTGAGAAATATGTGGTCTTCAGGACCGGCTGTAACTGAGGGAGAAATGGGTCTCTCAGTCTCTTCTAAAACTACATTTTATTAGTATCTAAATATGTTAATTACAATATCCTCCCCCATTTTCCCAGGCATCTCTTCTCTTTTTTATTTATTTTATAATTATATTTCTGTTCTTTTTTTCCCGGTTAACATGGGCTGGATAGATGCTAATAGTATAATACATTAATTTATTGGTTTTTTTTATGATTTTTGAAATGGATAAATTACATTAAGACCCTCTCTATAATCTGATTATTACAGATATACCCCCTCACGTTTTTGAAATTATATTGACACTTCTTATTTTACAAAATAAACCACAAAGAGACCCCTCTCTCTAACTTTGGTCAATTAATCCGTTAAATCATGTTCAAATTTTTTCAAAATACCCTAACTATTCTTAGTGAATCATAACTTTCATGTTAAATGTATATAACTCACTAGTTCAATACATTCATCTAGTACTTTTAAAATTTTAAATTATTATTAATAAACAACTAAAAGATAATATATATATATATATATATATATATAAGAAAAATGCTAAATGGTTTAAATTTTTTGTCCAACTGATGTGACAGTTATCAAATTTGCTCCTTATAAACAATTATTTATTTAATTAAAATTTTAATTTATTTGTAAAATAAAAAGTAAAAAATTGATTTGCCAAGTTGACATCTCATTTGAGTAAGTAGATTTGAGCAAAAAAAAAAAAAAAAAAAAAAAAAAAAAAGAGCTATGTAGCATTACTCATATGTAGAAATAAATGACAATAATTATTATAATAGGGATGTACGTATAGAAGTGACAAATAAGGTGGCAACTTGGCAAATCAATTTTTTATTTTATTTTATTTTTTTTGGCACATCAAGTAAATAGATAATTGTTTCTAGTGACCAAATCTAATGGCTGTCACATCAGTTGGACAAAAAATTTAACTTTTTTGGCATTTTTCTTATATATATATATATATATATATTATCTTTTAGTTGTTTATCAAAATAAAAAAATCGAATGTGCTAGATGCATGAATATGTTGGATTGATGAGTTATATGTATTTAACATAGAAGTTGTCATCCAATAAGGATAGTTGGGGTATTTTGAAAAAAGTTGATAATGATTTAACAGATTAATAGATGGAGGTTAAAAGGAGAGGTATTTTTGTAGTTTATTTTGTAAAATAGGGGGTCTTAATGTAATTTTAGAAACATGAGGAAATGTATCTATAATTGTTAGATTCTAAAAAGGGTATTAATGTAATTCATCCTTTTGAAATTATATAAACTAGTCCCATCAATAAAGAGGTGTTATTATCTAAAACCCAATTTGCTTATGTGGTAAATCTTTTTAGACTTTTCCTCTCTCATTCTTTTCTTTCATTAGTTATCTTCTCCCGCTAATTCTAACCTCACTTTTAAAATTACAAAGCACCTTTTTTTTTTTTCTTTTAAAATGGATACAAAAAACAAGCTAGAGCCGGATGTAGAAACACCCAAAATATCGGCCAAAAGCAAATTACACAGCCTTGGCGGGGGCAAATCCAAAACAAAAAAATTACAAACTATTTTGTGCCCTTCTTTAGCAAGAAAGTTAGCACATTGATTGCCCTCTCTAAAAACATGTTGCAACCTAAAATGTCAGGAACGGGTTAAGAGAGATCTGCAATCCTCAATCAAACTCCCATCTGGGTGAAAGATGAAAATAGCATGCTCAATGGCAAAGCACTTTAATAATGGTCTAGAGAATTAATTCGAATTATAATTTCTAAATCAAATTAGAAATTTTTAAAGTTCAGATTTCAAACTCTAAGCTTCATCCCTTATCCATCTCCCGACCACTACGATTTAAATTCACTTTACCATCCAATTATTTTTCCCACTCAAGTAGCAACTTTTTTCCTTATTGGTTGGGTTGCAATATTGAGTTTAATTTAATTTTTTATTTATAAAAGATTACGTGAGATTTAAGAAAAATAACTAAAATCAAACATCTCGCACGTGCCACACCTTTTATATATATATATATATATATATATATTAGGGTTTACTCTCCTTTATGCAGTATTGGTGTGGAGAGCATTAAAGATGAGAAGAAACTTTCATTATTATTTATTAATGATTATTTGTTGGGAGTGGAATGGATGTAAGAGAGTTTACTTTCCGTTTGGGATATGATATGGGAGGGGAGGGATGGTGGGGTCACTGTGGCACCACCTATGTTGATTGATGACTTGTTTAGTTGTCTCACCTCACCTGAAAGCAACTTTAATGCTCAAAAAAACATGTGTAGATAATTACAAATATAAGATAAGCACCACATAGGACAGGTTTTATAACAACAAAATATCCACCTGGGCCGAATATTATATTTGAAATGGTTGATATATCATGAGTACATCCTTGACAGTAGTGTTTCCGTCGTCGTTAACCTAATCGAGTGTTATTTATATGCATAATTGAGGTGATTAGATGCATAGGCTAATTTAGAATCTCATCATTAGGAAGCATGAATTTGGTTTATGATCAAGGTCGGAATTAGAATTTCATTTTAAAGGGACCAAAAGTTCGCACAAAAATTTTATAATTAAGATGACATTTTAAGTTTCGATTCTTGGTAGGAGATGTAATCTTTAGGCTAAATTTTATACTTATACATATATAAAAAAAAGTTAATTAAGTATAGATTGTTCATAACAGATCGTACAATAATGAATCGTACGTGATTTTCACACGCATAGGCATATTTGTCACGCACAATTCCTGACCCTTCGCACCTTATCATTCTAGCCTACGCATAAAGAAGATTCTAGAATTCTTTGAAAGTTTGAATATTTCTAGGCTGTCCAACACTAGCGCCTATGTTGTCCAAACCACACACGGCATTACCTTTCTGAGCAACAGGATTTTGCCGCGTCACCCAGGTGAAAGAAAATTGCACGCACAGTCTCACACCCACACCCACCACTGTCCCTTTCCTTTATTTTCTGTAATTAGTAAATAGGAGTTTCTAGAAATGGATTCCTCTTTTTGCTCCATTTTCCCCTAAGCATCCGCCCGCGCCTGTGAAAGAGGAAAAGGGTAGGAAATATGGAAAGAAAGACTGGGAGCCATCGTTTGAAAAGTCAAACTTGTATACTACTTTTTTTTTTATTTATTATTTTAATTTGATTTTTTACACAAATTGATTTGTTAGGTATTAAATGAAAATTAACCATGCCAATGTAGACGGATAACATATTATTGAATGAGAAAATATATTTGCATAATTATTTATGTATTTTTATATTTTTCAATGCAATTTGTATCTTTTTTCTTTTCACCTTTTTCTATCTTATTTCATCATTTTTTTAAAATATGTTTTTATACTTCCAATGCAGTTATTACTTCTTTAAATGCGTTTTAACATATTCCCATAACACAAACTTTAAGAAAACCTATTTAGAATAAGTATGAACCACAAGTAGTGTAATTTAAGGATTCGAATTTGATGCAGTTGGTTATTTTTATTGTATGATACAATAAGCGTTAGATCAATGATACGTGAGCAAGAAAGAGAAATGAAAGGTTGTTAGGCATTGAGCATCAAATATATTTCTCGAATTTCAATATTCCGTTTTTTTCTTTGCCAAGTGTCATTGATTTTACGTTTATTGCACCATATAGTAACTGTTCCAAATCCAAATCCCATAATTAATTAAAGACCTAGAATAAAAGTTTACAAGTTCAAAATTGCCAATATTATTAACATATTCCCTTGAGGCGTACTTTGAGAAAGCAAAATGCTATTAGCACAAAAAGCATATATTTCCAGAATTCTTGATTTAAGAAATGAATATCAAGGATATCTAAAAGGAAAAAAAACATAAAGTACAGGATAGTTTCCACATTCATAAATAGTTTTTTATTTTATTTTATTTTATATCATATTAATCATAAAAATGTATTCAAATAAGTTGTTTTGTCGTTTATTGGGTTTAATAGATCACATTACATTGACCAAATTTACACTCCACCAGTGAAACACACATTTTTAGCATTCTGTGGTGGGACATGTGTTGGTGTCACAACGTTGGCTACTGGGGCCGCTCGGATCGCTGCCGGATCCATTTTGGTCTCTCCAAAGGGGCCCCCAATCAATGCCCTACGGGTCAACCCTTCGTCTTCGGCTCATAGGGTCCCGCCCTCGTGCCATTGGTTGGCCGGTGCATTAATCTGCGTAGTTGGTTGCACGGCACTGCCATATGACACGAGTTTCGATTCGGTGCTGCCGTACTCAATTCGTCCATACCATACCATTCGCTCAGGAGTTTAATTGTTCGGATTAAAATTTTAAAAAGTTGCTATGAAAGGTAAAGTCAGACTGGTCAAAGACAACCTAGCACTGAATCCAAACTCTTTCCGCACATGTTTTTGGTTTTTTATCAAATAGAATGATTATAGGAATATCAACTTTGATCTTGTATACGATGTCTTGAACATTTTGCATGACCATAGTTATTTGTGGACAAAATGTATACTCATGTGTCATTTATGAAAGGATTTGATTGTCTGCAATATCTCGTACTTGAATAGTTTTTATAATAATACATTATTATTTGAAAAAAAAAAATTAAAAAAAAACTAAAATTTTGAGAGATTTAACATGTTTATGTCGAATTTGGATTTGGTGTAGTTGTCACCAGGGATTGCATCGTGCAGTAGCTGTGCAATGAGTGACACTTTTGCAAGTATTAGGAATGGAGGGCTGGGATTGAAAGAGAAATTTGACATCAAATGCATAACGTGTGAGTTTGAATCTTAGCCCTCCATTTTAAATACTTGCAAGATGTCACTTATCACGTGGCTAGTGCATGGTGCAGTCCCGGTGACAACTGCACCAAATCCGCTTCCGTTTATGGATGCGTGTTTTGGGGTCACGTTGGTTGCATCGCATGGACGGAATGACAATCCAACGGCCCAAATTTCGTTGTTGGGGTTTACAGAGTAATGTCAATGGCATGGTCACCCGTTCACGAGGTGGCTAAGAAGATCCTTCCAAATTGACCTCACGTGGGCGTGGCCCATACACTTGGGGAGTACATGTTTTTTCACAATCTTCTAGATGTTCAAAATTATTTATTTATTTATTTGCTTGGGGCTTCTAGATGTTCAATGTCGCATTGTGAAGCATCCTGGCAGTTGGCACATTCTCTTCTCTTCTGTGTGTGTCATAGAGGATGCCGCGATTTTTATTTATTTATTATTTTTTTTTAACCGATAGTGTCGGACCGCAGAACTTAATTTGGGCCATCGCGCATTTGATAGTGTAAAAACTCTAGTGCTTAAATGGAGTTAAAGAAATTAAAAGGGAATTGTTTTTTGGGTTATTAATTATTTAGTTTGTAGGAAAAGTTGTAAGAAAATAGAAACTCAACTTTTTCATGATGAGTTTCTTTATTTAAAAAAAAGAAAAAAAAGAAAAAGAAAAAACCAAATGCAAGAAGTGGGGTGAGCGAATTAATTTGCCTTCGAAAAAAAGTAATTTTGGGTGATTGGACCTACAAGTTTGCAACTTATTTGTAACAATCAAACACATAAAAATTAAGGGTGAGTGATTTGCAGGAAATAAAGCAAATGTTTGTTGGAAGCTTTAATTATTTTTTAGGTTCTATTTGGTTCGTGGATTTTATCAAGGAAAAAAAAAATGAAGAATTGTATTTTTTTTCTTATTTGGTTGCAATGGAAAATTGATAGAAGAATAATAATTGAAATAATATTGGCTTAATATAATTTCATATTTTCTTTTCATTTTCTATCCACTTCATTTTTTTCTCTTCCCTTTTTTTTCCATGATAAAATTCACGAACCAAATAGAGGGTTACTAATTTCCTCTATTTTTACTTTGCCTGCTTTTGTTTTCTTGCAGAAAGCCTTTTGACAACCAAATGCAACCTTATGTAACCTAGTTGAAGCAGCTTGGGATTTTACTTCCAAGACTTCGTTGAATTGAGTTGACCACGATTTGAAAGAAATAAACCAAATGGTTGCTGGAAAAACAAACTTTTTTCTTCCACTAATTTCATATATTTTTCACTCTCCTACCTTTAATTAACTTTCTTAAAGAAGTTTCTTGACAACCAAATACAGCCTTAATTACGTGCACACTAATGAAACGTGCCCTAATGAAAGCTTAATGTGGATGTCATTAGGGAACAATGCCTTCACTTCCTATGCTAACCTTAGATGTGTATATTGTATTGTGCATATGTGATTGAATTAGGGTATGATAATGACATACACTAACATTTTATTCATCCAATATTTATGTTTCTAAATGCATCTAACCTTTAAATAATTTATTGTATTGTGCATATGTGATTGAATTAGGGTATGATAATGACATACACTAACATTTTGTTCATCCAATATTTATGTTTCTAAATGCATCTAAACTTATCATAAATTTTTTACTACTAAAAAATAACATGAACTAGACTCTTTTTGCGAATGGTTTCATGTTCTTTACCCAAATTATCAACTAATTAATAATAGTCGGTTAGGAAGAAAGAAAAAAATGCACTTAATACTCGTTTGAATTTACAAATGCTTATCCAAAAAAAAAAAAAGAAAAGGAATTTACAAATGCAAATCACCCACTTTGATAGACAAGCACTTAAATGATGTCCATTATATATAGAGGATGATGACGGTTAGGTGAAGACGTGTTAATATAAATTGTATCAATACCTGCATTAAGGTTGAATCTTGTGCATTAGTGGGTTATAAGATACAATAGGCTAATGCATGGGTTACAATTCCTAATGCATGGTGCCAATATAACTTAGATCAACACGTGGGTACTGACCTGATTGGAACTATATATATATATTTGGGAGAATTTTATATTGGTTAGCCTATGGGAAAATAATTACAGTTAGTAGTCCTTGCTAGTTAAGTTAGTAGTCATTTATTAGAAAGTTAGTAGCATTTTGTACTTAACTGTAATTATTTTCCCATAGCCTAATCAATCTAAAATTCCCCCTTGTGTGGAAGAGAGGGTGGGGGGGGGGGGGGGGGGGGGGGGGGGGGGGTTATAATTGGCACTTCACTCATTTTTGTAGACAGATTCCTTTCCTTCACGGTTTCACGTATTTCTTTCCTTCACCATTTGCTGGGAGACAATTTCTTTTTTCTTATAAAATATGAATAATATATTTAAAGCAACAATGCTCATAGCAACAGTAGCAAGAAATGAATAATTTATAAAAACCTACTTCTAATTATCTGAGGTAATGATATGAACCCTATTCAACATTTCTTATAATCAAAAGCCATATGTTGAAGATGTCTCCCAGCTTACTTGGATGGCAAAGCCTTTCGAAGTCATACCATCCACGACTTGGGATTCAAAGACTCATCATCATCCTAATAACTATAGCGTATTTCTATATCGTGTTTCTTAGGTAGTACCCAAAATAAAAAAAAAAAAAACAAAGAAAAAAAAAAAGGGGGCCATGCATATGTTTGTGCATGTTGGACTATTTATTTATTTATTTATTTATGATGTACAAATCAACTGTTAACCCTTTGACCTTTCTTCACCAGACATCTATTTAAGCTGGGGCAGTTTTTAATTTAACAAAATCCTCTCATATTATCGTATTTTATAAGAAAATAGAAATAATGGGATGAGAGAGGTATGACTTAATATTGTACTTATCACTCAAGAGAATTAGTCCGATTAGTAGGAGAAGAGTTCTTTTATTCTATCAACTTGAGTTCGACTCCTCTGGGGAGCATTCCAAAAATTAATTCCTAAATGCACCAGGTCGATGTGGGGGAATATGCCCTTAAGATCGCTTGAGAAAAGATTTAGTTGAGGTGCGTGTAAATTGGTTTGGACACCTTGACAGTTAAACGAAAAAAAAAATATATATATTGTACTTATCAGGGGACTCTCCACTGTGTTAATTAATTCACATGATGATACATGCATGAATAGATAATCTAAAAGAAATGAACTTTATGCATGTGGATACGAATCATTTCTTTGGTTTGTTGATCATTTTTTTTAGTTCTCTGTATTAGTTTGTATCTGATTGCAGTTAGTTTAATAAGATAATATAAACTAATTCACCTTCGATTTCATTAAATTTAATAATTACATATTCAGGAGGGCTGTGGAGGTTTCTCTAAAATTGAATCGATTCATGTGCTCTGAAATTTTACCCGTAACAAAATTTTGTTAATATATGCGAGGAATAATGGTTATTGGCCATGGATGTTTTAAATTCTCAACCAACTAGCTAGCTAGGATGGGAAAAGTTCAGCATTTTTTAAGAACTTTTCATATGCCGTGAGATTCTTAGGAAATGGAATTAAGGTAAGACCAAACTCCCTTTTCGGGTATAGTGGGAAAGGACAAGCCTAAAGAAATTGAGGAAAACAAAAACCCAAAAATTATCTAATAAGATCAAACTCCAAGGGGTGCATCCTTTAGTTTCTTTTGATTGCCATGCCAACATAAATGCCACGTAAGGAGGGCGATGATGGAGAAAATAATGGTGAGACGGATTTGGATTTGGTGCAGTTGGCTATTTTTATTGCATAGTATAATAAACGTAGGATCAATAACATGTGGTAAAAAGAAAAAATAGAGAGATGTTAGGCGTTAGACGTTAAATACATCTCTTGAATTTCAACATTTCATTTCTCTTATTTGTTGCGTGTCATCAATCTTACATTTACGCCATGCAATAACCGCGCCAAATCCAAATCCATGGTGAGGCTAGTAATTTTAAAGGACTTTTCATATGCCATGAAATTCTTACAACCTGGCTAGAATTAAGAGGAGATCAAATTTTCCTTTTTCTCTTCTGCATGCAATAGGAAAGGAAGAAGTACAATTACAATGACATAAGCAATGACCCTAGCATCAAGTAAGATCAAACTCTAACGGATACTTTAGTTGCTTTTAATTATCACATCAACACAAACGCCATGTCAAGTGGTCGAGGAGACGACAAAATGGTAGCAAGATTAGCATTTTCCAAGAATTCTTTAGACGCCAAAAGATTCTTAGAAACTAGATTCAATTTAGAGAAGACCAAACTCCTTTGTTTGGGTACAAGGGTAAAGTAGAGGGCCACCTAAAACGGGTAAGCAGTGAACATCGTAACGTAAGGGAAAATCAAACTCTAAAGAGGTAATAATGGTAATGACTAATGAGGATAAGGATGAGACTAAACTCTTTCTTCTTCTTCTTCTTCTTCATTTTTTATTTTTTATTTTTTATTTTTTATTTTTTTTCTGGTGCAATGGGAAATGGGACACGCCTACCTAAAATGGGGTAAGCAACAGATTTAGAGTCATTAGATGTGAGATCAAAATTGAATTTCTAAGTGTTTTTAATTGCAAAAAGCCAACACACACTACGTCAAGTGGTGAGGAGATGGGAAATGATAGTGCATGGAAATGGGAACGGACAAGCTGAGGGTGAGCAACAATCCTAGCATCTGTAACATCCTAGGTAAGATCAAACTCTAATGGGTGACAATGTATTTGATCAAGCGAATAATCCTTTGATATATATGGGGGGAAAAAAATCTTATTTAAATAAGTTGTTTTCGATTGGCGAGTGGGACCTATCAAATGACAGATTAACAGGCCATTGTGGCCAAATTTATACTGGAACAGTGTGGCCTGCGTCACTGTGCAAGTGTGGAGTCCAGATTTTGACCACAATTAATAAATAATAATAATAATAATAAATTGCTATAAAAATTAAGAGTTCTTCTATTTGGGAACATTGAGCGACTAAAGTGACCATTTTCTATTGGTGACCTTTTTAAAAGGTATAAATGGTGAAACTAATTAAAATCCCCAAATCTTCCAAAATCTTGCGAGAATAACTGAATAATCTCACTTATCGTGTTTGAGTGCAAAAATCTCGAACCACAAGATTGAAAGTTCTCTCGTTCTCTTCTCCACAATCAGTTACTCTTTTGAAAAGGATCATTTGGACCTCGCGAAAAGTATACCATCTTCCTCGTCAAATGCCGCAGAGTTGATCTGATGTCCTATTAAGTTACAAAGGAATATCGAAAGGCATCGTTGCTTGCCGGTAATCTAGTGTTGACGTTCAATTATGGAGTGATGATTTGCAATAGGTTGAAAAACAGGTTAGATTCATGCCCATTTTTAGGGTTAGGTCGTTTTGTGATGAATGACAAAAACTCTATGTCAATAATCTTGTTTCAACAACTATGAAGTGGTTTAAAACTTTCAAAATCTTAATAGTCCTCTGTTATATACAAATCATATAAGGCTTGTCAAACCCTTACTATCTAGTTTAGTTATTAAGTGATTTTATAAAATTGTATGAAAATCTTAAGTCTGATTGTAAATTTTGTTATATGCATTTAGTGGTTTATTAAGTTGCTATGTTAACTTTGCTAGTACACATAGTAACTTAATTTAAATAATTCCAAGTAAGTCATATAATAACTTGATATCACATAGTAACTTGTTCCTAGTAAGTTACATAGTAATGTATTCCTAGTATGTCATAATAATAACTTAATATCACATAGTAACTTGTTCAAAAACGGATAGATTGGCTATGAAATGAAAACAAAAATGGCTTATGGGGGGGGGGGGGGGGGAAGAAAATGAAAAGCTACAAGTATGTGAAGTAACATTTGAATTTCAGTAAAATATGGAACGAATATTGTTATTAAATGATATCCCAACAAATGTGGGATTATTGGGTGTAATGATATAATTCCTTAAATGGCTGTAAACCAATAAATTAGGTCCTTCTATTATTTTGCAAAAATTAATAAAATAATATTGTAATCTCAATAAATGGTGACCTAATAATTCTTGAGATTTACACATCAAGAAGTTAGAAGTTTAAATTCAATTCTTTCTTTCTTTTGACGAAAAGCCACCAATTAATGAAAGTTCTCAAATTTGATTTTTTCACTATTTCTTAGAATCAGCCACCAACCAGATTTATTTTGAGACCTTATCCGTGTGGTAGAAAATTAGTTCAGTCAAAGATTTTGAAATCCTGTTGATAAAAAGGTGAAAAAAAGGAAAAAGATGCAGCACAAAAAAAGCTACTGCTGAACCCAAATGGTCCCGCTACAGGGGTCCCAGATCAACGTTGAAGCGTCAACCCTCTGGCTTCGGTTCAACGAGTCATGGTCTCGTGGCCATCATTGTGGCGGTGGATCGATCGTTCTCCGCAATGGGTCACACGGCACCGACTAGGCCTTCTGTTTTTGATCGGCGAATGTGATTATAGCGTAAACTCCAAGAAAGGATTATATTAATAAAAAAAAAAGCGTCATCCATTCGACCATTCCAATACTTTGAGCCGGTCACAGATTGAAAAGTGAAAACCCACTGTTTACACCATCTTAATTACCTCGAAATGGGTATTTTTAGTCATACGGATTACATCACATTGGCATAATTGAAATCAACGATCCAGATTTCATCGGTTGGGAGAGGAAAAAAAGGTACAATGTCAATGGGCATGGGGGCATTTGGTCCCCTTTTAATCAGTCGTGATAGAGAAGATCTTTCCAAATTGACCTCGTTTGGCACATAATCCATGTTTGTCACATTCTTCTGCATGTTTCAATGGCTACGCACCATGGTGGCACCTTTTTTTTTCATTTTCTTCCCTTATCGTGTCATAGAGGCGGCCGAAGA
The DNA here is from genome assembly GCA_039720395.1 of Liquidambar formosana. NCBI lineage: Eukaryota > Viridiplantae > Streptophyta > Magnoliopsida > Saxifragales > Altingiaceae > Liquidambar > Liquidambar formosana. Next base: position 9,728,674 of record CM077824.1, on the reverse strand, counting down.
GGATAAAGCAATTCATGTATCTTCAAAAAGGTGGATTCATCTTATGAATGTAGCATTGTCCTTTAAACATAATGGGTGACCACATCATTCTTATTTTAAGGAAAACCTAAGATGAGAGAAGTTTGGCCAAATAATTTTCACATCACAACTTAGAATCGAGACAAGAGTATAAAACCAAACTCTAATCGGTAGTTTTGTACCTTAATTGCCTGCAATACTAAAATTTTTGCCCATAGCTACTCTTGTTGCTACATCTTACTACCCCTTCATCACATGGGGCTGTCCACGTATTTTTAATTAAGTTTTAATAAAAAATTAAAATTGGAAGGGTTTGGATAAACTACTTTGATTTAGTTTTGATTAACAGGCAATTATGATGGGACGAGTTTGGCTAAACAACTTTATTCACGTCAAAACCTAGGTTGAGATAAAGGCCAAACTCTAATTGGTAACTTTAGTATCCTTAGATACTTATTTTAGAGCTTTTCTACTCTTGTTGTCACTTCTTTTTGTCTCTTAAGACTTCAGAGGACAGCCCACGTCTCTTGCTGTTTTTAGAGACAACTTAGATGAGAGATGTTTGATTAATTAAACTACCTTTTTTTCACAACCTAAGAATGAGATAATACCAAACCCTAATTGGAACTTGTGTTGCCTTGAAACACTTGTTGTCACTCCTTTAGTACCTCTTAGATACAAGGAGCAGCCCATGTTTTTCCTATTTCAAGATGCATCTTTTTCCTCTTTTATATAAAGGGTTTTCTTAATTAATGTGTGCCCTAAGATGTATTTGTGAAAATGCCTAAAAAATGATGCAAATTGTAATAAAAAAAATGAAAATGCCTATAAAAAGGGAAAATTAGTGCAAATATATTTTTCCGTACAACAATTACCTTATTAAATACGTTTTAATATGTGCTCTTTGTTATTGTTGTTGTTGTTTTTTGTTTTTTGTATTTTTTGTTACTACGGGAGGGTTCGAGTCCTAAACTATCTTTTTACCATATCTTCCTTCACCACTAGTCTGAACACATAAAGGAAAAGTGGGATAGAGTAGTATCTTAATTTCTTCGAAGGGAAGTAAAAGTGGGGTAGAATATTTTCTTCAAAGGAAAGTTTCCAGTTAGCTTCTGATAGCATAAAACCAAGCCTAAACCAAGCCTTCAAAGCTTTTGGTTTTTGTCCCGTTTGTTCATCATTTACATCATCCCACGCAACAGCATGCCACCTCTCTTGTATCGGTGGCTGCTTTCGTGTTGGCTTTCATCACCATGCCATTTTCCAAAATTAGTTGGGGTGTCTTCCCTAATCAGTTGAAATATCTATTCTCTCTTTCCCTAAAGCTAATACATTCTACTTTGGAGAATAGATCGAGTGATCTTGGGGGGTTTTTTGATTTCGTATGGATTTTGTCTTGTAATTGTTTAATTCATATGGGACATGCTCTTAACCCCATAATATGAAGAAATGAGTATCAATGCTCTTCCAATTACTTGAATCCGAAATCACTCATTTAACAAGAAGATTGCTATTAGGCTATCAAAAAAAGGGCAAAATGATTATTTATTTATATCATATTGAAAATGTAAGATGCATGATTCATTTAATAAATATTTTTATAAAGCAATATATATATATATATATATATATTTGAGTTAAATGATTGTTGAAGTTTGAAGGAAAAAAAATTCAAAAATGTGATGTCATTTGAAAGTTAGATACAACATTGGACAAACAACCACCTCATAATTAATTGCCAACTTCCCCACATTATTCATGCTGCAGGCCAACTGATTTTACTGCTCTGGTATTAGACTTCCAAGAATTTAATTTGGTACGTACTAAATCTATTGGTGAACCTGGTTTTGTGCAAACCCAACCAAAAGTTACACGGTTACGCCCCAAGCCTTGATATATGTAGGCGCCCATCCATCCCATTGGAACATTGGATTGATTGAGTCCAACTTCATAAACCATGAGCCTTGATTGCTAACCAAAGTGGGCATCCATAGAGAGCTCCAGTGATAATAATGGTCAGGCAATTTTTTTTTTTTAATTATTTAAATTTATACCTTATGTAATTGGATTTATTTATTTATTTTTAAAAGAATTATAATATGACCGCTGAAGTTGGTTGAAATATATATATATATATATATATATATATATATATATGAAAATTTATTTATACATTTTTCCAAGTGGGCCATTCCAATTGAAAATTTATGGTTTCACCCCTAGAGATAGGGACTAGAAAGGTGTTCCCATTTATAGTAGTTTTAATTCTGTCATTAACATAAAAGTTGGATGGTGTGTTCAAGTAAGAGGTTGAAATCCATTGGAATCACTTCTATTTTAACATGTTTTATTTTCCCGAGTTCCTAATTTGTCATATCTCTTTGTTGCACTCTAATTTTATGTTCTACCAAACGCTTAAAAATAGTGAAGAATATTTTTTTGACAACCATTTTATTATATCAAAAAGGCTAAAAATCTTACCTAACAGCTTAGGGGTGATAATTTTTTTTATCTTTTTGTTGGAGGGTAACAACTTTGTATCCTACCTCACCTCATAGGATGAGTTCCTCATATTTATTTTTTATTTATATATATATTTTTAATATAACTAGATATAGCACACGTAATATTTTTAAATATAAAATAATAAATACATAAAGATTTTATATTTTTTCATAAAAGATAAAGTTTAAAATTTAAAAGTACATATATTTTTTTTTATAATCAAAATTGTCAACGAAAGATTAAAAACTCTTTAGATATACATTTAGAATTTTTTTTTCTTTTATAAAACGGAATATTTAAAGAGTTTATATTCATATATATTATCATGCAACTTGATAGTTGCTTTAGGAAAAAAAATTTGAGTAAGAATTTAACTTTAATTTATTAAGAGTTTGAGTTAAAATCTAATTTTCATTTGTTACCAAATGATAAGAATGTTTTGTATGTGTTGGGTAGATATGTATTTTTTTTAAAAAATAAGGGTATATTGGTCGTTTAATTTTTTTTTTTTTTTAAAGATTCAACCTTTTATAGATAGTATAAATATAGATAAATATAGATAAGATCGAGTATTGAACCTTAATCCTTTTTTTTTTTTTAAATTAAAAAAAAAATAAAGAAAAAAACAAACGGAGAGAGCCATGTAACTTGATAGGCCAATAATTCTAATGAACCAATTTGGTCACTAAGTACAAATTCTTGATAGTTGAGGACTAAGTACATGCAATGCTTTGCTAATTTGCGACTAAGATTTTCTTTATTAATGCAAAATAAAATAATATTTTTTTTTAAAAAAAGAAATTAAAAAGCACTTCAAGTAAAATAACCTTCAACTCTTCTAGCAAAGTGGCGTTTCGCGTTGAACCCAACCTAGACTGCCAACAACCGTACTGGAAGTCTGGAAGATTGGTCAGCATCAGGATTGAGGAGGCTCGGCGAAAAGCCACCTGCGCATTTTAGCCAATACCACTGATTTCTACTAATTTATACACATGGAAAAATGTAGGAGGAGAAAAACAAAAGGTAAAAATAATTAAAAAATTAATTAAAATACTAAAATAAAAAATTGAAATATGAGATTCCAGAACCGGCGCGCATTGCGCACTCCTTCGCTGCCACGTCATCGGAAGCTAATCGCCGTGTGGGTGGTGTGCTATCCAAAATTGCCTATATATAAATCTTCATCCACTACGACGATGGCCTCTACTCCTCCTCCTCCTCCTCTTCCTCTCATACAGCTGTGCGATAACGTTACCTCTCTTGCTGTATCTCTCTCTCTCTCTGCATTTCTGCTCTGTGACAAAAGCTTCGAACATTACACAGAGAGTTCGTTTAGCCAAACCAATCTCCAAATCTCGGTATGTATTTCTTTCACCATGCTATACGCGCGCGCACACACACACACACGCACATATATAAAGACCCCTCTCTCTGTCTCTCTGTCTCTAGATCTGTTTCTGTGTTGAAAGAAGTTTGGATCTTTGGTTCTCTGGGTGATTCTCTGCTTATGTCTGTTTAGAGCTTGAAAATTTGGACTCATTGAATATATATGTAGTTATGTATGCATCATGAAATTACTCGTGTGTGAAGCGGTTTCTGGCATTAGATTTACTACCTGAAACTGCAACTCGGTTTTCATTGGTTTTTTGAGTTTCTCTCTTGAACTTGAGCTCTCTGAATCTCAAGCCGCGGGATGTGAAAGTCGGGTCCTGTTTTCTTTCCGTTACAGTCTTAATCTTGTTGGGTAATGCGCCATTCGCCCAAATATTGTCTCTTTTTTGATTCTGAGTTCTTTACATGATGAAATTGTAATATTTATGTGCTTTTGGTTCTGTTTGCTTCGAGGGAAAGTAATTCCAAGAAAAGTTTTCTTGGGGATTATTGTTCTTTACCGAAGTGGGGTGTTTTTCTTCTTCTTTTTTTTTTGGTAGGGGGGGGGGGGGGGGGGGGGAATTTACGATGTCTATTTAATTACGAAAAGTTTTCTTTGGAAATAATTTTCCGGGAAACAAACATGTTTGGGTAGGCGGCTGAATCTTTAGCAGTTTTGGTTTCTGTATTATGGGATTTTTTAAAAAAAAAAAAAAAAAAAATCTTTGGAAAGGCAGTTTTTGTTAGCTGTATTCATTTTGTTTCGGAATTATAATTGTCTGGTAGTCTGATTTCCATAGTTCGTCGTTCTGCTTGAGAATTTCAGAGCTTCGGCCTTTTTAATTTTAAGGGGTTTTTGGAATTTTTGTTTTTATCGAAATGGATCAATTTGAAGTATTTTGAACACAAATCACATAGTTGTCTTTGGAAAAGCAGTTTTTGTTAGCTGTATTCATTTTGTTTTGGAATTGTCTTGCCAGTCTAATTTCCATAGTTCGTCGTTCTCCTCGAGAATTTCAGAGCTTTGGTCTTTTTGATTTTAAGGGTTTTTGGAATTTTTGTTTTTACCAAAATAGATCAATTTGAACACGAATCACGAGGTTGTGTGATGTTTTGAAAACCATGGTTAGCTACCTTGTCTTCTCCTTTGAAATTGTAGTTGCAATATAAAACCAGACTCGCCCGATTTTCTATTTATGAGTTGGGTTCATGGATTTGGAAAACATGAATTGCTTCAAATACTTTTTATTTGCCCACGAAATTACCTAAAAACCACCTTTTATTGCACTATATGATTTGGTAGTTCCTTGGTGAACATGGAGATTATTTTCTCATTTGTACTTTCTGTATAGCTATTTGATTGGTGGAAATAAAGATTTATTTTTATTTTTTATTTTGAATTTGTGTTAGTTGTTTGTGTTGTTTGGGATCTAAGTGCAAATCATAGTCATCCTGGGGAGTTATTATATAGAGAAGTTGTGATGGATGGGGCCCTGTAAGGATTTGTTGTTTGCCATTGAAGGAGTCTAATACCATCTTGGGAAAGTAGTGTGGGTAGAAATTTCATCCTATACCTTTTCTGTAATCTGTATACCGCCTGTGTACAAGGGCCAGACAACCCAAATTTGGGATCTAAGTACAAATCATAGTCATCCTGGGGAGTTATTCTATAGAGAAGTTGTGATGGATGGGGCCATGTAAGGATTTGTTGTTTGCCATGGAAGGACTCTAATACCATCTTGGGAAAGTAGTGGGGGTTGAAATTTCATCCTTTGCCTTTTCTGTATACCGCCTGTGTATGGGGGCTGTTGGCCCTCCTTTTTGTACTGGTGCGTTGCGCCTGTTTGTTAATAGAACTCATTACTTCATGAAAAAAATAAACTAGTGATGAAGGGTCAAAGAATCAGATGAATGATCTGAGTCTCTTATCAGGTGTTTCAGATCAATTTTATGAATTTTATTAATTCTTCTTTAAAAGATAGGACTCATATTTTTCTTCTTTTGTTACATATAAACTAGAATGTCACTTGAAAATGTTTCCAAATGTTGATTTCTTTCTTTTTGTCACCTTACTTTGTTGTTGGATTATTTAGCATGGCATAAATGGTATAGTTTTCATTTTATATAAATATGGTCATCGGCAATTTTTCTTCTCAATCCCCTGCCACAGAAAAAAAAAATCCTTTTCCTTGCCCTTCTGATAGTTTTACAAGAAGGCTATATCATCTAAGCAGAGGGATGGTGACCTTGTTAGGAGGCTGTCTAATTCCTCCTGTTTTCCGTGAAAGAGAGTTTTTTGCCTCATAAATTTCGTATCTACTAGAGTTTCCTTAACTGGCACTTAACTTGAACCACTTGCCAGATCTGGACTTCTACTTGGAAAAAAGGGGTTGAATCAAGGTCCCCTTGTAGTATTTGATACCAAGATGATGATATTAACATTCCAACTAAGAGTTTTTGTAATCATCTTTCCATCTAATAGACATAGTTAATGTTTTGGAAGATATAGTCATAGTTTTTATTGAGGTGTACTTGCATTGTCAACATGATGTGACCAGTGGGTAGAAGAGTTTATTATGTCTTGTGCATTAGGTGCCCCACCTATTGGAAATTGAAATATTTAGGTAGTTGGACGGGGAGTAGAGGCGTAAAGCACATGAAGTTTGTGTTAAAAGATATGCAAAAATTAATTTGATGTTTATGTTTCAGTTTTTACCTGTAACCTAATTTTCACCTACCGATATAGGTCATGTGTCTTTTTTCCCCTCACTCCACAATAGAAATGAAGAGAAAAAAAAAAAAACAAATGAAATAGAAAAAGGAAAAGGACTTGCGGATGGGTTATTGTAATAGGCCCAAGGGAGTAGAGAGGAAATCGTGGATAAGTTGTTGAACTGTTTGCTTGTTTTTTTTTTTTTTTAGCATGGTTATGGGTTTCTTTGCAGCAAATTAACTGGATTTTATAATAGTCCTGCAAATTAATGTCTCTAGAAGAACCAATCATAAAAGATATACAATCTAATGTGTGCTAGTTCCACCCAACTTGTGAAATGCTGGGACCCACTTTGTAATTTATTTGTCCATCTTGCAAAGTGGTGGACAGGATTGGTTTTCAGTGTTAAAAAATCTTCCTATCCAAACTAAGTTCTGTGATATCTTGAGCTCCTTTTCTTTAAAATTAAATCTATTTCCTTTTTGCATGTTTCACAGATTTGAGCAGTAAGGAAACACGTCGTGGAGAAGACCAGATGGCAATGGAGCAGTACTTTCAAGAGGCTGTGGCACGAAATGACTCCATCAAAGAAGATGAATCTTCCATGGAGAAATGGAAATCTGTCTCTGCTGCAGTCACAGGCCCAGATGATAATCCCTCTGCCGGTTTTGACTGCAACATCTGCCTAGACTTTGTGCAGGACCCAGTCGTCACCCTTTGCGGCCACCTCTACTGCTGGCCCTGCATCTACAAATGGCTTCATTTGCAGAGCATCTCTACGGAAAACCCAGACGAGCAACAGCAGCAATGCCCTGTATGCAAAGCTGAAGTTTCACACACCACCCTCGTCCCACTCTATGGGAGAGGAAAAACTACAAAACCCTCTGAAGGCAAGGCCCCACATCTTGGTATAGTCATACCACGAAGGCCTGCTGGTCCCGCTTGTGGGTTCGACACGCTAGTGACAACTCCAACTAGTCCTCGTCCAACTCAACAACTTAATCATCGCAATTATCCATATCAATATCAATCTCAACCATACTATCCTCCCCCAGCAAGTTACACTGCTTCGCCAATGCTCAGCCTAGGCGGCACCACAACAACAAACATGTTCCATCCGATGGTTGGGATGTTAGGGGAGATGGTATATGCAAGGGTGTTTGGGAACTCGATAACGAATATATATAGTTATCCCAACTCGTATAATCTTGCTGGCGGCACCAGTCCAAGGGTGAGAAGGCATGTAATGCAGGCTGATAGGTCGCTTAACCGAATCTGTTTTTTCCTCTTCTGTTGCATATTTTTGTGTCTCCTCTTGTTCTGACTATTCCTCCCTCATTGTATACTTGTAAAAATTATGGGTACTAGCATATAAACAAATACGCGGATTCAGCCCTTAGAGATGTTGTTATCTTTGGTGCTGTGATATATATAATTATGAGTCTTGTTTTGTATGAGAAGAGCAAATGAATGAATATTTTAAAATGTGTTCTTCTATGTCCATGGTTAACGTTTGACTTGCGAGTGTTTGGTTAGGTTGTAAGCTTGTATTGGATGAAGTGTACTTTGCCGTGCTTGATTTGGTTGGCTACTGTTTGGGTTGGCCAGCGTCTGGTTTGGGCAGAGGCTACATCAAATGGACAGCACCTTAGAGCATAGCTACTTTAGCTGGCAAAATGATATTTTTTAAAATAGCTAGCTAGTTATCTCTCTAAGGGTTATTTTTGAGTTATTTCAAAAATTTTATTAATAATCTTTTTTTTTTTTAATCAATTGGTGGAGAGATAAAAAGGGAATGATGTATTAAGAGAGGATAAGTATCACTTTTTTAAATTAAAAATAATTTAGCTAGCGAATGTTTATTAGCTAAATGTAGTTAGCCGAAATGAAGATAACTAAAATAACTAGCCCATTGGAGAAGGAAAAAATTGCTTTGATTAGCTAAAATAGATGAGGGGTTGGATAGTTAGTCCATTAGAGATGCTCTTAACGGTCAATGCGTGAACGTCACTGAGAATAGCTAAAACAATAATTAGGAGTGATAATATGATTAGCTGTGGTTCTTCTAACAACACCAAATATAAGACTCACAACCATGTACCTATCACCGTCGCTACCACCACCACCACCACTATTCTATTGTGCGGTGGTAACGTGGGGACTTAAAATGTAGGAAAGTGGTCCAAACAAGGATGGGTTGTTTTCCAAGATGTGGAAAAGTGGTCCCAAGATGAGTAGTTTTCAAGTTTGCTTTAAAAGAGGGTATAAAGATTTTCAAACCCAGTAACTTAGGTTGGACCAATGTAGTTTTCCCAATGCAGTCTCAAAAAGACCCCCGTCCAGTGTCCACATCAAAGCCAATGCAAGGTTAAATGGCATTCTCATTCTCTTGTCCTGCATGTCTAAAAAGTAACAGATTAGTGGTGAAGGGGGACCTGGCGGAGGCGGCTATAGGATGGCGGTGGTGGGCGTTTTGTTTGGGCCTACGTGTTCATTGGTCTCCAACTTTTCTTCCACGCCTCCAGGTAAGACTAGGGAAGCAGCCAAAAGGGATCATTGCTCACGCTTTAACATTTCAACGAGTCTTACCTACTATGCATTGGTGGCAACTAGCGAGGATGCCATTTGAAAAACTTTAGCATGGCTTCAAGGATGGGACATGATATGCATTACTAAATTTTTAATGGAGACCCTTCAGACTCGCTAAACCTTTTCACCGTCATTGCTCTCTCTCTGTCTCTCTCTCTCTCTTTCTAGAGGAACCAATAATTCAACATGGTTGGGTCTAATTGCTTCCATCAACGATGAATGTGACTAGATTAGCATCTATTGAGGGAGAGTGGGTGTGGGTGCCTAGATTTTCAATTATTTTTAATGAATGCATGGTTATTGCTTTTTCAACTTTCAATTCCACTTCTCAAGCATTTTTTATCAGGTCATGCACAAGTGGTTGAGCCAGAAATTTCCTCGAGCAGGTCGGTTTCTTTTTATTTATTTATTTATTTTATTTAGCCTCATGCGATAAATTAAAGAATCATATGAAGTAGTCCTTTAGTAATGATCTTCAGCTCCCTCCTCCCAAAAATAAAAAAATAAAAAAATAAAAAGAAAAAGAATTAGATAATAACAAGAACAAATAAAATTTTTTGAACAAATTAAAACAAAAACTTAAATATTTTTTTGATGACGTAGAACTCTCTACGGCTCGACTCTACGTCATCGATCACTCGTGAAATTGGGGTAAACTTTAGATACCTGCAATCTCCCGCAAGTATCAATTAAGATTGAAATTCGAAACTAAGAGTTTGAAATATTACACCTCTAAAACCAAGCTACCCCTATGAGTAAAACTTAAATTTTCATTAATAACAAAAAGGGTACAATTAGAAAGATCAAATTTTTGTGAAATAAAAAGAATAAGAATTAACTATATGAAGGGAAAAAGGAAAGAGGAAGGAGTAAAATTAGAAAATATGAGGGATCAAAGAAAAAATCAGCAAGATCAAACTCAGAATATCATAATAAATATAAAGTAAAAAGGAAATATTTTAATGGGTGAGGAGGGGCGGGTACCCCCTCTGGCACCCCCTGGCTCCCGCCCCTGGTCATTCATGTAGAATCCCTCTAATATTGAAAGACAAGGTTATTATTCCCACCACGTACACTTGCTCCCAATTGGTTGGGGTTTGATTACATGACATCTTGATTTGCCCTTTGGCCTGGTCATTATTTCTATGACGTGATTTATAATTAATTATTCATGTAATTCTTTGATGAAAAAAGATACCCTTCATTCATCATCTCAACATCTTCATCTCCAATATATTGTCTAGTTTTGAGTCTTCGAATGTTTGGATTCAATTCAAGTTGGCCAATCAAATTCCTAACCCACTAAAAAAAAAAAAAAAATGAGAGAGGAGGGGTGCGGGGTGGGGGTGGGGCTGGGTTGGCTAAAGAAATTAGCACTTTCTGTTGTGCCAAACCAAAATAGATTGGTGTGGGCAAGGTCAGATTTTTCAATCTAGTTGCTCAAGCAACCACTTTGCCATATATGGTTGATTTCTTTGGCATGAATACATACTAACATTCTAGTTTGTTCATGCATTTGTAGATCTCATATCTCATCTCTAACTGTTTCCTACAAGAAAATAATTTCCTCACGACTCTTCCATTCTTTATAGAAAGAAATATCACGAGAAGGTTGAGACTGAACTTTTTTGTAACGTTCTTGTAAACCAAACAATCACGGGAAAAACAAGTTCTAAAAGGTAGGAACTTTTTCCTTTCCTTTCCTTTCCTTTCTTCTACTTTATTTTTTTATGTTTCACTTTCCTCCATAATTTTGTCGACAACCAAATATGATGGACAAACGATGGTGGAAAAAGAACAAAACAATCCGTTCTAAAAGAGATTAAGGCAAGAAAGTAGGTAGAGTTGTCGTCGTTAGAATAGTCTAAGTAGTAGGAATCGAATTTTTAGTTCCTACGATAGCAAAGAACCTGATCACTAAGCAAATCTGATTAGATTCTCTTCATACAAATCCTTCTCATATATCTACACATTTTTGTGCTTCACATTAGTGCCTTCTTTGTCTTTTTAAGCTTTCGTATCGATCTGATTGAAATGTTCAAGATAAATTATCACCCTTTTAATCCGCTTTATCTAGGCATAGTTTGGTTGTTCTTTTAAAAAGAATTTTTTTTAGTAGTAAAAGTCATTTTTTATTTTTTTGCTTTTAAGTAGAAGCAACAAAAGCAAAAGTGTGTTTGGTAAAATTGATTTCGCCGGTGATCTTTTGGATGTAATGGGAAACTCCACCAAATCATTGTTACCTAAATGGAAACCTAGGACAGACACAACCTTTTTTGATCGTAAATTTTTCGAGTTAAGGTCAAGTTCGTCCAAAAGATAAAAATGACTTTTAGAAGCAAATCTTCATTACTTTTGCTTAAAATAAAATATTTTGCTTTTTGCCTTTTGTTTTCTAAAAGTCCTTTTTATTTCTTCTAACCAAACGGTACTTTTTGCTTTTACAACTTTTTGCTTTCAAAAACAAAAATGATTTTAAAATAAGTGCAACAAAACGGTACCATATTTTATACATTTGCTATTTTTACCTTAGTTGGAGGGATATGAAACGACGTAAATGTAAACACAGAAATGTATTAATCGCTGATTAGCATGTGTAAAACGTGATATCAAGAACCTTATCCCAAAAAAAGGGACCAAACGTGGACCCATGCTCTGCACGAAAGTTTTGGATCTTTCGGTGTTTACAAACCCAGTTCATTCGCTTCATACAAATCCTTCTCATATATCTACAGATTTTTGTGCTTCACGTTAGTGCCTTCTTTGTCTTTTTAAGCTTTTGAATTGATTTGATTGGAATGTTCAAGATATATTATTACCCTTTTAATCTGCTTTATCTAGGCATTGTTTGGTTGTACTTTTTAAAAGATTTGTTTTTAAAAGTTGTAAAAGTCATTTTTTACTTTTTTGCTTTTGAGTAGAAACAATAAAAGTAAAAGCGTATTTGGTAAAATTGATTTCGTCGGTGATCTTGGGATATAATGGGAAACTCTACCAAATCACCGTTAACCAAATGAAATTTTAGGACACGCACAACCATTCTTGATAGTAAATTTTTCGAGTTAAGGTCAAACTTGTCCAAAATATAAAAATGACTTTTAGAAGCAAATCTTCATTACTCTTGCTTAAAATATTTTGCTTTCTAAAAGTCATTTTTATTTCTTCTAACCAAACAGTGCTTTTTACTTTTACAACTTTTTGCTTTCAAAAGGAAAAAAAAAAAAATCTTAAAATAAGTGCAACCAAGCAGTACCATATTTTATTCATTTGCTCTTTTTTACTTTAGTTGGAGGGATATGAAACGACGTAAATGTAAATAGAGAAATGGATTAATCGATGATTAGCATGTGTAAAACGTGATATCAAGAACATTATCCTCAAAAAAGGTCCAAACATGGACCCATGCTTTGCACGAAAGGTTTGGATCTTTCGGTGTTTACAAACCCCAGTTCATTCGCGCTACACACTCGCGATTAAGATATATGCTATGCGGAAGGTTCATAGAATCATAGTCCAATTTTTTTTATTTCATACTTCAGCTGTTTTTAACTTAATGCAGAAATATGAAACAACGCAACAAAGAAATGTACTATCGATGATTAGCATGTGTACCACTTGACATCAAGATCTTTTCAGTGTTCACAAACCCTATTCGCGCAACAAACTAGCGATTAAGATAAATGTTTCGAGGAAGGTTCAGAGTCCAATTCTTTCTATTTCGTACATTTGTTTTTTTTTTTTTTTTTCTAACTTGATGTAGAAATATGAAACAAGGCAACAAAGAAATATACTGTCGATGATTAGAATTTGTACAACGTAACAACAAGAACATCACCTCAAAAATGTCTATGTTATTCAAGCTTTGCCGGTGTTCAAAAATTAACCCTACTCGTGCTGCAGACAATTTTTTATTTTTTTTTATGTTTAAATTTTCATTATGTTGACATCTAAAAGGAGTAACGGATAAAGCAAAGTTGAATGTGTTACGCGAGTCATTAATTGAGAGTGATCTTAATTTGGTAGGAGTTTGGTTCTCTTTTGATTCTCAACCTATCTAATCAATGACTCAGCTTGAGGTTACAACTTATCCGTTTTAATGAGCGGGGTTAAAGGTGTGGTTGTTAGTATAGGTCCAACCCGACTCTAAGACCAACCCAGCTGGAAAGGAATTATCCTTGCCCTAGGGTGAAGGCATGGTTCTTAATTCTTTGACTTTCCATCTAGGAAGCATGGACACTTTTCTAGGGGTATCGGCTCCTCTGATACGACACTTTTCTCTTTCCATCTTTTTTTGTTTTTTTAATCTTCTTCCTTTTTCTCTTTGTCATATTTTATTAATAAATAACTCCACTTGGGTTTCCAAAAGCAATATAAAAAATACATTTTGAATGATGGATGTAAAACTATATGATGTTATCTAGTTATATACATAAAATATGCATTTTATTAATAGCGTGTCCTTGACGTGCCATGTCCTAAATTTTGAAGATTTGTTGCGTAAGCGTGTCCGTGTCATGTCGTAACTGTATTGCATGTCTGTGTCTGTGCTTCTTAGCTTTTCATTTTTTTCTTTCACTGGCCTCAATATCAACACGAACAAGTTTTTGTGTCTACACTCCTATTGGGGCAGTCTTTTTTCTTTTTTTTTTTTGTTTTCAAATATTATGCATTTTGACTTCCTGTAATTCCAAGGGGCGTGGGGATAATGACAGTAAGAAATTGGGCTTAAATTCTCAAAGGGGAGTTTAAATTGGCCAGTGAGATAATATCTGAATTTGGGCAATTCTGATTTCTGCCATCTAGACACTACTAAAGAGCAGCCTCTTCATTTAATAAGAAGAGAGTCATGAAATAAGGGGGAACTGGCAGCCCAACACAGCAATCTCTTATTCATAGAGCAGGGCAAATACTGCCTGACCACATAGCAAGTAGCTATACATGTGTTTGGTTGGTCAATCTTCTGACTAATACAGAGGGTTTGACGACGGACAAAATGTAGTCTCGAAACCAAAACTAGTTAGCAGATACGCAGATGAGTCCTAATATGATGGCATAGATTTTCACTTGAATGTCAAATTCAGACATGTAGAAAAAGATTAGAACAGCAACACTAAGGGGAACCGTGTTTTATTTTTGCATTTTTTTTAGAGATAATCTGACTTGAGTGTTTGTCCAATTGAGTGGTTCAAGTACATAACTGATTGGATGCAACCACAAAGAAACTAGTCCCGTGGTGTCTGAATCAAGTGGCCTACAAAACCATATTTTGATAATGGCAGCTGAAATTATGGGCAAGTATAAACGTATGAAAAGAGCAGAGGGATACTTGCAAGAGGATAGAAGGGCCCAGGCAATTTTAACAAAAACAAGAGGCCCGCAATTCTAGGGATTTCCATCGAAGGGGTAGCTCTAAAACCTGATGGTGAACATACTTGCACCACCAGTGAGCTCCAACTGTGAATCAATTGCTTGTCTACCAAAGGTGATCAATTATTGTTCTCCTTGTGAACACTTTCCCACCAGTGGGATTAGAGTTGGAGTCCTATAAGGTATGGTTATGGACCAGGTGACTGTGTGTAAAAGGAAGAAAAATAGCATCCTACTTATGCTTGTTAAATAGAATAAAGTCACATTCCACAAAATTAGTGTCAGCAATTAAATGGGCTCATCAAATGATGTTTCTGAAACTTGCAAGGATATGCACAGGCAGAGTGGGTTCTTGTCCTGTTAAGAGTGAAATAAGGATAAAATGCAATCAGACATTTCATGATATTGAAATCTGAAATACAAGATACTGGGTTGCTCAGTTACAAATGGTCAATAATGTAGTTAAAAAGCAAGCAATATGTAGGCAACAAGAACCTGAAAGCCAGCCATATAATTTAGTTGATGCTCTCATATTGCTTTCTCCTGAGCCGCTTCATCCCCTCCCATTTGATCAAGTGCAATGGATCCTGGGTTTACATCTTCTCTATAATTTGCTAATCTCTCATCAGTATCTTTCGAGAAATGAGCCTGTTCCCCAAGTAACCTCCTAAACTGCTCTGCGCCTTGCACATCTCCCTTCCCTTTCAAGAATTCAAGACATGCAGCCAAAGTGCTAATGTTTGGTTTCCACCCAGGTTGACTTGCCAGGATTGCTTTCTTCATCGCCTCCACTGCCTTCGCCATCTGATTATCCATATGATATCCAGTGGCCAAACGATCCCATGTGCTTGAGTTAGGCTTCTTCCCCCTCTCTACAAGTCTGTTAATAATTGCTTCAGCCTTTCCCAAAAGACCTCTCTTGGAATAAGCAATGATCATGAAGTTGGGAATCCTAAGGTCATGACATGTGTTCCCTGATTCCCATTGCTTCAAGATCTTCTCAGCTCCATCAATGTCATCCAACTTCATTAATGAACTTATCATACAAAGATAGCTCGCGTTGTAGGAGCTACCTAAATTCTCACACAAATTCCATATACGATACACCTCATCCTTATTCCCCAAAGCACTGTATAGTGTGAGGAGAATTTGATAACCAATCTTTTTGGATTTACCGCTGATGAGTTGCTCTGATTTCTTCAGCGCTGCCAAAGTCTTTTCTGTTAGGCCAGCTTTCAGGTATCCATTTGCTGCAACAACATAAGCATGCCAGTCCATGGTGACCAGAGGATCAGCTTCCATATTCATTACAAACTTCTCCATTCCCTCAACATCAGATGTGGAAACATAAGCATTCAACCGGATGCTGAAAGTGAATCTATCCCATCTAATACCATTCTCTTTCATCTCTTGCATAAGGGTGTCTAGTTTCTCATATTTTCCAATCTGAGAATAGAGGTTTAACATAACGTTGTAAGACAGTGTTGTTTTGAAAAACCCCAACTCCCTCATTTTTTGCATGACGCCCTCTGCTTTCTTCAAAGATTTATTGTGGGCATAGCAGTTTAAAAGAGCACCATAAACATGGAAGACTCTCCGAGAGTCTGGGATGCTATCAAAATACTTCTCTGCTTGTTCTAAACCATGAACTTTTGAGATCAAATCTAGCCGAGTCGCAACATCCCCATGTGATAGATCAAGATTTATTCTGTTGGTCATCCATTCGGAGATCTGACATAAGATTAAGAAACAACATTTATGGGTCAGAAAACTAAATTTTATGCAGCAGTTTTATAAAGACTGAAGATCATTTGAACTAATAATTTCTTTTTCCCCACACTCACTCACAAGTTGAAATCTCACAAGTCACAACTTGTATAGTCGAAAGACAAATAAGGTGGTATTCACAAGAGGTAAAGGAAGTTAAAGTTGAAATAAGTCTTCAAGCTACAAATTTTTCTGTCTAACATGGCATAATTTCGGACGACATATCCTAACATCTAGACATTTACTAGTGTGAAAAGTAATTCTTCTAGTAGAAAATAAATGGAAATAGATCGATATTAAAATTAGAAGATATAACACCGGTCCTGCAAAGGTTAATTAGAATACCTGCTTGGCATTAAAGAATTGATAATCATTTTCCCTTTAACTCATCCTGTTTACAGCAATATAATGATTAGCTTCTGAACTTAGTAGCTGTAGCCAGCGCCACAGTGATTATCATTAACTTGTAAATCCTTTATTCTACAGCTACTAAGTTATCTTTACATCTTGCAATTAATACACTGGTTTAAAGTAGTGTTTTGAAAATCCATGAAACCTTCTATATTGTATGCATTTTGACCAGGATGAAGATATATCAACTCCCAAGTCTTGTCAACTGTCATAAATTCCATTTCACATTCACTAGATTTCCTACCAAAAAGAGCATCAGGAGACTCATAGCTCCTCAATATTACTAAATCATACTCTATTCTAAGACCAAGACATAACACGCTCACGTGTTGGCTGATTTCTACAAGATTCTAATTCAATTATAAGCTTATAGATATTTCATTCTAACTACTAAAACTATTATCATAACTTAAAGTTGCAAAACTCAACCCAACCAAGCCTTGTTCCCAACTACATGGGTTGGCAATGACATAAATCATTTATGCCATTCAAATCTATCAAGTTCTGTATCTGCTGTTAAAATCTTAGAACACATGTCCTTTCTCACGACCTCTAACCACGTTATTTTGGGCCTTCCTCTTGTTCTATTAAGACCTTTGATTTAAATTAAGTCACTCTTACGTATAGGTGCATTTCTAGATCTTCGTTGCACATGACAAAACTATGTTAGACGATTTTCCCCCATCTAATCCTCAATTTTTACTACTCATACAAATGCATTCATTTCTTATTTTATCATTTCACGTATTATCACATATGAATCTCTACTACACTCATTTTCTACACATTGTTTCCTAGTTGTCCAACATTCAAAACCATAAAGCTTAGCTGATGTTATAGCCGTCTGATAAAATTTTCCTTTGAAAATTATAGGTATTCTATTGTCACACAGCATTCCATAGGCACCTCTCCACTTCATCCATCATGCTCTAATTCTATGGGCAACATCATCACCAATCTCTTCATCTTTTATGGATAATTGATCCAAGATATAAAAAATAGTCACTTATATATCTCTTAACCACCAATTTTCACTACCCTCTCATTTCTGTTCCTAGTTTGACTAAATTTACATTTCATAGATTCCATTTTAGTCCAACTTAACCTAAAATAATTAGATTCTAGGGTGTCTTTCCATAATTCCAATTTAGAATTCATCCCTACTTTCAACTAATACTATGTCATCAGCAAATAATATACTATGTCATCAACTATCCTTTATGTAGACTCTTATAACATGTTTGTTCTTCCCAAACTGGTGTTTGAACCTCCTCATTCCATGACCAAGTTTTCTTAGGTTTCAATCCTCTCCCCTTAAATTCTCCAAGAAGTTTTTTGTGACTTCTATAATGCAACCAACCATTTCATTCCAGATAGTGTTTGTCTCTTCATCTAAATTCCATTCTCCTTCATTTAATATTTCATTCTTAAACATTACTCCTATTTGTTTTCCACCTTTCAAAAATTAGCATACCAAGGTTCAATGATAGTGTTCATATTGTTTCATTGCTTTTGAAGTTGAAAGCTCTGATTTATGGAACCTTATAGGATGATCACATTCAATGAAAACTTAGCTTATTGTATGAAGAACATACTTGATTAAATAATCGCAAGATTTTTGTTACTCCATCACTCCTATAGCTTTTTATCTTTCTATTTATTGGATTTTAATCAAGAACATAACAGGTTAGTAATAAAACTTCATGTCAAATGTAATGGCAACTCGAACTAGTTAAATAGTATTCTTTGTTTTTCTACATCAAACATAGCATTTCTACTCTTTCTTGTCTTTCCATCAACGATTAGACTAGGCCGAACATAGAACAGTGATTTCATTCATGTAAATTAAATGATTTTCCCGAAATTCACCAAAATATAGTCCACTTACTATTGTTTTGTACATCCTAATCCATAACCACTTTCGACTTTAGATAGCTTTAACATTTCCAAAAACATCATTTCTTTGACTTGGGTATTGTTTCGTAAGGATTGTGAAAGCAGTTCCTAATAAACCCCATAACCCACCCACCAATGTACAAGGTACAACCCCCAATGCGGGTACCTGACCGCCATTCTATATATATATATCTATATATATATATATATATATATATATAATACCTCAAGAGCGTCCTTGAAACGACTGAAACTTCTAAGCTGCCTGATGATGCGCTGAATTTCTTGTTGCTTGACGCTTCGACCTTCATTGATCCATTGATCGAGCACCGGAACAATTGATTCCCTAAGGATTCCAACAGGCCAGATTCTACGCTGGAAAGAGTCGCTTGAAGCTGACGAGGTAAGGGTTTCAGAAGAGAAAAATAAAACCCTAGAAACCCTAGAAATACCAGTACGACACCATGGATTACTCGGGGGTAGAAGCTTAAACATTAGGAGAAAATTTTTTGAACGTTTAGGAGGTGGACGAAAGTAAAAAAGAGATGTCTAGGGTTTAAGGCTATATTCATGGGCCAGCCCAAGGATACGAGGAGCAGGTTATGGTTTATGGGGGCGTTTATTCGCACTCCAATACTTACTTTTCATCTCTCATTTATCTTATTTCTTAAAATTTTCATAAAAACTGATCTCATATTTTATTAGAAAACATCATTTTAAATAACTTTTTAGAAAAAGGTTTTTCTAAAATCTATCGTTTAAATAGATTTTTTTTGCCATTTATAGTCTTTGCATCATAAATGATTAAAAAGTCCACTAAAACGATAAATTTTGAAAAAACTTTCTTCAAAAAAATTATTTAAAATAATGTTTTTTAACAGACAGCGTGATCAATTTTTATGAAAACCTTATATATTTTTCATAAAATCTTAAAGTATAAAAGAAGTAGGGGAATGAAAAGTAAGTCTTTGGGTGCCAATAGAGGCCTCCATAAGTTATTTAGGCTTAATTCATTAAATTAACAAGCTCAAAAATAGGGATTTAGCTTTGCTTCCTTAACTTATGAACAAGTCCGAATAGACTTCGTATCAAGCCAATTTCAACCTAAGCTTGAGTAGTTTGCTTATTTGCAATATTAATGAACTTATCGAATTGAGTAGTACTACAAATTTATTTATTTATTTTTTATATGAAAAGTAATACTCCATAGTCCGTACTACATTACTTGAGGTGCTTAGCTCACTAAATTAACCCCCCCCCCCCCAAAAAAAAAACAAAAAAAAAAAAGAAAAAAAGAAGAAAAAACCCTCAAAATAAGGTGAAAAAAGAGAGAAAGAAGGATGAAAGAAAAAGGTGTTGTATTTTAAGTATAAAATAAGTATTTCAAAAATCAAAGGTTTTCATAAAAGAGTTATGTACTTGAGTGTGATGACACCTTGTCCCACATTGGAAAAGTAAAAGAGTTTTAGTGGGCTTATATAGTATTTCACTTATTGTATACGGTGTAATGCGAGGAGATGTAGGGAATCCCCACGTGCGCATGAGACGGAGCCCAATCGAGTGATTTGCGGGATTGGGGTCCGAAAATTGACTTAGTCGGGATAAATCAGCTGACAGTTTCAAACTGTTGGAATTTAATTATTGTTGGAACTGTTGGGAATTTATTTTGAGGGCTGTTACTGATTTCTAAAGCCTATATATACCAGCCCTCTCATTCAGCAGAAACACACAACAAAAAGACAAATCGTCTCTTCTATTCTTCTCTCTATTTCCTTTCTGCAATTTTATTTTCAGAGTTAGGAGCATTCTGAGTTCTTCGTTTCCTCCTACACTTGCGAGTGCACGCTTGTAGGAGCCCGATTGTTGAATCCTGGAGGGTAGAGCGCTGTGACCTACTGCACCGAGTTTAAATACTCAGAGGGGCGAAACTACTCTTAAGGACAGTGCCTTGTACACGCCTCAACCAATACTGTTTGTATTTTTTCAATTCTTGTACTACCTATTTCATTTTATACAGTAGCATCTCCATTATTTTCCAACAATCTTAAGAGTAGTTTTCATGGATGCTGCTGCTATGACTGCTAAGATTCTGCATGATGTTTCTAAGATCGAGTACTTCAATGGCACCTTCTTCAAGCGCTGGCAAGAGCGTGTCTATTCTGCTTTGGACATGGTGGACTTAACCCACATTCTGACAGATTCCAAACCAAAGGAAGGTTCTGAAAAATATGGTGAGGAATTGAAAAAATGGGAAAATGGTAATAAGGTATGTAGGCACACTATTCTTAGCACTTTGTCTAATGAGATTTATGATATCTATTATTCCTATAAGACTGCTAAGGATATTTGGGATAGCTTGCATAAAAAGTATGTTTTAGAAGATGCTGGTAATCAAAAATATGCCATAGGGAATTTTGCTAATTTTCAAATGACTGAGGATAGAGATGTATCATCTCAAATCCATGATTTCCATGTCCTAGTGAGTGACCTAAAAATTGAAGAGATAGAATTGCAAGAGTCTTTCTTGGCAGGATTTCTTATTGAAAAATTGCCCGACTCTTGGAAAGACTACAAAAACAATTTGAAACATAAAAGGAAACACATGAGTCTTGAGGATGTGATTGTTCACATTCGCATTGAAGAAAAGAATAGGATTAGAGACAAGACTGAAAAAACTAAGGAATTTACTTCTAAAGCTAATTTGGTTGATGGACCTAATAGACCTAATAATAATAGGAGGACTAATAATAAGAATCACAAGACCAACTGGAATAATAAGCCAAACCAAGACCGTAAGACTAATCAGAATTTTAGACCTGGTCAGAATCAAAAGTCTCAACCTACCTTCAAGAAAAAGGGTAACTGTTATGTTTGTGGGAAACCAGGACACCATGCTCCCGAGTGCAGGTACAGGAAGGCGAATAATTCTCCTGCACGTACAACTGTTAATTTGGCAGAGGCGGATGATATCATTGCTGCAGTTGTCACTGAGGTGAACATGGTTGCAAATGTGAAGGACTGGGAGGTAGACTCTGGGGCTACCAAACATATCTGTGGTGACAGATATGCTTTTGTTTCCTACACTCCTATGAGGGAGGGCGAGGAACAAGTGTTCATGGGCAATTCGAGGCCCTCGCCAGTTGTAGGAAAAGGGAAGGTTCTTCTCAAACTGACTTCTGGAAAAGTCCTTTCACTGAGTGATGTGCTCCATGTTCCAGACATTCGCTACAACTTGGTGTCGGTTTCTCTGCTGGGTAAGGTTGGAGTTAAGGTATCTTTTGAATCTGACAAGATCATTATGACTAAGAATGGTATGTTTGTTGGAAAAGGTTATTGTAACCAAGGTCTATTTCTTTTGAATGTACTTGAAATTATGAATGAAAATGCATCTTCTTCTGCTTACTTGATTGATTCTATTGATTTATGGCATGCTAGACTAGGTCATGTGAATTTTTCTTATATTAAGAAAATGAAAGAACTTGGTTTACTTCATAATATATCAATAAAAAATAATGAAAAATGTGAGATATGTGTAGAATCAAAGTTAACTAAAAAATCTTGTAAATCAGTTGATAGGGCAACTGAACTTTTAGAATTAATTCATAGTGATATTGGAGATTTGAAAAGCACACTAACAAGAGGCGGAAAGAAATATTACATAACTTTTGTAGATGATTATTCAAGATATACAAAAATTTATTTATTAAGAACAAAAGATGAAGCTACTGAAATGTTCTTTAAGTATAAAGCAGAAGTTGAAAATCAATTGAATAGAAAAATTAAAAGACTTAGATCTGACAGGGGAGGAGAATATGAATTCAAACCCCTTAATGATTTTTGTGAAGAACATGGCATAATACATGAAGTAACTCCTCCATATTCACCTGAATCTAATGGAGTAGCTGAAAGAAAAAATAGAACTTTAAAAGAAATGATGAATTCTATGTTAATTAGTTCTGGGGCACCACTTAATTTGTGGGGTGAAGCTATTCTTTTTGCGTGTTATGTTCAAAATAGAATACCTTATAAGAAAACTGGAGTAACACCTTATGAACTTTGGAAAGGACATGTACCTAATTTAAAATATTTGAAAGTGTGGGGGTGTTTGGCTAAGGTATTATTACCAGAACCTAAAAAGAGAAAAATTGGTCCTAAAACCTTTGATGGTATTTTAATTGGTTATGCTCATAATAGCGCTGCATATAGGTTCTTGGTAATTAAAAGTGAAAATAATATTATGGAACCAAACACAATTGTGGAAACTAAAAATGCAGATTTCTTTGAAAATATTTTTCCTTTAAAATCCAAAGGTGAAAAAATAATTCGTGACCCTCAAAGTGAAATTGAAAAAGAGCCTAATGATAATATTGAAATTGAATTAAGAAGGAGTAAAAGAGTAAGAAAAGAAACTAATTTTGGAGATGATTTTTATACTTTTCTTGTTGATAATGACCCACAAACTTATAATGAGGCTGTAACTTCTCCTGATTCAACTTTTTGGAAAGAAGCAATTAATAGTGAAATTGAATCAATTATGTCTAATCATACATGGGAATTGGTTAATTTACCTCCGGGTTCTAAAACTATTGGTTGCAAATGGATTTTTAAAAAGAAGTTAAAACCTGATGGGTCAATTGATAAATTTAAAGCTCGGTTGGTTGCTAAAGGTTATACTCAAAAGAAAGGTATAGATTATTTTGATACATTTGCTCCTGTGACTAGAATTTCCTCTATAAGAATTTTAATTGCATTAGCTTCCATAAATAAATTGATAATTCATCAAATGGATGTTAAAACTGCATTTTTAAATGGAGACTTAGAAGAGGAAATATATATGGACCAACCTGAAGGTTGTGTTGTCCCTGGTAATGAGCATAAAGTTTGTAAACTAGTTAAATCTTTATATGGTCTTAAACAAGCTCCAAAACAGTGGCATGAGAAATTTGATAATACTATGACATCTAATGGATATTTGATTAATGATTCTGATAAATGTATTTATAGCAAATTTGATGATAATTCTTGTGTTATTATTTGCTTGTACGTTGATGACATGTTGATCATGGGAACTAGTCTAGATATTGTTAAAGAGACCAAAAATTTCCTTTCTTCTCAATTTGATATGAAAGATATGGGTGAGGCAGATTTTATTCTTGGAATAAAAATAACTAAAACTATTAAGGGTATTTTTCTTTCACAAGAACATTATGTAGAAAAACTTTTAAAGAAGTTTGGACATTTTGATTGCAAATCTGTATCTACACCTTATGATGCTAATTCTCATTTAAAGAAAAATAAAGAAGATAGTGTCTCACAATCCGAGTATGCTCAAATAATTGGTAGTTTAATGTATTTGATGAATTGCACTCGACCTGATATTGCATATGCTGTTAGTAGATTGAGTAGATATACTCATAATCCTAATAGGGATCATTGGACTGCTTTGTATAGAGTACTTCGATATTTGAAAGGAACTATTGATTATGCTTTATTTTATAATGGTTTTCCTTCTGTATTAGAGGGGTACTGTGATGCTAACTGGATTTCTGATTCAGATGAGACAAAATCTACTAGCGGTTATGTGTTTACACTTGGTGGAGGTGCAGTATCTTGGAAATCTACTAGGCAAACATGCACAGCTCGGTCTACTATGGAGTCCGAGTTCATTGCCTTAAAGAAGGCAGGTACAGAGGCTGAGTGGCTTAGAAACCTCTCAGCAGATATTCCCATTTGGGTGAGACCAACTCCATCTGTGTCTCTACATTGTGATAGCCAAGCTGCTATAGCTAAAGCTAAGAGTAAATCTTATAATGGGAAAAGTAGGCATATACGCCTAAGACATAATATTGTGAGGCAATTGCTTAGTGATGGGGTTATATCCCTTGACTTTGTGAGGTCAGAGTTGAATTTGGCCGATCCTCTGACAAAACCATTGGGTAGAAACCTAGTGAGTAATACATCGAGGGGAATGGGACTAATGCCTATAACAAAGGGTCAACAGTAATGGTAACCCAACCTATGTGAATGGAGATCCCAGAAATTAGGTTCATATGGGTAATAACAAGTTATTGGTTGATTTGGAGTGCACTATCAATTTTATAATATTTTGAGAGTCCCTTCCTATGGTGTAGATAGTGCAAACTACAACGAGTAAGGTTGAGTTTAACTCTTAATGGATTCCATAGTCCTCTTTGGGTGGTGTGTTAGTTGTAGTGCACACTTGATGGATCCACCTATATGGGTGTAGAAGTGGGGCCGCTTCCTATGAGAGTCTGGGCAGATTCTCTAGAGCACTCATGAATTTCCAGGTATGGCGCATGGCCTATTCGTGCCACCCAGATTAGAAGAACTCAGATTTTGAGAATTGTATGTGGGTTGTAAGTCGACTGATTCAAGCTAAGGAATTTTGGTTCATAGAAATTTTATATTTCACCAGGTTTCTGTGGGTCACTGCTTACATATCCTAGGTTTGGTTCATAGTCCAAAAGACACCATAACCGATGCATTAAGTTCTCACGCTCCTTTCTTTCTGTTTTTTTTTATTTTTGAAATATGTGGGGATTGTTGTATTTTAAGTATAAAATAAGTATTTCAAAAATCAAAGGTTTTCATAAAAGAGTTATGTACTTGAGTGTGATGACACCTTGTCCCACATTGGAAAAGTAAAAGAGTTTTAGTGGGCTTATATAGTATTTCACTTATTGTATACGATATAATGTGGGGAGATGTAGGGAATCCCCACGTGCGCATGAGACGGAGCCCAATCGAGTGATTTGCGGGATTGGGGTCCGAAAATTGACTTAGTCGGGCACGTCGCGAGCGTACGACATGCGCGCAGGGGGGGTGCAAATCCCGGAAAATTGGCTTCACGTGTGCGGGCGGGATTGACCCGCATTTTGCCACTTTGACTTTTGGATACTGGGTTATCTGACCCGTTTTTATACCCAGGATTATTCTAATTAAATCAGCTGACAGTTTCAATTCTATTTAATTATTTTTGGATTGTTGGAATTTAATTATTTTTTGACTGTTGGAATTTATATTTTTTGACTGTTGAAAATTTATTTACGTATTTATATTTTTTGACTGTTGGGAATTTATTTTGAGGGCTGTTACTGATTTCTAAAGCCTATATATACCAGCCCTCTCATTCAGCAGAAACACACAACAAAAAGACAAATCGTCTCTTCTATTCTTCTCTCTATTTCCTTTCTGCAATTTTATTTTCAGAGTTAGGAGCATTCTGAGTTCTTCGTTTCCTCCTACACTTGCGAGTGCACGCTTGTAGGAGCCCGGTTGTTGAATCCTGGAGGGTAGAGCGCTGTGACCTACTGCACCGAGTTTAAATACTCAGAGGGGCGAAACTACTCTTAAGGACAGTGCCTTGTACACGCCTCAACCAATACTGTTTGTATTTTTTCAATTCTTGTACTACCTATTTCATTTTATACAGTAGCATCTCCATTATTTTCCAACAAAAGGCACGATGACTCGAGTATAGACGCATAGTTCAAAATTTGGCTTAAGATAAACGTAAAGTAAATCATGGTGTAGAAAGAAACTTACCACCTTCCTCACATTTGGCTTTAGTTTAATTAAGAAGGGAAATGAGAGGAGGGAACTATGTCAAATCAGTTTAACCACATTCAAACTCTTAAAGAAGAATGGATCATCTACAATAATGGCCGTGTGTAAGCACTCACAGAGAGAAGCTCAACTCATGTAAATCAGATTCTCCACAAATAGTAAAGCTTCCAACGATAACATAGCTTACTTGACAAGCCCTTATTAGTCTCATCACCTCTAGAAAACATTCTCGCACTTTCACCTTCGACCCAAAAAAAAAAAAAAAAAAAACCCCAAACCAAACCTAAATGATTAAACTAAATGGCTGAAGGCCCATTAGATGGTAAGTTCAGATCCTTGTGAGGCAGGTGTGATAACCAAACTGATATAAGGGGATTCGCCTCAGGAGAGTAATCAAACCAAGACCAAACTCATCTGTAAAGAGCAAATTGCTTGACGATTATAATGTGACCTCAAGGACAAGATTGTGAAAGTTGGTTTTCCCAGGCAAGAACAGGTTCTACGATTATGAATAGATCGATATAGCAATGTTCAATCAAGATAGTACTATTGGAAAGTAATGTAATGTAACCTTTTATAACTCATAAAATCAACTTCATTAGAAGGATTAAACCTACAGGAAATTACAAAGGATGTCCTCATAGCAGCAATTTAACCTTCTTCCTTAACGATAATAAAATGATCCCTTTCTTAATCTATGTTCTGTCAAGGTCTGTCCAAAACAAACACCCAGTCTTTGAAGATGGCAGCAAAATATAGGGACAAACCCAATTCTTCACTCTTGTTCTCTTCAGGCTGCTGTCTGTAATTTATGAACCAAATTTAACATTAAAGCAGATACCGATGTATAGTAAAAAAAAAAAAAAAATACAGGATTATAGTTTTATAGTTTTGAAGCAATTGGGAGTTGAGCTGAATAAAATGAATATTCTAAACCAAATCCAATTTCTGTGAGATCAATTACAAACCTCATCTTAGTTATCACTTGAAGACTCCAATGTCGTTTCAAGATATGACATAAATATCTGCAACTGGATGTTTTCTTATAAAGTCAAGCCAGATATAATGTCCAAAGAAATAAAGGCCAAATGTAGGATAGCATATTCCTCTATCCAAGATTCTTTATTGACGTCATGCTGGAATATCAAGGGCTCATTCACCAGCAGGGACTTTCCGTAGGGCTATAAACTAGTCCTCGATTCAAGAATCTTGTGTGTTTCTTCATCAGCAGTAAAACCATCCATTTTCATCTGATCAAGAACCTCCGAGATCGATTGTCCAGCTGCAATGTAAGTCCTTAGCAACCTATGATATATATCCCTAGTCAAAGGGCCAGAGTTCTTGTATAACCTTACGATTTCCTCCAACCCTTTAATGTCTCCTTGCCCTTCCAAGTACTCTAGACATGCCGCCAAAACAACAGTGTTTGGCCTCCACCCTTGTCTTCCAATAAACATGGCATTTTTCAACATTTCCACTGCCTTAGGCATTTGCTTATGCTCCATATAGCCTATAGCTAATATGTTCCAAGTACTCGCATAAGGTGTTCTTCCTTCAATAGCCTTCTTTACAACTGATTCTGCCTTATTAATAAGACCCTTCTTGCAATAGGCAACAAGAAGCCTATTCAGTACCCGGAAGTCATACATCGTGCGATGGAACTCCCACTCCTGAAAGATCTTCTCAGCCCCAGCAATATCATCCAACTTTGCCAGAGCCGTGATCATGCAGGCATATGATGCATCCAGCACTTCATTTGATGGCTTGTACAGATTCCAAACTCTGTAAAGCTCGTCCTTATGGCCAGTACTTGCATAGAGAGTAAGAAGATTCTCAAAAGGATATTTCCTTCTTAAAAGAGGCATTTTCCACTCCATTTTCTTTAGCATTGTCAAAGCCTTTTCAATCAACCCAGCTTTCAAATACCCATTTGCTGCGACTGAATAACTTTTCCAATCAACAACATTATGGGGATCCTCCTCCATTTGATGGAGGATCTTTTCGACCCTGGAAATATCGGATGCTGCAGCATAAGCACTCAACCGGTTTCTCAATGTGAACATATCTTGAGAAATTCCCTTCATTTCCATTTCTTGCATCAATATGTCTATCTTCTTGTGTTCTCCAGCCTGAGAGTAAAGATTGATCAACACATTGTAAGGAAAAGATGATGTTGCCATGCCACTCTCTCTCATTTTCTGCATAATGGCTTCTGCTTTCTCTACAGATTTCTCTCGCACATAGCTGTTGAGAAGAGCACCATACACATGGACTGCTTTCAGATTATTTGAAATATTATTAAAGTAATTCTCTGCATGCTCTAGTCCATGAACTCTAGAGATTAAATCCAACCTGACTGCAACATCACTTGGTGATAATGAGAAATACCTACGGTCAGTCATCCATTGAGATATCTGAATAGCACAAGAAAAAAAGGGTTAGAAACTGGAGGTAAAATATGATACTGAAAAGGGTTGGGATTCAACCTGTTTAACATATATTCAGTTCATCAGGTTACAATTGCAGGGTGACACCTCACAACATGGGTACCCAATAAATGAGTGTATGCCAAAAATATGAGTTTCGATTGTTTATTCAGCTTTTTTTTAATGAAGACCAGGCAACTTAAAAATCTCAAAACTTGTTTAAATTCAGACCTTAGTTTACAGTTGCCTCCAGCGGAGCCATCAAAGAGTCCCCTTAGTAACTCATCGTAACCATACAAAGACCCAATTGTGCTGGGGTTGAAACTACTTCTGCTGCTGGTTAAAGGCCAATGACTGGAAGCCTGGGACTCTGTTTACTCTGGTAAGAGAACCCAAAATACAACATAGCATGCACAGAAGCTATTGCTCTTTCCAGCCACCAACTCTGTTTACTCTGATAAGAAAACTCAAAAACAATGACTAAATACAAACCTATAATTTTTTTTTCCCCTTTAAAAAACAGCCAGACCCCAAGTTTCAATGTAAAATTGTTTTTTACATTTGAAAGGTTTCTAATGTAAAACCTGTTGACCAACCTCTTTTGTTCGGGATCCCACAAGTTCTTCTCTGTTCTTCCAAAGATTTTTTATTTTTTGATAAGGTAAATATGTATTAATGATCAAAAAGGCTTAGCCCAAGTACATAAGCCATATACATAGACTAACCACACGCCCCTCTAAAGCTTAAAGGAGTCGACAAAATTGACAAAAGAAAGATTACAATTATTAGTGTGACTAGAGAACCAAAAAGTATAAAGTCTTATCAAGAGAAGACTTAAGAACAATGATAGACTTCTCAATTCCATCAAAAGTTCTAGCGTTTCTCTCCCTCCAAATGCACCACCAAAATAGCATGAGGAGCCATATTCCAAATCACTTTTGCCTTCTTACTCCTCCCCTTAAACCACCAACCCGACAAACAGTAAATATGGAGAAAAATTGAAACCGACGAGCTGTTGCCCATTATTGTGAGGTTCAGGTAAAGGTCCTTGTATCCAAGTCTACATAATAAAGTCCTTTATCTGCGAGTGGGTGTTTAACTACCTAATAAAATTGATGGGACACCATTTTATACACAAACGGTAGGGTCATTTGATAAACAAGACCATTGAAATGGATGTAACCACATTAGAATAAATATATTTTTAATTTCATAGAGACCAATAATACCACATTTTATATATCTTTCCTTTCATTTCAATGGACACTATAGCTATGTGCCTAGGGAAAAAAAACATCCAACTTTATATTTTAACTTAAGAAACTATACGGAGTAATTCAATTTTTTTCTTTATCACAACTTATATAAGACATCCTCAATTTATTAGAAGGTCTGGATAGTCACATAGACCCACCATAGTATCCAGAGAAAAAAGGAAAAAGCAAAAAAACAAACAACAAAAACCATCATTTTAAATTTTAGAGAAAGGTTGCCCCATCAAATGAGATCGCTGCCCCATCATAGATTATTTGACCCCAAGTTGAAATTAAAGGCTTTCTTGTGTTGTGTGTATATATATATATATATATGTGTGTGTGTGTGTTTATAAGAAACTGAGAATGAAGAGGAGAGATGAGTACCTCAAGGGCATGGTTGAATCGTCTAAAGTCCTTCATGAGATGAAGAAGTGATTGAAGTTCATGTTTGAGGACGGGTCTTCCTTCTTGGACCCATTGGTTGAGTACTGGAACGATTGATACCCTAGGGTCTCGAATGACTTGAATCCGATCATATAGAAAACTGGGCGAAGATGGGTTTAGGGTTTTAGTCGAGAAGAGTGATACTGAAACCCTGGAGCTTTGAGGGTCACCCCGAAAACGAACGAAGATGGTCGATGAAAGGAGCTTTTTCATCGGTGGTGTAAACAGCGACTCAGCAAGGGGACCGCAGAAAACAAAATGGGCAAAACCACCTTTCGGTGACCACTTAAAATGTAGTTGGTTCCCATATTGAAAGCTATCAATAACAGCGCTTTCAGAGCATCTCCAGCTATGTGAGCTAAATTACTTGTACTAGTACTATTGTTATTTTAACATATGCTACAATGTCAAATGCTATAATTTAGCACAGCACAAGGTGCTTCAAGGTGCAAATGACTTAATGTACTATTTTTTACCATAACTTCAATTCCCTCCATTTTTTATAAATCTTCTTACATCCATTGTTGTATAAAAAAATTTTAGAAGAGAAATGGAGGAAATGAAATATTGTATTTTTCACAGTTATTAGTGTGTTTGGTTGTTGAGAAATAGAGGGAGAGCTGACATGACAAATATAGCAATAGCTCACCCTTATGCTATATTTGGCACAAGGGTGAACAATTATTATATTTAGGATAGGTTTTTAGCACACCATTAGAGCAACCCAATTTGTGTTAAATGCGGTAATATAACAATAGTACATGTTATATCTATTATCTAACAGCGCTTTCATCTAATGCCTTTTGGGTTGGGCCGGATGGCATGTCCTGGGGCTGGGCTAGCCCACCATGTGCTAGGTATGGCTTTGGGTTCATTCATTCATATCTTTGAGTGGGAGAGAATTGGTGAGGAGTTGGTTAATATGACTGAAGGGAAAGGCATCACCATGCCCAAGGCTGAAACCTTGGAGGCTATGTGTAAAGCACGCCACATTATAAGCAGGGTCCTCTCTACAAATACCAACAGTGTCTGAACAATTTTTGTGAATATATCTACTGTAAAAAGAAATATTTATCAATATATTTAATGTTATGTACCCATGGTTTTTAGGTGCATTGGGTGAGCGCCTGTTTTGTTGTCCAAATGAAAATTAAGTAAATTTGGTGTATTATTTTACATAGTATGGACAACACAAAACTGTCATCTTAAGTCCTCAACTAATTAATTGTTTGTCAATAGAATTGTAGTCTAATGGTGTTTAATTCACTTGTTGAGTGAGTGATATCGAGTTCAAGTTTCTAGAAAAGTATTGAATCCATTCATACCCATTTGTTGATTTTGAGGGGGGTTAGGGGTAAGGGTATCTTCTATTGATTGCCCAAGAATAACAAAAAAAAAAGAGTAAAATTCTAGACTCTATTTTTTGGTTTGGTTCTACTAAATATGATCGTAGCTCCTTGGGTCTCATTGTTTATGCTGACAAGTTTTTCATATAGACGACACATTAATTGAGGCCTTTTTATGGATTTCAAAAATACTAGAAATCAAATTGAGTTGATTCAATTCAAATCAACTTACCAAGTTAATTAAGGGCTTGTTTGGCCATGTTCTCGAAAACAGTTTTCCATTTTCATTGTCGATGATTCATGGGAAAGTAGTCCTGCTTTGCAAAAAAATTTCTTCAAAACATCCTGTTTTCGAAAACATAAAAATAATATTCTCAAGTTTAATTTTTTGTTCAAGAAGAACGAGATCACCGAAAATGAAGTGATCTAAAAAGTTTTCATTTTTTTTTTTTTTTGAAAAATTAATTCAGGGAATTTATCTGTAAGTGATGTCTAAGACATCACCTTAGCTTTAGCAAACTTGTGTAGCGAGTTGAGTTGTGGAAGTTTCTTATCACTATCGTTAGGACAAAAATGACACATACAAATGGACATGATCGACCTCATATTCATGCAGTAGAGCCTGTTATTGGAGTTTGTGTATCAAAAGTCTGAGTTTGGCCTCAATTCTTCGTATAATTATAGATCATCCCATACAAAACAATAAAACAGTAGTTCCCACCAATCAAACTGCAAGGAAAAAGTAAAGAACGAATCAATCCATACAAATTATTTATAATCACCCACCACTCCATTAATTAAACCGAGTCTCTCCTAATATACTTGTTTAAAAATAACACAAAAGCTGTAATTTCTATACATGTATATTCTCCTTTTTGCTGTGAGTTACTTCATGGACAATGCCACTGTTACCCAAGACATTACTCGAATCAGTTTACTTCAGGACTTGGTCCCGACGGCGGTATCGGCACACCCTTAGGGAGCATTCCAGCAAGTGTCCTTACACTCATCTCATATGAATTCGGAGCTCTGAGTTCCTGAACTTCAATTGCCCTTAAGCTCGTTTCATATGAATTCGAAGTTCCAAGTAGCTGAACTTCTACAGGAGACAATGGACGAGCCTGCAATCCACCCATGAGAGAAAGAAGCATGGCTAGAACAGCAAGGAAGCACATGAAGTTCTTGCATTGGTGAGAATACCCCATTTTTGAGTACCACCAGCTAGGTCAGGTAAAAGGTTTATATAGTGCTGCATGCTTAAAGAAAACCTATATTTTCATGCATGAATGGTGGGCCGGTTTGTGAACTGGGATTTGTGATCATGCAATAAAATGTATTCTACTCAAAATGTCAAAGTACAGGTAATTTTTTGTTGGATGAAGCTGCCGGCAAATGATCTGTTAATAATACCTACTTTACTTGAGAAAAATAAGCAGAAACCTAAAGGCCGCCGGCTATCCTTCTCTGTGAATGATTAGTAAAGTAATTATACAATGTTAAACTTAAAATTTTCATTTGTCGCATTGGAACAAAATTGAAATTTCTAGCTTCAATGGGTATGTGAGATTTCCCTTCGTTTGGTAGCTGATCAAATCATAATAGGAGTGGAATCATTGACCTCAGCCGTCTATAAGGATGGATTTGGCGTATTTGACCTTGAATAATGATTTGCATTAGGTTCCGGCTCGACTATATTATAATTGGAAGAGCTTGTTAGACTCCAACCCATATTAATCAGGATTTTAAATCGACGTGCATGGGTGTTTCTTGGAAAACCTGTTTCTGTTTCCCTAAAATAATGTTCTCCAGGCCCCAAAATAGAAAAGGCACAATGGTTGGGACTTTGGGAGACAAATTTGAGTGGACAAAATTTGTAAGACTGATGGGTTTGTGTGCATTATGAGAACTTAAACAACCTTGCTTCTCCAGGCCCCAAATAGGAAAGGCATAATGTTTCTCATCCTTACATCAATTTCACATACGCGTCCATTCTGAGAACTTTGCCCCAACCAGCTTCATTGAACAACCTTGCTTAAACCCTTCAGATTGATGGGTTGTGTGCCTTAATTCACTGAGTAGAATGATAAAAAATTCAAAATCAATGGATCATTTGCCAAATTAATTTCTATCCCTACTTTGTGAGCTTTCAGTACAGATTGTAACATAAGGTCATGTGACTGAAGCCAAACTCAAACTCCACAAAACCCTACACCAATTTGGGATAGGCTAACAGGATTCTTTTGGCCACTCTATTCTATCCAGAATTATATCTTCATAGACTGGCTCATTTCTTTTCTTATTGGAACAATCCACGAGCTTGCCCTAAAATGAATGGTATATGTGCAAAATAATTAGTTGAGCGCACGCTTGAGGATAAGAAGATTTAAAAGCGACGACTATGATTAAAACAAACACAGCAGCGAAAACCAAGATCTCCAGACTACTACAGAGAAACTTCATATGAAACTTTAATAATTGTTTCTAAACCCTTAAAGAAAACAAGTAATATTTTTCCTTTTTTCTGGCAGAAAACCCAATCCAAAAATTGTATTATAAGTCATCTGACGGTCATCATGATAACAAACTACATATAGATCCATGGATCCATACATCTTGATCGGAGAAGAATCAATAGAAAAGAAAAGAATTGGAATTGATCGATATATTTCTCAAAACAATCGAAAAGGAAATGAAAGATGAAACATAAGTCATGGATCAACTAAGCCCTCTCAGGGACTTGCTTAAGAAGGAATCTCATGTACTAAATCAAATGGTGAGCAAACACTCTTGAAATGACAATTGACCAAATAGGTGTGTGACATTCGACCAAGAAGAGAGAGATAGCGAGAGATTTACAATACTGTTGTCCTCACTTTTCAGGGAACAATCTCTCAAAACTGTTATTTTGTTGTCACTGATTTTCAGTGACTATTATCATAATGCTACCCATAGGTAGTAATGAGAAGCAAAGTCATCTAACATGTTGTCATAAGCAACGTAACTACATAAATGAGCTATCCTCAAGTCTTATTTTTGAACTTGTAATTTCATTGAGCCAAGATTGAGTTTACTTCTTGGCTCAATAAGCTCATTAAAACTTAAACCAAACAACTCTGCTTGATAAAAAGCTGAACTCAAATGAGCAAAGTCTGAGCAGCCTACCACTTGGCTTGGCTCACCTATCTACAGCCCTCATCTAACCCATGAACATAGGTACATTGCTTAACTTCACATGCCTAACTACATGGCTACTTCTTCACATATTTCTTTCCTAGTCTGACCACAACATGACAGAATGACTGCTTGCAAGCACCTCTACTATGTATTAAATTGCTATAACAATTTATTCTTTTTATTTTTGTTTTTAACTTTTTAAATACAATAGCCCACTAGGCATCGCACTTAACTTGGAATCCAATAATGTTATAGTAGTATTAATGGGTGACGGTTTGATGACACAAGAAGGAAGTCCTGTAAAAGCAACAGAATTGCTCAGATACCAGTAACTCAGTAACATAAGCATATTTGGGTTATCCCATCAATGCCTTGGCTAAACCAATTTCTGGCAGACATGAAATTTCAGCTTCCACATCTTGAAACCCAGTAATGGTTTTGAAGTGTGACATGGTCAACAATTCCGCTAAATTGAGGGGAAGACCAGAATGGGGGTTAGGTCTAACTCAACAGAATGGGGGTTGGGTAGTGAGAGAAGCTATGCTATGTATAACTCAACAGAGAAAGTATGGACATAAATAGAGGGAAAGGGTGAAACAGAATTTATCAAGTTAACACTAGATAGCCGAGACAGAGAATTTGCTAAGTTGAATTGAGTAATCCTGGTAATAAACTTCTACACAGCATTTCTTTTGACTGCTAATGAAATGAAGGTTACACCTTTCAAAATTGTTCAACGATATAATCTCAGCTAATCTGTCTTTCATGAATCTTTGTAAATAATGGAATTCCAAGTCATTGAGATAAAAATAAAGAGCTTTAAAATAAGGATAAAACGATATGAATTCTTATACATAAAGGCAAGACTCAAGACCATCAACAACAGATTCAATTACAATGCAGACAAATGTTAGCAATGTACACCAATATATGCAACTCTGTTAAACAAGAATATACATTGTTAAATGGGACAGCTATCCACAAAAGTAAAATGTCCTGATGCACCTATTTCTATCTGAAGTGCTATTCATGGTATTCACGAGAATCATGAGACTTACCTAGTTACCTTTACAACAGGATATAGCCATTTGTCAGGAGTAAACTCCATTACAACAGATTATAGACATCTGTTAAGAGTAAACTCTAAAAGCTACTATCAAGACTAAAGTTACTTGCATGGTTTCATGGAATTCTGTGCCCAGCTCTACGCATCAATGCCATAGAAATGCAGCAACTTAATGGGTGCCACCTTTTCCTGTACCAAGCAATTGAACAAAAAAAACTAATAATCTGACTTTTACTTTCATTGAAAAAGGGAGAGTTTTAAGCAGAATTCTCAAAACCTGAATGATTTCTTCTGACTGGGATGGGAAATGAAAACCAGTTGAGCAATTTTGCAACACTTCAGGATTTTTCACCCATGCTCTACGTGCATTGCTTGCTTTTATTTTGCACCTGAACATCTGAAACAATAAAGGAAGCCTTTAAAAATTAAAAAATCAAACACGAGCAAAGGCTAAAGCAATTTAAAAATTTTTTTAAAAAAAAGGAAAATTATTCCACGATGTGTAAACCTGTGAAAGTGGGACTCGTGGTTTCTCCAGTTCATCTCCTTCAACATGTATACCAGTGCCCTGGCACTCAGGGCAGAACACGGAATAAATTTGCGTTCCTTTAGGTCCTTTTTCACTCTCCTTTCCCTTTTCATTGCACTTGCCTGCACTCTTTCTCCTAGATCGCCGTTTCACTTCAGGATAAACTGACTGGTTTGTAAGAATTTCAAATTCACAAAGAAGTACCCAGTGTATAAGGCAGGAAGTATGAAACACATGAAATGCCTGCACATGGAAAATTATAAACCATAAAGGAATTATAAAAGTTCAACAATGCAATAGCTCATAGTCTCATACAGTAATGCAATGCATATAAAATGAATTACAGAACCACACCCCCCCAAAACAAAACAAAACAAAAAAAAGCATATACAAAATGCTCAGAAATTTTTACCCCATTCACATTTCTACTACTGCAAACAAGTCTTTCTGTCTTTAAGTTCAGGAGTGCTGCTACATCTTTCCCTGGAAGCATCTTGTGTTGACAGATATCACACATTCTTTCTGCTGCTACACGTTGTTGCCGCCTCAGCTCTCGCCTCATAGCTTTGCTTGATATAAATCTTGTATGCAGAAGCTGATCATCGTATCCCTCTAACAGCAATCTTGGAGTGGAACTATTTGAACCTAGAGAATCTTCTCCAGATGAATCATACTGATTACTCAAAGACTCGCTAACATCCTCCGGGTCAGAAAATGACTTTTTCCTTTTCCTTCCACTGTCCTCACCATTCTCAATTTCAGCCCGAGGACTAAGAGAGAGCAACGACTTCAAATCATCAACCAAACCCCTTCTACCCAATTCATAATTATAACTGAAAGTAACTACAGCAAAGTCATGCTCCGGGACCATGAACGTATCCTCATCAGCGGCATCCCTTTTCCCCAACCACTCGCACCATATTTTACTAATCTCATCTGAAGCCCCGTGCTTCTCACGAAACCTAGCAGCAATTTGTCCAAAACCCATGAACCTCAGTTCTAAATCAGTTTTTTCATCCTTTAGCAGAACACCCGGAATCACCATATCACAATTCCCTCCATTAGCATGCAAATTCTTATAACCGGAACTAAATTCACTATCCGAATGAACCCCTACGGCTTCAAGATTATTGTTTCCATTAACACTATGTTTCACAATAGCAAGATTGTTGTCATTGTTGGGTGTGTCTAACATACTATCTTGATTACCATTCGATATCGCTAACTGTTTGTTTTGCTCACAAGAATTGTCAAAGAAAAAAACACCATCGTTGAAAGGCCAAGGGTTCGGACCCAAGAGCGTAACTTTAGCAGCAGCATACCTTTCCGTGTGGAGATTCCCCTTCAAATGATCGAACAACACCGAATCACTATAGCACGGCGCGAGACACAGAGTGCAAAAGAATATGAACCGCTTCCCATCCTCGCGAAGCTCGATGTATGTGTGCCCTTGCATTCTCACATTGCGAAGCGTTGTTCTTGCGGCTTGTTCTCTCAAACTAGCAATATTCGTCTTCGGAAACCCTAATTCTCCCCTTCCCGCCATTCGAATTTTCCCCCCAAAATATTCAAATTCAAATTCGAATTCAGAGCTCCGTCACACCTTCGAGAGCTCAAAGCAGAAAGCCTTCGAGAGCTATATAAAACCTTAGAAAACAAAAACTTTGCCCACAGGAACTTTCTCGAAACCCTAGAATTCAGACCTTGAGCTCAATTTCACCATGAGAGTAACAAATATCCAAAATTTCATACATAATCGAGTCCAGAAAGAGTGGAATTCATCAACCCCTAGCAGATCTTGAGTTCAGTTCTTCGAATTTGAGATCCAACAGTTAGAAAAACAAAACCCCTAAAGACACAGAATTTTAAACCCTAAATTTACAACTTCGTCGTGTACACGGTATAGAATTCTTCGGAGACCGTCGACTCCTTTGATCCTCCGCATGTGCCTCAGAAACCCTAGACAGAACGGCATAGAAGCGAGAATCCTCCATGGCCATCTCCATTTGTTGCAGAGAAAAGATGCTTCAAAGCCTGAGAGAGAGAGAGAGAGAGAGAGAAGGAGGCGAGAGAGAAGATTTATATATATGTGTGTGTGTGTGTGTGTGTAGGTATTGTGTAGATATAGAGAGAGAAAGAGGAGATGACGAGAGAAAGAGAGAGAGGGAGAGAGATTGCAGAGAAATGGAACTGAAACGACCGATAACTGAAATTTGTGAGCAGTGATGCGAGATTTGATTAATTTACAATAGAGATTAACTGTCATTACGTGTTTCGGGGAGTATGGTAATAAATAGGTGGTTGAGGAAGAGATAGAAGATGGGCAAAGTGATGATGTGGATGGGTTATGATGGACGGTTGTGATTTGGGTTGTAATATATTAAGTTAGGAGAGGTGGAGTGTGAGGGAAGGGGGTAGATTCGGATTTTGGAACCCAGATGCCCCGGGCAGTTTCGGGAATTTGGAATTGTGGATTAGCGTGACGTGACTGCGTTGGATGGTTTGTCATTTGTCAAAATGAATGGGGTTGCTAATTACGTGA
Source organism: Liquidambar formosana (assembly GCA_039720395.1). Taxonomy (NCBI): domain Eukaryota; kingdom Viridiplantae; phylum Streptophyta; class Magnoliopsida; order Saxifragales; family Altingiaceae; genus Liquidambar; species Liquidambar formosana. The sequence continues at coordinate 9,689,667 of CM077824.1, read as the reverse complement.
GCCAATTGTGAATTGCCAACTGTCATCCTTTCATAGAGTCGTAGAAGAAAAGTTTGACAAGAGCACCACGCGGCCTGTCAATGGGAAAACGCACCATGGCTTAGTGGCACCTAGAGAAGGTTTTAGATTTGAATCTTATTTTCTTATTATTATTATTATTTTTTTTTTAGTAAATGATTATATTTCTAAAGTAAAAGGAGTTGACGGATTGTAGCATCCCACATTCACTTCTCACTCAATGTGGTCCGGATGAGTGGCCTTCTTAATTTCTTGACAGGATAACCAGCTAGGAAATTGAAGCTAGCAAGATCATTGTTGCTTATGGGCGCCAGTCCAGAGTCATTAGCCACAAAGCCAGTGCATCCTAACAAAATGATTTCATTTCTTTACCCTTAAGTGAAATTGCATCACATCTCTCCATAGTTCATGCAGTGACACTGCACACCGTAAAGGACTATGAGATGATAGGATCAACACTACAAACATCTGACAGCAAAGAGCAATACAAGGACAAGATCAACACTCGATCTCCTGTTAGTGGCAACACTGGTGGCCACAGTAACGTTTGCTGCTGGTTTCACAATGCCGGGTGGACTTGAAAATTCTGGACGAAACCAAGGCATGGCAACTTTGGTTGCAAAGCATGCATTCCATGCGTTCTTGATATGCAACCCTATATCTACGTACAGCTCCATCACTGCTGCCGTCGCCCTTATCTGGGCACACTTGGGTGATCTTAATTTGGTTCTTGCTGCCCTCAATTTTTCATTGCCATTGGTAGGAATAGCTCTTACAATGATATCTTTAACATTCATGGCTGGTGTTTATCTGGAAGTGAGGAACCTCCCATGGCTTGCCATGGATATATGTTCTGATCATGCATGGGCTCAATCTTCCTCATCATTTCGATGGCACTCTTTGTTCCACTCTTTTTGCCAATTTCCTTCAACCATAAAATTGCACTCTACGTCTTCTACTATTACTTACGTTTGATGATATTGGCTACCAGAAGTACTCATACTGAAGACACAACCTGGAAGTGTAATTTTCACCTGTCTCAAGTAAGAATTAGAAAGGGCAGTGCTAAATTTAAAAGGTATCTTCTGCATTAAGCTTACTGGAAGATTTGCTCTGGCTTACTGGACTAAGAGAAATTAAATGAGAGAATTTTATGAAATGAGGGGTAAAGACAGAGTATCCATCATTCAGTCAATATGTTTTCTGTGTGTTTTCTTTGTAGTGTTTGTGTGTGTGTGTCTTTCTTTCTCTCTTTCTCCAGTCTTAGAAGGAAGTTTGTCTTAATGTTGATGGTTCTGCTTAAAGCTACTTTTTAATTTGAATAAAAGTTTTATCTATTTTAAATCGTGTTTGCGGTTAGCTAGCATTAGGTTGAGCAAATATTGAAGTATTTTTCATGCTGTGTCTCTTTGGTTACATTGGGTTGCTTTGTATTAGCCTTGTCTTGGCCTCTTGGGTGTGTTGTGTCGCTTTGTAGATTTGCCTTGGAAGCGTTTTGGGTGTCTTGGTGGCTATGGGCTTCTGTCCATTTTTCCTCTTGGCCTTGCTGGGGTAGGAGAAGCAACAGAAACCAGTTATGGGCTGGTTTGTTCGTGATGGGGTAGAACCGAAGCGGTTAGACAAAGCAGCCCAAGGGTCAAGTTATGGGCTGCACTGTAGACACTTTTTTTGTATTGGTTGTTTTCTTAAGTCCTCACGTTCTAACGATGAAGTTTGACAATTATTAGAGACTGAGTTGGATGATTTTTGACTGATTGATATGGTCACGACAATGTTTCAGAATGGAGATGTGCATACTTGCATTTCAGATGTGCATACACACTTCTCAAATTCTCGTACTCGCATATTATCATATTTCCTTATTTAATAAAAGGGTAAATTGTAGAAAATCCTCCTGAAGTATGGAGGGGGTTGTAGACACCCCATTTTGTACCGCCCAATCAGATGTGAGATCACCCGAGTTGGAATCCCGATGATGAGGTTTATTGTGTGTCCCGAGAAATTGACAAAGCAATTCCCAAAGAAACGCTTAGATTGCAGCTTGAAAGCCTGTGTGTTTACCTCTTGCGTACGCATATATAATTTATGCGTACGCATCATGCGTACGCAATAGTAACATATGCGTACGCAAATTTGTCACTTCCCCGTATTCCAGCACCAATGTTTTCACCCAAGTCTGATCAGCATGGGGTAGAGGGAAAAGGTTTCGGGGGCCGCTAGAATTTGAAATGTATGGGGAACAAAACAAGGGAACCAGCCGGTTGCTGATTTCCTGGGTCGCACAGGTATGCTTTTGGTTTTTAGTGAGGAAAACCGACTTACCGCAGTCTATAAATAAAGACTCTGCTGAATAGGGGAAAAAAAAGAAAAAATCATCCGAGTGAATAACCCTGGAAGATTGAGAAATCAGTGAGAAAAACCAGTCAGGAACTAAGGGAGAAAAAGAAATGAAATCATCCATCAAGCAAACATTCAAACACTAGAAAACCAGAAAGAAACCAAGGGAATTTACAGCTGCAATCTAAGGCGATAAGGCGGGAATTGTTGCATCGATATCGGAGGCACTCAAACCTGAGGGTAAGTTATTCTCATTCTAATGTTTATTATTCTTGCTTTTAACACTAGAGAATACATTGAGGATTAGCTATTATATACCCAGTAGATAGGTATCATTAATTATTTTGTTACTTTGTACGGACCGGATAGTCACCGGGTCGGAAATCCCAGACTTTGAACTCAAATATGACCATGATTCTGTAAATATCTGTGTAAATGAGTTATGCGTGTTTGTAGTATACTATAGGAACTGTAATCTGGGTTTTAAATCATTGAATATGGTTAAGAAATGACTGAGATAAGCTAGAAAGAAGTTGGTCCCTAACAAAATGAAAACTGTCATGAGTAATTTCAGTCCGTGCCAAGGGTAGAGGAAAGAACACAGTGCACTCATGCGTACGCATTATGGTATGTTGCGTACGCACTTATGTGCGTGCGCATTAGTTATTGTTGCGTACGCACCATGCGTACTCATTATCCCATATTGCGTACGCATCTGTCACCACTCTTTCATTAACTTCAGTTATTATCATGTCTCTTTTTAATATTAAATATTTCTGATGATTTACTCTGGTTTTGGCTAGTTCATTAAATGATAACTTGTATATATTATTTCATTGAAGGATGACCTGTATATCTCATTTGCTGTATATCCTGTTTTGCTATGTATTATAGTCTCTTTTTTACTTTACTCACATCATTTTTCATATGATTGGCATGACATTTCATATATTGTGTGCTTATGGATGAAATTCAACTAAATTTTCTGGATTAAATATAGCCAACAATCGTTTACGGAGGCCGGTTTTTTATCGGGCATTGTCGGGTGCTTAACACCTTCCCAACAGTGTACCTTAGCTCCGAACTCTGGATCTCTGGTCCGAATTCATGGAATTTGAGATTAAATTACCCAGAATGGTATGATTAGTTCCCAAGGCTGACTTGGGTGGCGACTCCTGATACGTTAGTGCTTCGCAATAGCATTATACGTCCTAAAGGGCCGCATTCCGAGCCCGCGGCGCTTACAGTGGCGACTCCACTGGGGAGCTGAACTTTGCTAAAGAGCTAGACTCCATGTGAATGATTGTTGGCTTTAATTAAACCGGAATATTTAATTGAGTAGAACTAAATAATTGCACACACGGGCACAATTACCCTTGTACTCTCGATGACAGTCTGACGAAAAGTACCGGGCCCCATTCGCGCCTATGGTTACTGGGAGTTAGCATCATCAACCCACGGTCTGTGCCACTAGCCTGTAATAAGCTTGTGAGTACGTTAACGGATTGCTCATTGAGCATCCTAGCCTGGGTAACCCTTAAAGGAGAAGTACCCTGCTGACCAGCCACACATGGAAAATTCCTACTTTTGCATAACCCTGCATAAATGCATGTCATTTTGTGTGTCATAATTGCATCCATGATTAGATGTTTATCACGGGTACGGGGCGTGGTCCACATTAATTATTTACTATTTCAAGTTGTGCCCAATATGGGAGAGGAAGTGGGATTTTGCTATTTAGAGGAGGAATCATTATTCCTCAAAGGTTCAATGCTTGTAGTCATTAGGGGTCCCCTCCACGTGACCACTGGAAAGCTGATGTCCCTTCTATAAGTGGCCACTACCTGCAAATCGATAAGGGGGGTTTGCCATTTTTAGCCCCTGAGATTTCTTCTTATAAACACTCATCATTGTTCCCCTATCAGAGCCTCCTCCCTCACCATGTTTTCTTGGGATTTCTTCATCTTCACTATTCTGTTCACCATACTCTCACTCCAGATGGCCTTCTATTGCGCATGTGTAAAGATTCCATTCCGAAGGATTATTCCATTTCTGGCGCTCATCGCGCTCCTGCTCGTTTTTATGTATCATTTTGAGAGTTAAAAATGTATTTTGTATTTTGGCTTATGGTAGCCAGTAGTGCAGAATATGTAATCTGGTTTTAGCTTGTGAAATATAATATCCTTTTATGTTCGTTTACTCTTCTTCTATACTCTGAGAGAAAAAAAAAAAGGGGGAGTGTTCATTAGATTCAAAAAGAAAGAAAAGAGAGAAGAGAGAAACATAAAGAAAAAGAAAAAAAAAAGAGAGAAAAGGTACTACTCCATAGCAACATCCTGGGGAGGGCTGGAAGGACCAGAAGAGTGAATTTGAACTTCGTTCTGGAGCTTTCCCAGTTGCTCCCGAACTTGATCCTCGAGCCCTTCTAGAGCTACAACTCTAGGTGTAACCCCCCTGGCATAAGCATCCACCATCTCCTTCAGAGTCATGTTCTCCTCTTTCAGGGTCCTTATTGTCCGACTGGACGCTGAATCTTTCGTTGAAGATTGAGAGTTTGATTGTTAAGCCTTTGGACTTCTCCACTCCTAGTATGCAGGCGCCGGGCCATACTGGAAGTGACTGTAGTGGCCCGAGCACTTAGGGCCATGGCATCCCTCATTAGGTCCATGTCGGACCTTGCATTTAGTATCCTTTCGTCACGAGGAGTAAGGAGCCCTGCGGCTACCGCTACAGCATTTGTATGGTTGTGTATCACAGTATCATTAACTGTGATGGGCTGGTCATAAGTTATGAACATTGGGTGCCAAGTGTCTGGCTGCATATCTGGTGCAGCATTTAAGTCAGGACGGCTGTGAGAGGAAGAAGAAGAAGCCATTGAGTCTGGGATGAAAATTAAGAAAAATGAGGGAGATGGGGGTTTGAGTTTTCAAATAATTGTGAGATTGCTAATGCTTAATCTCCGTTTATGAAGAAGCTCAAGAGTGAGAGGATATGAGAGTTAATGCATTGTTAGGAGGGCCGACACGCTATCATAAAGCCATACGCTAGTGAAGGTAGGGGATTAATTAATCCCTCGAGCCTTGGGTTATCAGCATGCCGTTGCCGTTTTTTTTGACAAACCGACGCTTAGGCTGTCAATCATAGCGTTAGCGTCGGCCGGAGGCCAAGAGCTTTCGAGTAGCTGAGTGAGATAGCAATCCACGAGTTCTGGGCCTGGAAGTTTGGTCACCCAAACACCATTAGACTTAACTTGAAACAGATAACAAATTATGTGGGCCTAGTAAATGTTAGGACTAAATCAGATCCAAGGAGCAAACAAATCCAAACAAATTAAAGGCCAAATTGATTATTCTTTAAGCCTAAAGCCCAGTATGTGAGAGATGATGAGCAGCTTTGTAAATTGGGTCCAAGCTTGAAAAAAAAAAAAAAGAAAAGAAATTTGGACTTAGGCCCAAAAGATGCTGATGAGGTGAGAGAATTGTAAATGGGCTTATGCTTAAAATGACCAATTTGGTACATTTATCAAACTTTGGAGCATTCAAAAGATTTAGTAAACATGATGAGGCCCAAAGTATGATAAAAAGGGAATTGGGTAAAGTCATACTAGAATGAGTTTCTCACTTGGTAAAAGGATGTGAACTTAAACATTTGCTTTGGCCAAAATTTCAGTAAAAATTGAGCATTCAAGTCGTGTTTGGACTCGTTCACCTACATCCAATCGATTGAGAAGAATAGAACAGATGGCAGAACCAACCCTAGCTGATCTTATGGCTCTGATGCAACAAGAAAAAGCTGAGATGAAAAAAATGGTCGCTGCATTGGTACAAAGGATGGATAACCTAGAGACGGGGGAAAGGAAGCCCAAAGAAGAAAAAGAGCAAAAGTATTCTGAAGGGGAAGAAGAAAAAACTGGAGAAAAAAGCGGCGCCCGAAAGACAGATGAAAATGAGAATGCCTGGGATGATGAAGACTATGCTGACTACACACTCAAGAAAAATGGCAAAGGAAAGAGCAAAGTAGAAGACCCTCGGGTGGACAAACTAGAGGCTGAGAATCAAGAAATGAGATAGCAAATGGGCCAGATGAAGGCTGCATGGCGCAAATCCCAAGGAATGGATGACTATATGTTCTCCATGCCCAACGCCGAGTCCATAGCTAAAGCCCAACTTCCCTCTAAATTCAAAATGGCAGATTATGAGAAATTTGATGGGACTGGCGATCCAAAGCAGCACCTCCGTCAGTACATGAGCATTACACGAATGAGGGGACTGAATTCAGAGCAGATCTTGCATGCTTTCCCTTTGTCGTTGTCAGGGGATGCATCAAAATGGTATTATGGGTTGGAAGAGAAGATGATTGGATCTTGGGAGGCTTTAGCCCAAGAATTCACAAATAAGTACAACTACAACACTATGTTGGATGTAACACTGCGAGATTTGGAGATGACAAGACAGAGGTCTGATGAACCCTTCTCTGAGTTTATCGGCAGATGGAGGGCAAAAGCGGTAAAATTGACCAACAGGCCAGCTGAGATAGACCAGGTCAATATGGTGCTGAAAAATCTAACATCCGTTTACTTCGATAAAATGCTGACCTCATCTGTTATGGACTTTCAACAATTGTATCAGTGTGGGACAAGAATAGAAGATGTAATCCATAAGGGACAGATAGAGGGCAAGCCCAAAAGAGTATTTGGAGCAAGCAGCAATGTTCCAAATAGCGGAGCTAGAACCGGTGGGGCTACACAAGCAGCAGTCAGTACCATTCAGCCAACTGAGAAGAAGCCGAGAGTATTCCATGATCTGGGTGTTCCTTTGTCTAAAGCTTTTGCTAACCTGTCAAAACGGGGGTACTTACAAGCATTGGAACCAAGAGCACTCCCGAGTCCCATCCCGTCCAATTGGAGGCAGAATGAATTTTGTGAATTCCATCAACGAATTGGGCACAAGATCGATAATTGCACCCGCTTGAGGCATGAAATCCAGGATATGATAGATTCAGGAAAGCTACCACCTCCTGGGCCAGAGAAAAAGCCCAATGTACATCAAAACCCCATACCCAATCATAAGAATGCACCTCCACCATATGCCAACGTGATCGAAGAAGGAAGCAAGAATTGGGACCCATCAGCACTAATAGCCGTATGTGTACCATGGGATGACAGTGATGAAGAAGAGGAGACACGGGGAACAAAGTTTTGGGAAGAAATCAAAGAAGGGATTAAAGGTGAGGATACTATGCATCTCACACGCACAGGGAGACATTTTAAACCACCTTTTTTGGAGGGTGACCACCCAGGAAGAGAGGCAAATCAAGAAGTTGATATAGAAGAACTGAGACAGAAAATTGCAGATGTGGGGAAAGAAGAAGAGGAAGACAGGGTCTTAAAGCAACTGAAAAGAACACAAGCAAACATCAGCCTATGGGGTTTACTAGTAGCTTCCAAAAACCACAGACAAACGCTCTTGGATGCACTAGCAAGGCATGAGGTATCTGTAGAAACAACACCACAACAGGTACTGTCAATCATGGGAGTTGGGTCTTCCAGTAGGGCTGTGTTAGCTTTCTCAAAAGAAGATCTCCCAACTGAAGGTACAGAGCATGCAAAGCCTTTATACGTTACCGTGGAATGTAAGGATTTGAGAATCCCAGTAGTTCTGATAGACAATGGGTCAGCACTAAATGTGTGTCCTTTGCGCACAGCCACCAGACTGGGAATCTGTAAGGAAGAACTCGCACCATCTGCCATGACAGTAAGAGGGTATGATAATAGCTCAAGAAGTGTGCTTGGAACATTTACAACCAATTGCAAGGTGGGACCTACTGAGTCAACAGTCGAATTTTGTGTAATGGATATACCAGCAAATTATAATCTACTTTTGGGGAGAACTTGGCTTCATCCGTTAGAAGCTGTTCCATCCACGGTCCATCAGAAAATCAAATTACCATGGAAAAGAGGTGTTCTAGTGATTCATGGAGATGGGGAGATAACTGGTCAGGTTCTGGGAATCAAAGAAGGAGAAGAAAACCTGGGATGGAGAGGATTTGAGCTGGTACAAGTGCTGGAAAGGAAGGATATAGAGAAGGAAAAAGTTTGCCCAGACTTTGCAGAAGGAGTAAGCCACATGGTGGCACACATCATGAAGAAGATGGGATATATGCCAGGTATGGGCATGGGGAGAAATAGCCAAGGGATCACCGAATTCCCAGATTTTCGAGCACAAAAGAACCGCAAAGGGCTAGGTTATGAGGGAAAAGAAGGGTTCCCACAGAATAAGAACACGCTCAATGGGAATTTTGTCAAAGAAGGAGAAAACTTTCCCTATTGTGGTTTCCCTGAACCCTGGATAGATAGAAGGAGCGGGAAGAAGTTACCTGGACTGGAAGTATTCTTCACAGAAGAACTGAGAATGGAGCTTGTTTTGAAGGAACCAACCAAGAAAGAAATACCAGAAGTGGACTGGGCCGACAACCTGGAACAGGGAGCATGGAACTTGCTACTATCTGATCATGACATGTACATACTTGCCTTGACTGAAGAGGCAGTTGCGGGGGATTTGTCAAAATTGATTAAGGATGCTAATGGAGGAACTAGTACTTGGAGCTGGGAGAAGGGAGCAGAGACTATTGAAAGTGGTGCTCAGGCTATGCTTGGTAAAGAGGCCGTTAAGAAAATCCTTGATGTAATCACTCCTTTTACTAATGAAACGAGCTCTGATTTTGCTTATGTTGATATGTCCCTTGACGAATATATTGTACAAATGTCTAAAGACCCTGACTTAAACAAAGCGATTAATGATGAACACGAGAGAAATCTCGAACCTGTAAAGAATGAAACCATCATGATTAACTTAGGCACTAATGAAAATCCTAAGGAAATACAAATTGGGTCCACTCTGTCTGTACAAGAGCAATCTGATTTCAGCACCTTATTGAAGGAATTCCAAGATGTGTTTGCATGGTCTTATGAAGATATGCCTGGTATAGACCCCGAGATTGTGCAACATCGCATTGACATCAAAGAAGGGTTCAGACCAGTAAAGCAACGTCTAAGAAGAATGCAACCCGAATGGCAAATCAAAGTGAAAGAAGAAGTGTCCAAGCTGTTAAAAGTAGGTTTCATACAGGCAGTAAGTCAAGCTGATTGGATTGCTAACATAGTACCGGTACCAAAGAAAGACGGGCGTGTACGGGTGTGTGTAGACTACCGAGATCTCAACAAAGCTTGCCCAAAAGATGATTTCCCTCTCCCACACATTGATGTTTTGGTGGATAACACAGCAGGCAGTGCATTAATGTCATTTATGGATGGATTTTCTGGGTACAATCAAATACGGATGGCACCGGAGGACATGACTAAAACCACCTTCACTACTGGATGGGGTACATACTGTTATACAGTTATGCCATTTGGGTTGAAAAATGCAGGCGCAACCTATCAACGGATGGCTACCACATTATTGCATGACATGATGCATCGAGAAGTAGAAGTATACGTGGACGATATGATCGTAAAGTCAGAGACTAGGGAAGGTCACTTGCAGAATTTGAGGAAGTTCTTCAAAAGAATCAGGAAATATAAACTGAGGTTGAATCCACAGAAATGCACTTTCGGGGTAACATCAGGAAAATTGCTGGGGTTCTTGGTAACAAACAGGGGGATAGAGGTGGACTCCACCAAGGTCAAAGCTATCTTAGAAATGCCACCGCCAAAGACGGAAAAAGAAATACGTGGATTTTTAGGGAGGTTGCAGTACATCAGCAGATTTATAGCAAAACTCACTTCAACTTGTGAGCCCATTTTTAAGCTGCTAAGAAAAGGGGAGCCTAAAGAATGGAATGATCAATGCCAACAAGCATTCGAAGCTATAAAAGAATACTTGTTAAACCCACCAATCCTGGTTCCACCTCGTCCTGGAAAACCATTGATGTTGTATTTATCCGTCTTTGAGGAAGCTTTGGGGAGCATGTTGGCACAACGGGATGATCAGGGATGTGAACACGCCATATACTACTTAAGCAAGAAGTTGCATGACTATGAAATAAGATACACGGTGGTAGAGAAATCGTGCTTTGCGTTAGTGTGGGCTGTTCAAAAGTTAAGGCACATCTTGATGAATTATGAAGTCCAAGTAATATGCCGGATGGATCCGCTCAAATACCTATTTGAGAAGCAAACACTCAACAGGCGATTATCGCGATGGCTGTTTTTACTTGCCGGATTCGAATTGGTTTATGTCACGCAGAAGGCGATAAAAGGAGGGGCAGTATCAGATTATTGTGGAAAACATCCGGTGCTAGGGGAAGCCCTTAACGATGATTTCCCCGATGAAAACCTCTTGAACGTCGATTGTTTAAAGACATGGAAGATGTATTTTGACGGAGCGTCAAATCAGTATGGAGATGGGATCGGGGTCATTTTGATTACACCAGAAGGATCACACATACCCCTGTCGGTTAAACTAAACTTCCAGAATTCAAACAACACAGCGGAGTATGAGGCTTGCATTGCAGGGTTGGAAGCACTGTTAACACTACAAGCAGAAGAAGTAGAGGTTTTTGGGGACTCCGCACTAGTAATTGCTCAAGTCCAAAACATTTGGAAGACCAGGGAAGAACACCTGAAACCCTATCAAAACCACCTCGAAAGACTGACTCATAAATTCCGAAAAATAACCTTCACCCCTTTACCCAGATCTCAGAACCAGTTTGCCGACGCCTTAGCCACATTAGCCTCTTTAATTCATATTCCAGAAGGAGCCCGATTACAACCATTGACCATACAACAGAAATCCCAACCAGCCCATGAAACCACCATTATCGTTATGGAAGGAGAAATTGATGATGGGGAGCCCTGGTACTTCGACATCTTGAATTTTCTGGAACATGGCAAATACCCAGAAGGAGCAAATAAGAAAGATCGTAGAGCGTTGAGGTTGCTAGCAATGCAATACATCTTGTGTGGAGGAAGTCTGTTCAAAAGATCTCCCAATGGTATTCACTTGTTATGCATTAATGAAAAGGCAGCCAAAGTATTAATCAGTGAAGTGCATGAAGGGGAATGTGGCCCTCACATGAATGGGAGGATGCTAGCAAAGAAGATCATTCGGCTAGGATACTATTGGACTACCATGGAAGCAGATTGCGGGAATTATGTACGAAAATGTCATCAATGCCAGGTTTACTCCAACATGCAATACACACCTCCGGTTGAATTGCACCAGTTGACGTCACCTTGGCCATTTTCTGCTTGGGGCATAGACATTATGGGAAAAATCGCCCCTAAAGCTACAGGAGGGTATGAATATATACTAGTGGTAATCGATTACTTCACAAAATGGGTAGAAGCAGAAGCCTATACGGTGTTGAAAGCTAAGCATGTGGTTAAATTCATTGAGACTCATATTATCTGCAGGTATGGAGTGCCGCACGAGGTCATTTCGGACAATGGACTACACTTTCAGGGGGAAGTCCAAGATGTGTTCGAGAAATACAATATTAAACATCACAAATCTTCTCCTTATCGACCTCAGACCAATGGAGCAGTAGAAGCAGCTAATAAGAATGTCAAACACATCCTTGAAAAGTCAGCAGAAACTTACAAGGATTGGGCAGAAAAATTACCAAGTGCATTGTGGGGGTATCAAACATCAATAAGGACATCTACTGGGGCAACCCCTTATTCACTGGTCTATGGAATGGAAGCAGTGTTACCAGTGGAACTGGAAGTCCAATCGGTAAGAGTCATGGTAGAAGGAAAAATCCCCGAAGCCGAATGGAAAAGAAGCCGCTATGAATAATTGGCGCTGTTAGATGAAACAAGGCTCAAAGCATTATACCATGTGCAAGGGTATCAGAGAAGAGTCGCCAGAGCATTTAACAAAAGAGTGAAGCCAAGGAACTTGAAGGAAGGCGATTTAGTACTCAAGGAGATGCTAACTCGGGTATCAGATCCTAGGGGCAAGTTCAGACCCAACTGGGTGGGCCCATACATCATCAAAACCATACTGCCAGGAGGAGCAGCCAAGTTAATGGACGAAGAAGGGAATGAGTTCACACAGCCCACCAATCTAGACCGACTCCGGAAATACTACATATAGAATGGACTCAATTTTGTGTAAACAATGGGTTGGAATCAGTGCAAAATTTAATTAAGATAGTTTCGTTTATTTAAGTAACTGTTACATCTTGTTGATTGCTAAAAAAGGGGAAGGACATGAAATACAATACGATTGACAAGGTTTATTTCGAATTAGCAAATCATTTCCTCGTCTTTTTTCGATCACAACTACTTTGCCCAATGATCTTCCGTTTGTGCTGGTCATTTGCTTTTCTGGATTCCTCAATATCAGAAGCGAGCCAAGCATAGTAAGACGCTGAAGGGCTGATTAATTTTGGAGCGGTAATAGAATATGTCCGGGCTCTTTGGGGCCATGACTCCCGGATGCGCTCAATAATGCGACCCACAAGAGGACAAACGTATCCCATATGGTCTTTATTCAGAGCTCTCTGGGATTCTCCAAATTGACGCTGAATACGGGGCACCGGGCAGTAGGATATCTCTTTCAGACCAACCAACATCACGCCGTGAGAAAGGATTAAACTTGAAGTCATGTCAGATATTCTCCACCAAGGGCAGAACCACCGGACATTATGGCAAGAAAGGTTCGAAACCATCGCTTGAAGATTATTCATGTCAGGAAAAGGTTTGATCAAAGGCCTGCGACGATACGATTGTGGCTGGTATGTCCAAGGACTTGACTGAGGTTCCGACACAAGTTGAAGACGCTCGAAAAGCCAAATCCGGAGAAAGGACAAAGCATTATTACGTACGCATTATACAAAGATGCGTACGCAACAATGCGCACGCACGATAAAGTGTTGCGTACGCAAAATCACGCACGCAATATCAACACATGCGTACGCAAGTTGCGTCCGCTAAATCCACCAGTGCGTACGCATTAAGGCAGCAGCAGAACTGGAAAAAAAAAAAAAAAAAAAGGGGAAGGAGGCAGTAAACTCACCTGCAGCAAAAGGGGACTACCGCCTATGAAAGAAACCTCACCTCTCACGAATTTGCTCAAAGCATTGAGAGTACCAGCTAAAATCATCATACAAGGATTTTGAACCTTTAAGACTGGAAGGACTCGCAGCAAAGTTGCGTCAACAGAATCAGAATCATCCATGAATAAGTATTTTGCCAAGATACAAAAGCAAGCGGCATTCAATTGGTATTGAGGTTGGTTTTCTGTGCTCGCAGTAGGAAGTTGACGGAAATATGAGATCAAGGACTGCAAGTTTATTCGGGAATCTGAGAACAAGTCACGAGCAACTCTAAAGGAGATACCAAATATGGGAACTAAATCCTCAGCTTTAACTTGGGCAATTGAGGGTAGCAGGACATGAGTAAAGTCGTAACGCCCGAGAATAGCTCCAAACTCCTCCATGGTAGGACACATCTCTGAATTGTTGAAGCGAAACACATGACGGGAAGGATCCCAAAATCCCGCAGCAAATTGAAGAAAGTTCTGATCGATCCGCACTTTGGAGTAATCAAGTAAAGAAGCTAAGTGGAATTGTGTATTCAGCTCCTCGCGAAACTGACGATTAAAAGATTTAATCCAATCAGAAAGAATTGCCATTATCAAGAAATTCTGAAGACAGGCGGTGGAATAAAGAAAATGATTTAAAGCATTCAGAATGGTTTGTCGTTACCAAGGACTTTTGAAAGAAGGCGGTGGGAATGAAAAGAAAAGGATGTTCATGCAGCTGTGTGGGTCCCATGGAGCAGTACCTTGCGTACGCTAGCTTATGTATTGCGTACGCATGATGCGTACGCACACTGTCATTATGCGTACGCAACATGCATAGGCATCAGGTTGTTTTGCATACATCTTTGTGTGGATTTCTGCCAGCGGATTTTCACGACAGATACCGAGTCCGAAAGATAGTGATTGTTTGATTCGATCAAGTCGTGGTGGATGGTTTTCAATGAAATATCAGTGATTTATGGGGATTCACGCATATTTTCATATAAACATGCAATTGCTAATGAAAATAAAAAAAAACTGAAATAAAGGTTGTGGCAGAAATGTTTAAATACACATCCCAAAAAACCAATACAGAAACTGTTCTGAGAAAAGAGAGGGTAAGTGAACAAAGAAAGAAATCTATCGCCTCTGAGCACCGGATGAACTGGCACCACCGCGACCACGAGGGGGCTGCATCACGCTCTCCTCATCACCGTCCCCATCATCGTCATCATCATCACTGTCTGAATCACCACCACCACCTCGTCCCGCGCCTCCCCGCAGCTCTAGGATAGTCTGTGACTGATCAATGCATAGCTGCTTGAGTCCGCCTATCATCTGATAGACGAACTCAGTCTCAGGGAGCGTAAGCTAACAGGGAAAAATGGGAAAAACAATTAGGACATGCATACATCACATGATAACCATATTTTTGCAGAAATAGAGAAAACATACCTGGCGTGTACCAAGAGGAATAGGACAGGGATAAGCCGTCATATCCCGCTGGATACGCACATCGCGAACCCGGCCGTCGCGACGGAAGAGTGGAACAGACCAAGAGGGGAATACAGGTGGAAATCCCTCACCAGGCGCGCCAGCAAAAGGAACCTGACAGAAGAGGAGAAGATAAAGTGAGTATCAAAGATCAAAAACAGGTAAAAGAAACACAGAAAATCAGAATACCTGGTGTCCGACGAGGCGGGGCATGAGCCGCTCGCGGGCGAAAGTGGAGTAGCTCTCCGAGGGTCCTAGTAGTCTGGAAAGGTAGTGGATACCCTCTCGCCACTCCTCTACATCCGCTGAGCTCATCGAATAGGGGATCAGGGAAAAGGAAGGCGGATCATAAGGAATCCTCTGGCACAGCTCTGGGTCTATGGTGAGCTGGGGCACCACCCTCTCAGCAAAATAGAAGGCGCGTGCCCTGGGATAGGACAGCAGACAGGAGATCTCAGACATCTCCCGTGCATCCTCCTCCCAGTCCTGAGGACCCAACTCTGGAGCACCCACCCATGGTCGGGCATTCACCTGCAAAAAAAAAGAGGAAGTTAGTACAGTTTGAAAAAAAAAAAAAAAAAAAAAAAAAAAAAAAAAAAAAAAAAAAAAAAGAGAGGAGGAAAGAGAGGAAAGGAAGGCACTTACCCTATCTAATCTGTCCAAAAACTCCCTGACCACGATGTGTGAAGCCTCGTCACCATCCATCAGAGGCTCCAGGGTGAGATACTCACGAGCCCACAACTATACAGTTCAGATGTTACCATTTACAGTCAAAAATAAAAAAAAGAAAAGTACAGAAAAGGAAAAAGGAACAGAAGCATCTTACCCCCCCACAAGCGCCAACATCCGGTAGGATCAGACACTAGCCGACTCAGAGAATCCATGGTGGCATACAGATGAGAAAGCACTGCACTCCCCCAGCCGTACTCTCTGGCAGCAGCCAAATCATCCAAAGCCAGTAGCCATCCAGGCTCCACTGTCTGTGCAGAATTGGCGACCAGAAAGGCGCCAAGGAGGTATAGAATGAATGCTCGCGCCATCTGCGTGCGATCCTCCACAGTATCCTGACCTCTCTGAGAGTACGCAGTAAGCAGGGCTGGGTACTTCAGCGTAGCAGATGGGCAAGGAACTCCCAACAAGCGCAAGGTCAAGGCCTTGCGATCGGCCTCTGTCAGCTCAAAAGTAAACCGCCGTCCCCTCATCCTCAGCCCAGTCAGGCGGTAAAAGTCATACGGGGTCATAGTGTACTCCCGTCCGGCTATATGGAAGGTGTGGGTGGTGTCCCACCACCTCTCGGCCAAGGCAAGCACAAGGGTAGGGCCAGGACGGCACGTGATGGTGTCAGTGGTGAGCTTCCCGAAGCCCGCGTCTATGACCAGCTGCCGGGTCTCCTCGGTAAGCCGACCCCACCAACTAGTCAGGCTATCCATGCTACCACGTCCGTACTTCTTCTTCGGAATCTGCAAAAGGTTAAAGTCAGGTAAGTATAAAAACAGGTATGTATATTAAATAATTCTATAATACAGAATAATTCGTGCAACATGCGTACTCAACCTAAACCATTGCGTACGCATCGGAACAAGTTCACCCATGCGTACTCAATGCAACATATTGCGTACGCAACAAGACCTGCGTACGCATTAACTTGCACCGCGTACGCATCACACTGCTCTCCCACCCACACTATGCATCATTTGGCCTATTCATCAAAATCCTAGGGCCTATCTTAAGGATCTATGACATTGCGTACGCGTCCAGTGGGGTTAAGTACGCAAGTCTGTTAACATAATATCATTGCGTATACATGATTGATCTATGCAGACCCGATGTTCGTATCAATCCGAATTGGCATGGGTTCCTTTCGAGCTTGAGTCTCAAAGCTCTGAACCTCGGAATTCTTCGCGCATGATGCGTACGCAACAGTTTCTGATGCGTACGCATCATGGGCGACATCATCCCGCTGTATAGGGTACCACTCTTTCTTTTCCCCCCATATAACATCCACCATAATTAAGTCTAAGGTCATAGGTCACGTAGGTTTTGTTTTCGAGGTCTGCTGTAAGGAACTCGAGTATCAGTATTGCGTACGCAACAGATGGTCTTGCGTACGCATAACGGAGACCCACGTTCAGTCCACCAGTAGCCCCTGTTTTTGTCCCGCCATTGTCATATCTTCTTCATCGAGTTATTAATCAGAGTTCACAGTTTTTTTTATTATTTTGTTATTCTGGGTCCATTAATCATCATTGCTTCAACAAAGTTCGAATTTTTTTTAACATGCATCGATAAAAATCAAAGCTTTAAAGAAAAAAAAAATCGATTTTGTTCACATACCCGCTGCTGCCGTGCGATCTGGGAACGGTGCTCCGTAGGCCGGTATAGGATCTCCGGTATGGCGTTCGGAGGAAGCTGGGGGTCCCACCTATTGATGACGAAGCCATCGTCATCTCCACGGACTCGTTTGGGCGCCATTTCTGTCGATAGAAGCTTCGGGTATGTTGGCAATGAAGTTACAGGGAACGAAGATTAGGAGGGAGTTTGGGTAGAGGAGAAGGGAAATGGAGAAGTGGAGAATCTGAGGAGGGGGAAGGGTTTTGAATGCAAAGCCGTTAGGGAAAGACAGAAAGACTGTGAGAGCTTAATATGGAAAGCCTTCGCCGGAGACGAAGGGTTGTAAACTTGAAAGATGATGGTGAAGAAAACGACGCCGTCCCGGTTATTGTGTGAAAAATTAAAACACTGTTGCGTACGCATATATGATCCTTGCGCACGTAGAATGCGCACGCAATAATGACTTGTGCGTACGCATTCGCATGATTTTGCTTAACTATAAACCAGCGGCAATATTGACACATAATTTGTAGTTAAGTCTCGACTTGATACCAGACCTTTGTAAGGGTCCAAATTTAAATACCCGACCTTCGTTAAGGTCCGAAAATCACGACCGTTCTTCAAAATTACTCGACTTGGGCCTCCGTTGAGGTCAACCCTATTTGTAGGGTCTGATATGACTTATTTGGGCCTCCGTTGAGGTCAACCCTATTTGTAGGGTCCGATACCATTGACTCGGGCCTCTGTTGAGCTCAGCCCTTTCTATAGGGACCGATATCGCTTATGTGGGCCTCCGTTGAGGTCAGCCCTCTTTATAGGGTCCGACATCACCCGAAATCACTTACGTGGGCCTCTGTTGAGGTCAGCCCTCTTTATAGGGTCCGACATCACCTGAAATCACTTATGTGGGCCTCTGCTGAGGTCAACCCTCGCTTAGGGTTCGATAACGCCTTATTGCCCTTCGTCAAGGACAGTTCCTCATGAGCCCGAGATGGCTATTTTCTTTAACTCATACACTTATACCCCACATCACTGCCCCGGTGAGCTTTTATTTAGTTTGCACGAACTACGGCGGGTCTGATCCCTTCCACAGGGTACGTAGGTAGTTAGGTGATTCCTAACTCGACCCATTGCATTGTTTGTACTTTGATTTCGATTTGGTCAGTCGGTAAAAATGGACGGGTCTATGAAGTCTTCCGATATTACTCACAAGCGAGTATAATCGAAAAAGGGGCAACTGTAGACACCCCATTTTGTACCGCCCAATCAGATGTGAGATCACCCGAGTTGGAATCCCGATGATGAGGTTTATTGTGTGTCCCGAGAAATTGACAAAGCAATTCCCAACGAAACGCTTAGATTGCAGCTTGAAAGCCTGTGTGTTTACCTCTTGCGTACGCATATATAATTTATGCGTACGCAATAGTAACATATGCGTACGCAAATTTGTCACTTCCCTGTATTCCAGCACCAATGTTTTCACCCAAGTCTGATCAGCATGGGGTAGAGGGAAAAGGTTTCGGGGGCCGCTAGAATTTGAAATGTATGGGGAACAAAACAAGGGAACCAGCCGGTTGCTGATTTCCTGGGTCGCACAGGTATGCTTTTGGTTTTTAGTGAGGAAAACCGACTTATCGCAGTCTATAAATAAAGACTCTGCTGAATAGGGGAAAAAAAAGAAAAAATCATCCGAGTGAATAACCCTGGAAGATTGAGAAATCAGTGAGAAAAACCAGTCAGGAACTAAAGGAGAAAAAGAAATGAAATCATCCATCAAGCAAACATTCAAACACTAGAAAACCAGAAAGAAACCAAGGGAATTTACAGCTGCAATCTAAGGCGATAAGGCGGGAATTGTTGCATCGATATCGGAGGCACTCAAACCTGAGGGTAAGTTATTCTCATTCTAATGTTTATTATTCTTGCTTTTAACACTAGAGAATACATTGAGGATTAGCTATTATATACCCAGTAGATAGGTATCATTAATTATTTTGTTACTTTGTACGGACCGGATAGTCACCGAGTCGGAAATCCCAGACTTTGAACTCAAATATGACCATGATTCTGTAAATATCTGTGTAAATGAGTTATGCGTGTTTGTAGTATACTATAGGAACTGTAATCTGGGTTTTAAATCATTGAATATGGTTAAGAAATGACTGAGATAAGCTAGAAAGAAGTTGGTCCCTAACAAAATGAAAACTGTCATGAGTAATTTCAGTCCGTGCCAAGGGTAGAGGAAAGAACACAGTGCACTCATGCGTATGCATTATGGTATGTTGCGTACGCACTTATGTGCGTGCGCATTAGTTATTGTTGCGTACGCACCATGCGTACTCATTATCCCATATTGCGTACGCATCTGTCACCACTCTTTCATTAACTTCAGTTATTATCATGTCTCTTTTTAATATTAAATATTTCTGATGATTTACTCTGGTTTTGGCTAGTTCATTAAATGATAACTTGTATATATTATTTCATTGAAGGATGACCTGTATATCTCATTTGCTGTATATCCTGTTTTGCTATGTATTATAGTCTCTTTTTTACTTTACTCACATCATTTTTCATACGATTGGCATGACATTTCATATATTGTGTGCTTATGGATGAAATTCAACTAAATTTTCTGGATTAAATATAGCCAACAATCGTTTACGGAGGCCGGTTTTTTATCGGGCATTGTCGGGTGCTTAACACCTTCCCAACAGTGTACCTTAGCTCCGAACTCTGGATCTCTGGTCCGAATTCGTGGAATTTGAGATTAAATTACCCAGAATGGTATGATTAGTTCCCAAGGCTGACTTGGGTGGCGACTCCTGATACGTTAGTGCTTCGCAATAGCATTATACGTCCTAAAGGGCCGCATTCCGAGCCCGCGGCGCTTACAGGGGTCAATAGATAACACCCTTTATGTTTTAATTTTATCAATGTGCCCCGTAGTTCAATTGAAAGACAAAACCAATCATTGATCGTCATCTAATTAGACATGATTCAACGAGAGTTCTAGTGATTTTGGGCAACACGGATCCATTAATGGTATCACGTACGTAGCCACGTGACTAATTTTCGTCAAATTTCATTAACGGCGAGTGATGGTAAGGCACATTGCCAAAAATTAAAACATAAGGGAGGCATATTGATAAAATTAAAACATAAGGGGATTATTTGCTGGCCCCCATACTTTAGGGGTGTTTTCTGCAATTTACCCTTAATAAAGTGATAACTTTTCCTTTCGTTTCTGACTCTTGATGTATTTTTCAACATAGTTTTTTTGTGGATTGCAAGAATAAAGGGTTTTAGAAACCCTAACTTTCACTTATAAATACATATTTTTATAACCTAAAAGAGGATCTTTTAGCCACTTGATAGAGGTACCTAAGAAAACTTTAGAATAAGAGAGAAGACTTCCAAAGCACTGTAATTTTCAGTGTTTGGCAATCAGAACTAAGTGGGATGTGCTTAATTAATCTGAAGGTAACTCCTTCATTAGGCTTACTAGGCTACTTGCTCTGGATGCTATTTTATCAAATTTGGATGGCGAAAAATTAGAGAATTTTCCGAAATGAATTTAAAGACAGAGCATCCATCATTCAACTATTATTGTTCAATGTTAGAAGAAAGTTTTCCAGAGCTTTAAAATATTGTTGATGATACTGCTTAGATCTACTATCGGATTCAAGTATAAGGTCCATCTTTTTTAATCATGTTTAAGGTTAGCTATTGTTGATGTCTGGTTGATCACTTTTGCTGTGCTCTGTTTCTTTGATTGCTTTGTGTTTGCTTTGTAGCTTTGTCTTGGGAGTGTTATATGTGTCCTGGTGGCTTTGTACTCTGGTGGGTGCTGTCCTTTGTCCCTCTTGGGCTTGCTTGTATTTGTCTGTTCTAGTTTTTTAATATCATCTTTCCCCCCCAGAAAAAAGATTATAAAAACTATTTTGTGACTACTCGAAATGAAAACCTCCCCTTTCAGGAGGAGAGGTGCCGTTAGGCCAATAGGCCATTGCAATAATTTGTTTCTTAATTGTTATAGTCTATTTGGATCCTAGTACAAACCAAACTTTACCAGAAGGTCTCCTCCTAGGAGTGGATCCAACCATCAAGAAACACCTAGCCCAATTGATTCTAATAAAAATTTCTCAAATCATTCCTATATTTACCCCAATATATTCATCAGATGAGAAGAACCCACATGAATCACATATAATTCAATATCCCAAAATAAGCTTGAATATCCCCAAGTATTACTGGTTATTCCTGAATTATTCCTAAAGACAAAATTATATAAAACTACATCTCTCTTATTTTCTTCAAAACCCTTTGATCAGCATTTTGGAGGCACTTTTCTTGCACTTCAGATAAAAAATCAATGCAATTTTGCACCTTTTTTTTTCCAAAGTACTTCCAAAATTTTAACCAAAGGTTTTTCTCATTCATGATTTTGTTTTGAATTTTCTCGGAATTATTCCTGATATTATCTCGAACAACTCCCAGTCTCCAAACTATTTCAGTGAAACGTGAGAGAGAGAGAGAGAGAGAGAGAGAGAGAGAGAGAAGAGGATGGGCAGTGGATCAGAAGTCCAATATTTTACACTAACAGAACCAATAGAAACCAATAGAAATCAATAAGATCCGAAAATCAACATGGGTTTAAACAACATCAAAGGCAAAACCAAAACAAGAAAACAAAAACATAAAAACACAAAACCAAAAGCACTTTCCAAAAATATACTAAAGAGGAGCTAGTAAACACAAGAAACTAAAAAGAAAAACAGAGATACAGACTCAGGGATCTCTACATATAAAAATAAATTTCTACAAGAACAAATACCCCATGGTTTCTAAACATAAAGAGATATCACACATCATGAGAGAGAGATCTTCATCATTCATCATTCATGATCCATCATCAGCCTCTAATATGCCTGACCTTATACCACCCCTTCTTGCAGGAATCTCCCACAATCTTCACACCCTTATTGAAGAAATTCTTCAGCTCCTTTGCTCTATCCTTCAACTGCCTCCCAAACTCTGCCATGTCTTCTAGAGAGAGAGAATCTCGAGAGAGAGAGAAACAGGGGAGAATATGGGAGTTTGTTTTTTCTTTGTAATAGAGAGAGTAGTGCGAATGCACCAGAAGCTTTGGGCTTGTTTTACTGCGAATACAGAGAGAGACAGAGGGTTTTTGCTTATTTCTGTCGGCTATCGTGGATTGGTGGGTGAGAGGTTCTCAAGTTTTAAAAATGGAAACCTCGTGCGATCCAACGGTTATGTGGACACGTGGAGATGATCGAGCGGGTGTGCCTTTTCATTCTGGTCGTGGCTTACGTTGATTGCGGGATAAGCATGAAGTCTTTGTAAGCTAGTAATAGGCCTACTGTGGGCCCACTGTGATTCATTTTGGGACCACTCTTTAGGCTTTAAGTAGCTGTGGCCTGTGGGCTAAGTGAATTTTTACTTTTGTTTGTTTTTTTTTTGGCTAATCTATATTTGTATTTCTCGACTCTTCATATATTAATTACTCAATCTCTTACATGCTTTCTAGATTTTTTTTTTTGTTTTAATATTCTTTAAACCTTAAGCAAAACAGATTAAAATGCCTTATCAAAAACCATGAAGGTACCATAAAAAGCATAATCGAGGGTCTTCAATTTAAACTTCGTCTCTTTATTATCGAATGCATGAATTTAAAAATGTATGCATTATCATTTAAGAGTAATATGAACTCAAAATTCAATAAATGTAAACTAAGGATATCCACATTGGGTTATAAAATAAATAAACAAATAAATTTTTTTTTAAAAATTTAATCTCTATCTTTATTTATCAAAACACCTATCCTTGTAGCCTAAGCTTACTTGAGAACAATCTTCTATCATGGGCTTGTGGGGTATCTCTCTTACCATAATAGGAAAGACCTTTACAATTTGAAACTTGACCTACTTGTGGGGTATCCAAATTGCTCATTTGCACATTGTTAGAGGCTTTGATACTAATTATTCTAATTATTTATTTATTTATTTAATTTCAGTCCTGTACAAAGTATCCCGTAAGTAATTTAGGTCAAATTTGAATGGAGCAAAACCTTCATTATTTGCAAGGTTTATAATATAAAAAAAGAGTTTAAATTGCATGACAAATGCCCGACTGTTTAAGACATGCTTACACATGTATGACAAGGTGTCCAGATTTGATGTTGTGTACATCCCAATGGTTGGATGTGCATAACACTTTGCCGTGCATAGCAGAAAATCCAAATACGTATGATAAGTATCCGATAAATAGAGTTGTGTCCGGCTGTTTAGCTAGTAAGATATCTATTGTTTCACTTTATCCTTTTTTTTTTTTAATTTAATTTAATTTATTTTTTATAATAAGAATTCGCTTTATCCCTAAGAGAAGAGAAAAGCTATTTTCAATATTTTTAATTATTTGTTGTTGATTTGTTTGAAAATTATACCTCATCCCGCTCCTGCCCATTATAAAGTGGCCCCTTTGGCAACCAAGATGACCACTCATTTGTGACGTTGTAACTTGTAGGAGTAACTTTGAAACCTTCATAATAATAGTTTAATGAACCTTAAAGTCCTATTAATATCAGTTGGGATAAGCTCAAAGGTGGACCCTTCAATACTTCAAATTCAATGAAATGGTCTAATCAATGGATTATTATATTAATTCTAAAAAATTAAAATAAATTTAATCGTGTTATGCATGCATTTCACTTTGAATTAAAGTATGGATGAGATTTCAAAATTTTGATAAGATCTGAACCAGCTAATGTGACTGTTCATCCAGCTAGCTTGCAAGTCTTCTTTCAAGGGAATTGGGACCACAATCTTTTCTGGAATTGGCCTGAGGTGGGCCCTATAGCTATTCTGTCAAATTCCAGCCATTATTATATGTGGGTTGTCACAGAGGATGATGACATGATAACTTGTGGCCAAGGTGAGGGACAAAAGCCAGAGAGAGATTTCTAGAAGCCGAATGGGACCCGGATTTGGTGCTGTTTCCAGAGGATGATCACATGACCCTAACTCCGTCTGACGAGAATGATTTGTGTCTCCTTAAAATCACCATGGCCTCCATGTGGAAGCTTCAAGGATACCACTTTGCCCTAATTATGGGGAGCCTGATTGCTTGGGCATTCATATTTGAACATTTGTATTATTGATCTAAATAATTAAGAATTTTTAAAGATGAAACCAGCTGTGTTAAGAATTTTTAAAGATGAAACCAGCTGTGCAAAACATTTGGGAGAAGTTCCTGCTCACCTGTCAATAGTCTATTATCCTTCTAATTATTTTCAGGAGAAGAACAATGTATTGAGGTGAGACCATGCTGTAGGAAAAAAATAAAAAAATAAATAAGAAAGAAAGAAAGATTGTGGTCCCAGATCCACCGACTTCAATATAAGCACTTAAAAATAGAAGATATTAAAAAAATGAGGGGGTGAAAACCTGATGCCTATTTACAACTATGTTGCATAACACAATGGTTGGGCATCATATTTACAATAGTCCACATGACATGACTTAGACAAGGCCCTCCCTGGTGTGGAGCTGATGGTTCTCTGTTGTTATGAGAGGTACAGAACTACAGATCATTTGTGTGCACATTATGTTCTAGGTAGCTCCTATGTTACATGGACTCGGGTTGGGGTGTCGGGTGTGGATATGTGTTCTAAGTGCCAGATTCGTCTATTTTTCAAAGATTTCTCACTATTTCAAAATGTACTGTAAGAGTACCCACACCCATGTCACATGTGTTCGACATAGGTACTTCACACATTTTGAAGTGTCCATGTAACATAGGGTAGCTCTAGTGTCAATGACCTAAGATACAAGAGGGATCCAACTTCTGAAGAAAAAGCAGATAATTAGATATTTAGATTGTTTTTAAGTTCTACATTTAAGATAAAAATGTTATCACTAGTGTCACGGCATTGTACGAGGAATGTATGACAATGGAAGATTTTAAATTTCCGGTCCAACAATATGAGCATCCGAGGATACACCCAACGATGAACAATTGTGCAAAATTCTCACCAGAGAAATGAGCTGCACTGAAAATGGCAGAGCTTATGACAACTGCTCTGTGCCACTCCATTGTGGATGCAAGAGACGATAAAAGAAATCCTCTATAAACAGTTTCTTCCAGCAAGGGCGTAGTAATGCAATAGGCAAGGACGCAGGCTGTTTCAGAGATGTGGCTGCTTAAAAGGATCTCCTTCAGTATGGGGTTGTTCACATCCTGCAAGCATATGCCATAAGAAACATTACTTGGTTAAGGAGAAGCACTATTACAACTTTAGAACCCAAAATTTTGTAGTAATCAGGACTCCCCTGATCTATACATCTAATGAGAAGAATACATATGAATCAAATATAATTAGAACTAAAAGGAACAAAAGAGAACAAGAGGAAATAAAATAAAATAAAATAAAAGAGAGGGTGGGGGGGGGGGGGGGGGGGGGGACTACATGATCTAGAATCCAACAGTAAGAGAAGCAGCAGATTCTTCTAAGTCTTCCATATGCAAAAGAAAAAAAGTATCACATGCTGAAAACAAGCCTTGAAAGATCATTATTTTAGCAAAGAACAAAGAATGAAGTTTTCTACACATTCACCCAATGATGCGACTTCAACAACATCAACCAATTATATTGGTCAGACTAAAAGTGTCATGAATTCAACCTTTTTCTCTCTATATAACATTAAAACCATGTTTTATTTTTATTTTTTTTGGTGCCCTATAATTACAAGGGAGCTTTTGAGTATCTTATGAATATGTACCCGCCCCACCTTGTACTCCATAGCATTTGGATGAACAAGTTCTTTCTCTAAAATAAAGCCATCACCACAAATCTCAGTAATGAAACCATGCCTCTAGTGAAATTATTTCAAAAAAAGAAGAAAAAGATCCTTTATGCATGCGAGATGAATGAACTCATTTCAAATTCTATAAAAAGCACAACCGACCAGCTCTGAATTAGAAGCATCGAAGAAAATTTAAATGACTTCATCAAACCAACCTTGGGCCCAATTAATCTGTCAGCAAGGAGCGATGTTAGGAAAACCAATAAAATAAGAAACCCAAAACCTAGTGTAGATGCCAAAACCCAGTTCCTCTCTTTTGATGACTTGATAGGTTTGAAGAATCTAAAAAGCTTAGATTGCGGCTTAGCCATACACCTCAGTAGAAATAGAGCCCCAATAAGATCTAAAGTTTGAATCGCAAGTAGTGATAATGCCTGCACTGAAAAGAAGGAAAATTGTCTAACATCAAAATGCAACTTCATTAATCTCAAACCTGAAAAACAAGTCTCCTTACAACCTAATTGAAAATGTAAAAACATGCAAGAGAAGTTCTCCATTTCTCTCTAGTCATAAGAGAGACTTAAGAACATGCATTTAGGATGATCTTTGGACAATGGCTCATCAAATTAAGGGAACACCAAGGAACATATCACCATTTTCCACAAAAATTTAACTTTCAAGTCCCTATGAGGAAAACCTCATACATCATCTCTATTTTAAATGGCATGTAGTCAGTAGAGAAAGGCAGAAAGCAATGGGGTTTTTCAGATTTGAGTCAACAGGAATATAAAAAAACCCATTCCAAAGCTGGTCCATTTATTAAGAGAGTGATCCCGAACTTGGTGTGTGATAAGAAGTGAACCTCATAGGTCACAATTATGGATAGGCTAAACCAAATGTTCGCAAGAACCCAATAGATAGAATATCATGTGATAATTAACCAATGCCTTGCAGCCAACCATGAGATTTGTATTTCCATATCACATAGCCAAACCAATGAGAACAACACCTTTTTTTTTTGACAATCGATAGAAACTACCCTTACGCCTAATCCCCCCTTAATACAACAAATGGGTATCAATACATCTCCATAAGTTTGAACCCAAGATCACTGACTTAACAAGCGAGGTAAATGCCACTAGGCTACAATGCGATCGGCGATGAGAACAACACCCATTGGCAATGAGATATCACACATAGGCACATAGCATTAAGTCAACAATTTCAGTTGGATAGGGCACTTGATTATATGGTGGGTCATTAGCTTAACCTCAGTTCAGATGCTCAACAGTAAAGATATCTAAAGCATTTTTTCATTTTTCATATCTTTTTTTTTTTTTTTTTTCCTATCCCATTTTTTCCAAGAACCAAACCAAACAGAGTATCAATTAATGCTATTGTCGATCAAAATTGACCACAAAGATCAAGGACTTCACTCACCTCACTCTGTGGATTAAGAACAGGTCGATGCAAAATCCGGGCAACCACAGACAACCCTCCAAAACTCAAAGGAACGTGCAAACTGAACAAATACAAAGCCATAGTGCTCCAAACACTCCCACTGTCCCATGGAATATCTGATGCCAGGACCGAGAAGCCCTGTTAACCCACATCACAGCAAATTTTCATTTATATATATATACACACACACATATTCTATATTTTTGAAGGAAAAAAAATCTTAATAATCTAACCTTGTCAACTTCACATAACCAAAAACCTCAGTTTTTCAATAAAATTACTAATTAACCCACATAAAAACATGTTATAAGACAAAATTAAAATGAAATCAACAATAAAAGAAACAATATTGATGAAAACAGAAACATGTTACAGAAAAGCATAGAAACATAGGAACATGTTATGGAAAAAACATAGAATCCTCAAAAGGTTTAGAAATTAGAATCAAATTCAGATAATATTTAACAGAAGAAGCGTTTCTACCTCAGTGGGTTCATTGGTGTTTTCATTTTTGATGCAGAAACACTTGAAAGAAGCTCTGGTGCTAAATCTGGAGTTGAATATGGAGGAACAGAGAACAGCATTTAGAGATCTATTTGGGGGTTTACTAAACTCACTGATAAAATCAGCGGGTGGAGTATATATGGAAGGCCAATGCGAAAGTATCATTTTCTCTTCTCTTCCCGACCCTTTTCCTGTACATTTCAATGAAATTGGAGGAGAATTGTCTATACTCTATTACATTTGCGTGGGCAAGACAGTCAGGTCTGGCCGTCGGGTAAAGCCGGGCCCAATCCAAATTGGGAAAGAGGACGGTTTTAACTTTATGTGCACTCCCAAATTTCTTTGGTTTCTCAAAGATTTATGAAAAATGGATTTCGTAAAAAGTTTTCATGAAAATTAGTTGTATTATTCATTAAAAAATATTATTTTAAATAATTTTGTAAAAGACTTTTTTTAAAAATTTATTGTTTAGGTAGATTTATTGACCGTTTACAATTTCTATTTCATTTTGACAAAATATTTCATAAAAAATGACCAAAAAAACTACTTAAATAATAGATTTTGAATAACAATTTCTTCAAAAAAATTGTTTAAAATAATGTTTTTTTAGTGGATAATGTGACCAATTTTTATTAAAATATTTTATATTTTTTATAAAACCTCACATGAGTTTAAGGATGTGCATAAAGTTCAAGGGTCTCAATAAACGCCCCTTCCCATTGGAAAATTGTATGCGTCCGTAGGTCATAGTTGCCCATCCAATCCAATCCAATCTCGTATTCTCGTATTGGGCTGCTTGCTTAACCTTACAGATTAGTTTAGGTTTCGCTTGGGTTGGTTGGGTTCTTTGCCCTTTAGTGGAATGACATACCACCATCTATTCTCTGTTGATTCCTCCATATTCAACTTTGTTGATGACAAAAAATGGCCAACAATAAAGATTTGTGTGTCTCACGTCTTCTTGGACTATACCTGCAAAATAAGGCTCAGGTAAGGATGGCAATGGGTCGGGTCGGATGCGGGTCGACACTACCCCATACCCGACTTGATCTTTAATCTCTTATACCCATGTCCGACCCGATACCTAATGGGTATGAAGAATTAAACTCCATCCCCGATCCATCGTCTCCTTGGGCCATCTATGCCCGACCACCCTATTGCGAGGATTTTTTTTCCCCAAAATTCCATTTTTTTGTTACTTACACCTATTACATGTTATTCACATAATCATATACCAAGCTTATAAATGTTTTTAGCACCTAATATGATCTTGTTCAAATAAGATCATACCTAATTTTAATCACACAAATATTATACACAAACATAAAGATTAAAAAATAATAAATATACATAATGAGCCTTCTAATGGACTCCATAAGCCTATACCAAGATAGGTTTCAAATATTCATAAAACCATACATAAATTCCAAACATAGGACATTAAATATATATATATATATATATATATTGTAAAAATATCGGGTCAGGTCGGGTCTTGGGTTTTTTCTTTTTGGGATCCATGCCCAACTCGTACCCGATTTATTATTATTATTTATTTTTTATAAATTTTTTTATTTAAGAATTTATACCCATACCCGACCCGATACCAAAAAAAAAAAAAAAAAACCAGCCCATTCAGGTATGGATCGAGTTGGGACCTTATGGATTGGGGCGAAATTGCCATCCCTAGGCTCAGGAGGTGATTGGTGGGTGACCGATGGGAGCCCTTTGATGCTTAAGTCAGTGATCAGAAAGTAAGCATGAAATGGAGAACGTGAGTTGAACGTACTTTGTGTGGTATCGAGTTTCCTATTTGTAGTGGGTGTTTTACTCCTAATCAGATTAGGGGTTAGAATCTTAGTAAGACTTGATATTTGAGGTAGAGTTGAATTCAAATTGATAACATCAATCCCTTAATTTAGGAATAGATAATTGTATAATTAAAATATTGTTTTATTTGGAGTCCACGTGTCATCCTTATAATGGGTGGTATTTTTCCCCACATCAAACTCAATGTCTGTCTGTGTATCTATTTCGTTGTCGGTGTTGGTTTTTTTTTTTTTTCAAAGCTGTTTCTATGCTTTAGATGAATACATATTTGACATGTGGGTCTTAGCTAGTCATTTTATCAACCTATTTCTTAACGTCTTAATCTCCGTCATTGTAGAATATAAAAGGTTTTCTTATAACAAGATAGCAAGATAATACCACCAAGACAGCAACTGTGTTCTACTCAAGGACTTTAATATCGATATCAATGGATATATCGAGGGTCCAAAAATGTGGATATATCGGATATATCGTTGGATATATCGACAATATCGATATCGTTTTAAAAATATAGTAGATATTATGAGTTAAACATGGATATTTTTATTGAAATTATGGGAAACAATGATTTAAACTCTAATACACAATCTAGCATCAAAATATTGCAATTTAAATATGTATAATACAAGTATGTGTTGCGTAGGGTATAAAAAATATACCACGCTAAGTAAATAAATAATAGAAAATTTTGCAAATTCAATATTTAGATGTTATATAACATTGATATAGATTTTTGTAACATTTAAATATAGAGTGCTATTAGACCAAAGGCCATTGGTTTGAAATAATATTTTAAATTATGTGAAATAATAAGCATAGTAAAATGTACATATATATGTGAATCCTAACCTATTCTAATGTGAAAAAATTTCACCAGAAATCAGCAAAAGGGCATTTAAACATGGCAGTGTCGATATCTTGAACGATATCAGCGATATATCTTCGATATCAGCGATATATCTTCGATATCTTCTATATATCGCTGATATCGTTCGATATTTTGTTTTTTGAAAATTTTTCAATTTCGCAACAATATATCGTATCGTTACCCTCCGATATGGCAAAATATCGCGATATATCGTCGACATATCGCGATTTTTAAGTCCCTGGTTCTACTTACTTTCTCACTTGATGTTTGGGTTTAGAAGGATCTTTATTGATTTAGATTAGTAAAGAGAGTGAGGGAAAGGCGAAGGCAAAAAAAATTGTACAAATATGGTTCCTTGCTTCAATTGTTGTGTAGGAATATAGTTCATTGCACTTTTTTTATTTTTTTATTTTTGGTTAAATTTCTTTTGGGGTGTACCACTACACATTATGAGTAGTGTAAAATCAATCTCAAGACAACAATTAATTGTTGTAAAAGGTGCATAGGCATCTTTTCACTAAAGACAAAGGGTGCCAAAGCACCATCAGGTGCCAATGCATCTGTTCGGCCAAACTGTTCCAAATAGTTATATTTAATTGAATATTAATATAATATTTTAAATATCTAACAATCCTTCCCTATTTAAAAATTATATATAGCTTGTGGCAATCTTAGAAACAAATACATAACCTAGTAGGTGTCTTTTGGACTTGAACCTCTAGTTAGCACAAATGCATCAAAGTTTCATCAAGTGCTTGGTAACTGCAGTTTTGAACCAAGGAGGTTCCAAAGTTGTGGTGCATAGGCATCTATTCACTAAAGCCAAAGGGTGCCAAAGCACCATCAGGTGCCAATGCATCTATTCGGCCAAACTGTTCCAAATAGTTATATTTAATTGAATATTAATATAATATTTTAAATATCTAACAATCCTTCCCTATTTAAAAATTATATATAGCTTGTGGCAATCTTAGAAACAAATACATAACCTAGTAGGTGTCTTTTAGACTTGAACCTCTAGTTAGCACAAATGCATCAAAATTTCGTCAAGTGCTTGGTAACCGCAGTTTTGAACCAAGGACTTTATGTGACTAACCAGACACATCGAGCATACCTATTTCAAAATTAGTTCTAAAGTTCTTAAGTCCGCACGTTTATGGCCATGTGGGTATCCCGTTTTCATGAGTGTCCCTCGAGAAAGGTCTCAATCTCTTTGGAAGCGGCCAAAACTCCTCACTCATATAGGTAGATCTATTAAGGATGTCCTTGTCTTACCATCCCAGTATAACACTATAGACTTATTAAGAGTATAATACTCAACCTCCAAAGTGACAAGAGTTCCAAATTCGTTAGATTTTAAGATCCAAGAATGGAACTGAAATAGTTTCTAGCGAAATCCTAACATAACCACTCGTTCGACTTGTTTTTCCCATTGAACCTAGCCTATGTTTCAAAACCTAGGTTGGGTTGCCATCGAATGTGATTGATATTATGTAGACCTTAGTCCCATTCCTTTTGATGTTCTATTTATCATCTCACGGGCAAGTCCTTTCGTCAAAGGATCTGCCAAATTCTCAATTGCTTTTACGTATGTCACACTAATTATTCCATCTCTTAAGAGTTCTTTAATATGATTATGTCTAAGACCAATATGTCTTGACTTCCCATTATACATCTTACTCGTAGCACGAGCAAGGGTAGCCTGACTATCACAATAGATAGTGATCGACGGAGATGGCTTCTTCCACAAAGAAATTTCCATAATTAAATTTCGAAGCTACTCACCTTCTTTACATGCAGCTTCAAGAGCTATCAACTCAGATTCCATCGTCGAGTGTGATATGCATGTTTGTTTCTTAGATTCCCAAGAAATCGCTCCTCTACCGAGGGTGAAAATCCATCCGGTAGTTGACTTGGATTCCATATCAGTATTCCAGCTAGCATCACTATACCCTTCTAGCACAGACGGGTATCCTTGATAATGCAATTCATAATCACTCGTACCTTTTAAGTATCTCAAAACTCGAGATATTCCATCCCAATGTTTTTAACTTGAGTTACTAGTAAATCGGCTCAACATGCCTACTGCAAATGCAATATCAGGTCTAGTACAATGCATTAAATACATTAGACTCCCAATGACCCGGGAATACTCCAATTGCCCTATGCATCTACTAGTGTTCTTCACTAATTTGACATTTGGATCAAATAGAGTTGAGACTGGTTTTTAATCAAAATGACTAAATTTCTTTAACACATTTTCTACATAGTGTGACTGCACTAGTGCTAGGCTATTACTATTCCTCTTGATCTTAATCCCTAAGATCACATCAGCCTTCCCCATATCCTTCATATCAAAATTAGCGGAAAGAAACTTCTTAGTTTCTGTTACATATTCTAAGTTGGTTCCAAAAATGAGCATATCATCTACATATAAGCAAATATTAACGCCACCATTATTATCAAATTTGCTATATATGCATTTATCTGCATTATTGATACAAAAACCTTTTGACAATATCACCTCATCAAATTTCTCATGCCATTGCTTAGGAGCTTGCTTCAGGCCATATAAAGACTTTATAAGTTTATAAACTTTCTTTTCTTGACCTGGTTGAACAAACCCTTCAGGTTGTTCCATGTAAATTTCTTCATCTAGATCACCATTCATGAAGGCCGTCTTCACATCCATTTAATGGATTACTAAATGGTGAATTGATGCAAGAGAAATAAGTAAACGAATTGAACTAATTCATGCCACAGGTGCATATGTGTCAAAGAAATCAATCCTTTCTTTTTGTTTAAAGCCTTTAACCACAAGCCTAGCTTTAAACCTATTAATTGAACCATCGGTGTTCAATTTCCTTTTAAATACCCACTTATAACCAATTGATTTAGATCCTGGAGGGCAATCGACTAACTTTCATGTTTCATTAGACACAATGGAATCTAATTCTTCTTCAATTGCTTCTCTCCATAGAGATGCATTTGGTGAAGTCAGAGCTTCTTCATAGGAAGTTGGATCCCCTTCTGCATTCATTACAAATCTTACTTCCTTTTTTATTTCCTTTCTATTTCTTTCAACTAGGAAAAGATAGAAATCTGGACCAAAGGAATAATTTGTAATTCTTGCCCTTTTCGAAGTTCTGGGTTGGGATCATCTTGTAAATTTTGTTCATAAGATATATTATCTTTATGTGTACTAGTGTGCTTATCAAGAGAAATATCTTGTTTCAACTTATCTTTAGCATATATATGCTCAAAAAATTCAGCATCCCTAGATTCTATGATCTCATTTGATACAAGATTTAAAAATCTATAAGCTTTACTATCCTTACAATATCCAATGAAAGCACATTTGTAGGTTTTAGGTCCTAATTTGGATCTCTTAATATCAGGTATTCTTACATAAGCAAGACACCCCCAAACCTTAAGATAATCCAAATTCGGTTTCTTATTACACCACAACTCATAAGGAGTCACATTGGGTTTCTTGCATGCTATTCTGTTAAGAATATAACACGCTGATAGTATAGCTTCTCCCCATAAATTATTGGGAAGCCTAAAACTTATTAAAAGTGAGTTCACCATTTCAGTCAAGGTTCTATTTTTTCTTTCAGCAAGACCATTTTGTTGAGGAGTATAGGGAGCCGACATTTCATGTCTAATTCCATGAGTTTCACAAAAAATATTAAACTCGGTTGGAAAATATTCTCCCCCACGATCACTCCTTAACACTTTTATCTTCTTACCAAGTTGATTTTCAACCTCGGCTTTATAAATTTTAAATTTACCAAATACTTCATCTTTGCTAGACAACAAATATACATAAGTATATCTCGAAAAATGATCAATGAAGGTAAGAAAATATTTCTTTCCTCCACGAGTTATAAAACCCTTAAGATCATACAAATCCGAGTGAACAAGTTCTAGCAATTTTGAAGTACGCTCAACTTGATGAAATGGTTTACACACTATTTTTGCTTGAGCACACACTTCACATTTAGGAATATTATTATTTGCACATTTTGGAATTAAACCTAAATTACTCATACGCTTAATAGATTGATAATTCACATGACCTAATCTATTATGCCACAAACATAAAGAGTCAATCGAATAAATAGAAGACATAACTTTATTAATATTAAGTTTAATCATTCCATTACAAGAGTAACCCTTCCCAACAAAAATCCCATTTTTGGACAAGATAAACTTATCCGATTCATACACCAATTTGAACCCTGCTTTGTTCAAGAGATCACCAGATATAAGATTCTTGTTCATTTCCAGAATATGACGAACATTCTTTAAAGTCACTGTCTTGCCCGAAGTAAAATTAAGTTCCACTAACCCAATTCCCATAACTTTTGCCGTTCCATTGTTTCCCATTCTAACTTGTTGTCCATCGGAGATACTTTCGTACTTGATGAAGACATCGCGACTCTTTGCAACATGAATAGTAGCCCCAGTATCAAGCCACCATCCTTTATCATAATCAATATGGTTTGCCTCGGTTACAATCGCGGTAAAATTAGGATTTTCATCGGTTACATTCACTTGAGAATTAAGAAACTTCTTGTGAAGTCTATAATTCTTCATAAAATGACCGGGCTTTTGGCAAAAGAAACAATTCTTTTTCTTTGGTTCATTGGTGTGAATTTTTCTTTTCTTGAAACTTCTATCATTTTTAGGAGGAATACCGAATTTCTTAGGTTTGTCATTAGACTCCCCTATAACCAAATTTGCTCTAAAGATATGATCTAATTTGTCCCCGTTATGATCTCAATTTTGAGACTCTTCTTCAATACGAAGATGACGCATTAGATCCTCTAAAGAACACTTCTTCTCCTGATGCTTAAGTTTCTTTTTGTAGTAATTCCAAGAAGGAGGCAATTTCACAATAATCACTCCAACTTGGAATTCCTCATCCACTTTAACTCCACCAATGGTAATATCATCCATTAGGAGTTGTAACTCATCTACTTGAGAAAGGATAGATTTTCCATCAACCATTTGAAAATGAACATAATTATCAATTAAAAACTTACGCGCACTAATTTCCTCAGTCTTGTATTTATTCTCCAAACGCGTCCATAGTTCCTTGGTCGATGGAGTGTGTCGGTATGTCTTGTAGAGGGATTTGGACAGCGCATTGAGAATATGTCCCTTGCACAGAAAATCATCATCGATCCGTTTCTTCCTTTGTTGTTTTATTTCCTCGGACTCGTCTTCTTTCTCCTCTGAAATTGGTGGAAGACCATCTTCCAAAATGTAGGCGAGTTTCAAAGTTGTTAAAAAGAATAAAACCTTTTGTTGCCATTGCATGAAAAATTGCCCATCAAATCGTTCCAAGCGCAACAAGTCTTGACTCATCACTTGAATTGATTGAATGGTTGAAGCCAAAGTCTCCATTAATGCAAAATAAATTTGTCTTAAAATTGTTGGAAGTATACACTAATTAATGGAGACAAAAGGTGAAATCCAATATCCAAGGCACGATTATATCGCTATTTTTAAGACAAATTTGCCGCCCTTCCAATATAATTGCGAGTACAAAAAGGGTTATACGGCGAATTGTCCCCAGGATACAATGGACCTAGATTCACTTGTTACTATTTAAAGGATTTGTACAACCTTGAAATAGCCTGAACTTTAAAACAAGAATAAAAGAATATCACAAGA
The DNA here is from genome assembly GCA_039720395.1 of Liquidambar formosana. Taxonomy (NCBI): domain Eukaryota; kingdom Viridiplantae; phylum Streptophyta; class Magnoliopsida; order Saxifragales; family Altingiaceae; genus Liquidambar; species Liquidambar formosana. The sequence continues at coordinate 9,653,284 of CM077824.1, read as the reverse complement.
TTACTGCCACACAAAGAGAAGAAAATAAAAATTATATGTCACTATACAATACCCACGAATGGGGCTGCTATATATAGACGTGAAGTGGTGCCTAAGTACCTATTCAAGGAAACGTCAAAGGTGCCTTTAGCACCGGTTCCTAACCGGCCAAAAGAAGGAATCCAAAAGGTGCTAAAGCACCTGTAGACTTTCACCAAAAGGTGCCTAAGTACATGTATGGTCACACCTATACAAATGGTCATAATATATAAATATTTGAATGTAAAAGGTGCATAGGCATCTATTCACTAAAGCCAAAGGGTGCCAAAGTACCATCAGGTGCCAATGCATCTGTTCGGCCAAACTGTTCCAAATAGTTATATTTAATTGAATATTAATATAATATTTTAAATATCTAACATAGGCACCCACATCGCCTTAATCGGTTTCTTAATTTGATTGGGCTAAATTAATAACTTATACATATGCAAATTAAGCAATTACTATCACAAGATAGCATATATATCATCTAAACATTCATTTGCATTCGATATTTTTCACAAGAAATAAATAAAAGAATAAAGAGAAAGAAAATTTTAGGATATTTAGTATTTTAGGGCGGACTTAAACATCAAAAGAGTACTTACGTACCTTACATGAACATATAAGGATCAAAGTTTACGTAGTTCGATAGAGAATGAGTTATTTCCTTTATAAAGGTCTATAATAAACCCTAAGTTTCCATTTATAATAAAAAGAGAAAGTTTCCAAAAGAATAGAATTTCCGAAAAAGAGAACAAAGGAAAATAAGAAATTTAAAGAAAAATGAAACTTTAGAGAAATAGAAAGTTTATAAAATAGGAAACTTAAGAATTACCATATTCTTTACAAAGGAAATAATCCAAGAGGGAGAAAGGAATAAATCAAAAAAAGTATACAATACTTGAACTTACCATATGCAAATCTCTTTCAAATCATTACCAAATTAACAAATAATCACCCCATTTATGCTATAGGATAATTACCATACTCAAATCACTCACAAACATGCTTAAATCATCCACACATGATATAAATAAAAATCAAATCATCCTAATAATCATGCAAAAGTAATAATCAAAAGGAAATAGTAAACCCTGGTATGCTCCTACATGAAATATGCTATCTAGCATGCATAAAAAACTGAAAATATGCAAAAGACTTAATATTATCATGGAGATATCATGTGACAATTCAAAATATGAAAAAAAAAGCAAACATGAATAAAAAAGAGAAGACTTTATGCAAAATAAACCCTAAACATGAATTAAAAAGGATAATTATCCTTAGAAATGATAATTTCTCTAAAACCCTAGAAAAGAACTTATATGCATGCAAATCCTAACATGGTGCTGCTCCAAATCACATGTATAAACTAAACATGATGAAAAAAAACTCAAATAATCACCTCTAATATGCTATATGTAACATGCATGACTTAAAATGATAAAAAGGATAATGCTTTCAAAACCCTAGATAACTAAGGATTATCAAACATATTAACTCATGAATAATCCTAAAATTATGCATAAAATATCACAAAAGCATTGAATATGATTAACATACAAGGCCACTATAAGCATTAGAACTCATCATGCTAGAATGAGAAACCCTAATTTTCCAGAAATTTAGAACCTTTACCTCTTGCAGAGCTTTCTCTTGCTTTGCTAATCTCTTCTTATTGCTCTCTCTCTCTCACAGAATTACAGCTCTCTTTCTCTCTTGGTCTCAAATACTTAAGTTGCCCCCCTAGGGTTGAACATCATGTTATATTTATAGATGGCTAACCTAATAAATTAATATTTGAGATTAATTCATTAATCAATGATCCAAGGGCTATTAATTATAGACTCTCTTGGGTCTCAAGTAACTCAAAGTTACTTAAACTTTGGAAGGAAAGACTTGCAAGGGTGGAAAAATTAGTCAAAATAGGAAAAAATCAGAGAAAACCTAAAAAATGACGGAGTCCCTCAGGTAACCGTACAAGGCTGCTGGACGGTTACCTAAGGGCCTCGTCAATTGTTGCTTATTATGCTTTGTTTTGCCTTCCGAAATTGTTTTAAGGGCCAAATTCAGTTCGATTTTGATGAAATAAAAGTCAAAACGGCCATGTTTTGAAAAGGAATACATTTTTAGGTATTTTAAAGTAAAAACCCTTAACCATGGGTGCATGGTTAAGTTTTACAAAAGCGGTTAACTGCTATGCACCATTGTCACAATACCAAGGTTGAACCAAATGTTTTCTAAATCAAAATTCAACCTCATAAAACATATTTAAGAACAAAATAAAGACTAATCAAGGTCAAACAAGGGAAAATTAGGTGAAAAACATGAGCTGATTTAAGCGAACCAAAAGAAGGTCTTTTAGCCATCTTGAACAATTATGAACCAAGTTTCTTCTAAACCATTAATTTATCAAATTGAACTTATAAATAGACTCTATATACCAATATGAACTCAAAGGAACAACTCGGGGATCATTTTAAAGTCAAACGAAAAATATACAACTTAAAAGACGAAAACACCCTCAAAGTCACAAAATCTCTTATTGACAATCGAAATCAACTGAAATAGGACATGATTGTGAGGCATGATGCCATATAGCCCTAGTAAATAGACAACCACTGAAAATGTGATTTACATCTTCTACATTGTTATTACAAAAAGGACAATCCATATTCAAATTTATCCCTCTCTTAAATAGAAGTTTTTAGTTGGAAGACTATTTCTAATTAGTAACCACATAAATACTTGCATACGAGGTAAAATATTAAGTTTCCAAATCTTGTTAAGTAATTTAGCTTTAAGATGATCCAAATAGTCATTACCATTATGAAGCCATGTGGATGATTTCACAGAGAAATTTCTATCATTAGAATATCATCAACAAAATTTGTCTTATATGCCATAAATTAAAATTGGGATTCCTAAAATATCATTAACTATGTCATCCGGAAGGACTTGCCTTAGCAAATTAGTGTTCCAGCATTGGTGCTTTTGATCTATAAAATCTGCTACTTTTAAATCAATAACAAGGTTATCTTGATACAAATGTGGTTTAGGACTTCAATTGTTGTATAAGAAAATGGTCCATTTATTTGTTTATTTTTATTTTTACCACTACGCACTATAAATTCTACAAAACTTCCTAGGACAACAGTTGAAGCAAGATAATGATCATAAGATATCAATAGGCCGACATAATTATTGTCTTCTCGCAGCTTTCATACTTGGTATTTAGAAATCTTAGTTGAGGTTGATAGATAGAGTGATCACAAAAGGACAAAAAAGAGAAGGTAAAAATAAAAAACCGTACACATATGGTTTTATTGCCCCAATTGTTGTGTCAAAATATGGTTCCATAATAGGTTTTTGTACTACTGCTTATTAGAAAGTGTGAAATCAGGTACTCCTAAGACAACGATTGAAGGAAGGTAGCGATCAAAAGGTTCCGCCAGGCCAAGACAATTGTGGTTTGCTCGTTCCTTTAATTTACTTGATATTTGGGTTCCTTGCTTCAATTTAGCGCCAAAATATGGTTCTTTACTCTCCTTTTTTTTGTACAACTATTCATTGGAATTGAAAGTGTGATCCCAAGAGTACAGTTGAAGCAAGATACTGATCAAAAGCTTCCTCGAAGCCAAGATAATTGTCGTTTGCTCGCTTCTTAATTGATATTTGGGTTCCTTGCTTCAGTTGTTGTGCCAAAATACGGTTCCTTACTTTGTTTTTTGTACTACTGACTCATTAGAAAGTGTAAAATCAACTGCTCTCAAGACAACAATTGAAGCAAGATAGTGAACAAAAGATTCTGCCAGGCCAAGACATTTGTGGTTTGCTCGCTTCTTTACTTGATGTTGGGGTTTTCAAGAATCTTAACTGACGTTGATCGATAAAAAGTGAAGTAAATATAAAAAGGAAATGAAAAAGGGTATAAATACGATTCATTGCTTCATATAGCAGTTAGTCTCTTGAAAAAGGAAACATGTGATTTGGTTATCTAAAATAGTCAATAGAGGTAAATAGCTACCCCCTTAAAGGTCCTTCAAGAGAATGATATAAATATAAAAAAGCGTTTTTATTTATTTATTTTTGGGGAGGGGGGGGGGGGGGGGGGTGTTGTTGTTTGGGGTTTGGGACATTGCATATATGATTCATTGCTTCAATAGTTCAACTGCCGTGTAAAAATGTGGTCAATTGCTTGCCTTGTTATTGTCATTATTTTTAAAATTTACAAGTAGTGTGAAACCAACTAGTCTGGAGACAATTACTCTCTCAGACTTACAAAGATAAGCTAAGTTTGACAAAACACGCAATTTAAGAAAAATTATCATTGCATTGACTTCTTATTTATTAAACTCTATTTTTCCAAAAATACCTTATCTTATTAATTGTTATTGGGTTGTGTGAAAAGTAATTTTTGAAATAAGACAGGATAGTATAAAATAATCCAAAAAAAAAGGTTTGACTTCTTAAAATGGCCAAACATTTTGGGACAAAAAAAAAAACGGCAAACCTCAACTTAGATTGAATTTTATACAATGGTGGAGCCAGGGAGGCCTTTGGGGGCATGTGCCCCCACTGGCCTCAAAACAATTTTTTTTTTTTTTTTGGGATAAGTTACCATTTGATAACTATTTACCAACATAATGCCAAAAAACGAAAATGGTAGTCATTTTTAAGCATACATATACAGTTCATTTGTAATAAATTGATAAAAAAATCCTTTTTTTGGTATTACATTGGAAAATGATTACCAAAAAGTAATTTGTCTAAAAAAAATTTAGAACTTTCAATTCTCATTTCATAGAATTATAGTACGGTACCCCCATTGGAGATAACTCCTCACTCCGTCCTTGATTTTATATATAACAAAGTGTTGTCTTTATTCCTAGCTTAGAAGAGAGCACCCTTTATGAGAATACGGCTCAAACCCAAACAAATAAAAGCAACCCGAAACTGCCACCGAAGACCACGAAGATAACACCTTAGCACAGACAAAATTCTTAAAATCACGATTATTGTGATAAGCGTGAAGATACAGGTGGAGAGACAAATTCGAAGTGTAGATTCGGCTATCCCGACTGACACGGGACAGTTATGGGAGAGGGTTGGTTTTCCTGCAACATTTAATTTGAATATAGAAGAGGATAGAGAAAATCAAATTAGGTAAGTGACATTTTCAATTTTAAGTTTAAGGTCTTATATTATATTTCTGTTTTTAATTAGATTCAATTATAACAATAAAACCTTAACTGGATACTCTCACTCTTTTAAATACGTCAAATTAGGTAAGTGACATTTTCATAATTCATGAGGTAAACAGTCTACCAAATTTTTCATTTTTTGAAAGGTATTCAATTTTGAGTATAATATGTAAAAAGTAAAGTTTCTCCCCATAATTAAGTTAATTATGTAACATTCACCATTTCTTTCAACGATCAATTTTTTCTTTCAGTTACTCCATTGAACTTAGGTGAATAAGTTGGAGTTGTTTCATTAATTATGCCATGTTCTTCGCAAAAGTTACTTAGTAGATGATACTCATAATCTCCTCTTCAATCATACCTAAGGCCCCTTTTGGGAAAACTATAAGTTTTATTTTTAGGCAAAAGTAGAAGAGAATCAGAAGTTACGAATAGCAAAAGAAAATCAATCTCTGTTTGAAAATTGTATTCAAAAGTGCTGTTAGAGCTGAAAGTGATTTTTTGTTTGTTTGGGAAGAACATTTGCTGTAATTGTTATAACCCTATATTGACTGAACTGTTCCATATAATAAATGTTTTTTTTTGGGGGGGGGGGGTCTATTTGGTATTAGTAGTGAATTTTTTTATTATTATTATAAATATTAGTGATTGGGGGTACTTAGGCCGTAATTTGAGCTCAGATTATTCCCTAACAGCATAGGTGAGACATCCTATAACCACATAAACAACAAGAGCGGCGAGACATTAAAACGATAACTTTTGGAAAACACACACAAGACTTGATCTCTCAACCAACCCCACAAAGGTATATTACTAGGGATTTTGCTTACGTTTTTATTTTATTTTATTTTTTCCTTGCTTAAAACAAAGAAAAAAAAAAGAGAATGAATTGATATTTACAAAAAAAAAATTATTACAAATCCAAATTTTATGGAATCAATTCTTGAAAAAATTCCAACAAGTATAAATCAATGAATGCATGAAGGGAGAAAAAAAAAATTTGAAATTTAAATTATGATCCTACGAGTCCAAGTTGGTTGAAGTTATCAAGACATTATTGCCGACATGAGATAGGTGCACAGCCGTAGGAGACGGAGAGGACTTAGGTCTAAGGTGGGGCTATTATCGTTTTGTTAAAAAATATGAATGAAAAAAATTGTTTCCATGATCAAGCATTAAGGGTAGTTTTGGAAATATGAAAAGTTATTAAAATCCTCTGCAAAAGTTGACACCAGCTTTTGATTAAAAGCTGAGGGCAGTCTGCTTATTATATATAGAATCACTTTTTGAACTTAAAAGTGATTATGATCTAGACAACCAAACAGGACCAAAAGTGATTTTAATATTCAAAAGTGATTTTGAACCATCTAAAAGCTTAACCAAACAGGGCCATAGTACGTTTGGAAAAATCTCGAACAACTTATTTATTAAAGTGAAGACTTGTTCTTTAGCACAAATATAATTTCAAAAAATTTCAGATCTGTGTGAGATTGGGGTTTTGGCCTTAGCTTAGTAAAAATACACTTTCATAATAGGGAAATCAAAAACTTACAAAAACTTCTTATTCAGTATGAAAAATTATGGCATTGTCAAAAAACAATTTCATTCCAAACAATGATTTTAGTTAAGAGAAGACAGTTTCTTATATTTGTTACGTTGTTATTAAGGTGATTGTTAGAATAAATGATGCATGAACAAAAGACCATTAATTTTAGAGAAATTAATGGATTTCACGTCCATGGATGATGTTTACTTAATTTCATTGCACAATTGGTTTTGAACAGGACGCATCTTTGCTGTTGAATCTGATGAAGGTTGCAATGGATTTATACGTTTATAGATTGGGCGGGAGTGGAGAAGCGGAGAGAGAGAGAGGGGGGGGGGGGGGGAGTAAGTGGGCATACTAAACTCTCTTCTTCGTGTTCTTTCAACTTCAGAATTTTTTTATTTTATTTTTTATTTTGGGTGGGGTGGGGGATAAATCAGATCTGTGTGAGAGACAAATTAATCGGATGAGGAAGAGAAGAGGGAGGGAGTAAACATATATAAGACGTCGGAATGTGGGGGCAAAATGGGTAAATTCATGATTTTTTTTGGTGGGGCTGTGGATGCAGCCAAAATGATTGTGGAAATAGCCTGCCCAAGAATTACTTTTCACACCGATCCAATAACAATTAATAGGGAAAGTTCTTTTGGAAAGATGAAGGCACCGTTTGGTTGCACTTTTTAAAATATCTTTTTTTAAGTAGTAAAAGTCATTTTGTACTTTTTTGCTTTTAGCTTTTAAGTAAAAACAATAAAAACAAAAGCGCGTTTGGTAAAATTGATTTCATTTGTGATCTTTTGGATGTAATGGGAAACTCTATCGATCGAATCATCATTGTCCAAACGGAAGCCTAGGATAGGCACAACCTCTTTCGATTGCAAATTTTTCGAGTTAAGGTCAAACTCATCCAAAAGATAAAAATGACTTTTAGAAGTAAATCTTTATTATTTTTGCTTAAAATCAAATATTTTGCTTTTTGCTTTCTAGAAGTCCTTTTTATTTCCTCTAACCAAACAATGCTTTTTGCTTTTACAACTTTTTGCTTTCAAAAACAAATAAGATCTTAAAATAAGTGCAACCAAACGGTGCTGAAGTTTAATAAATGAAAAGTTTATGCAAAGATGATTTTTCCTAAACTGCATGTTTTGTTAAAGTTGACCTATCTATGGGATAGAGGGAGTACATTCTATATCGACTGGACATCAAGTTTGACATGACTTCATATACTTCATACAAAATATTTGTGACTTTTTATGTTTGAATTTGAATTGAAAACTGTTCTTGGATTTGGGTAGTAGGGGAACGACCAAAATGGCTAAAAAGCGGGACATTCAACGCCCTAGGCAACAAATTGACCCCATCGAAGAAGAATCTTTGAGACGAAGAGCATATCGTGCTCCAACATTGAGTATGAAGACAGAGGTGGCGAGACATCAAACTGTAAAATTGTCTATCCCGACTGACCCATTTAATCCGAAGAGAGAGGTGGAGAGACAAATTCGAAGTGTAGGTTCGGCTATCCCGACTGACACGGGAGGGTTATGGGAAAGTGAAAGTGAAACATTTATTCCGAAGATAGAAGAGGATATAGAAAGTGGTGAAAGTGAAACAGATAAGTACATGGACCTCGATTTGTATCGGGCCGCTACAGGAAATGATTTTATCAGTGTCCTCAAACCAGAATCAACGGTGATAGGCAGCGTTAGCCCCTTGCGGAATTCAGTGCTTCATGTGGCAGCGAGTTCCGGAAATGAGAAGAATGTGAGGGACATAGCTCACAAATTTCCATCACTTCTCACCAAGAAAAATTCAAAAGGGGAAACTGCACTGCATATTGCTGCGAAAGCTGGCCATGCATCGGTAGTCGAGGCTCTTGTCGGTCATAAAAGAGACAGGTTATTGAGGTTAATGAATGATGAGGGGAACACTGCATTGCACGAGGCCGTGATAAACTGTCCAAAGAGTGTAGCAATTGATCATTTGATTCAGGCAGATCCGGAAGTGATAAATTATCGAAACAATGAGGAAAAGTCCCCACTGTATCTCGTTGCCGAAGCTGGGCATGTGGATTGTCTTAAAAAAATGTTGGAAAATCAAGCTGTAAATGGGAATATATATGAAAGGTTTAGGGGAAAGTCACCAGTTCATGCTGCTCTTATGGGGAAGAAAACAGGTATTTCCAAACACTCAAAATTTGATCTCTTTCTTTTCGCAGTTTTCTTGTGTTCCAATCATGCGTCGAGCATCTTCATGAGCCAATTATCTATATGACTGATCGAAATACAAGATACTCATATTCAATGTTATAATATGGATTAGAATAAGGTACCGTTTGGTTGGGATTATTTTAAGATCTTTTTATAAGTAAAAAAAGATCTTTTTCACTTTTTTGCTTTTTGCTTTTAAGTAAAAATAACAAAACAAAAGCATGTTTGGTAAAAATGATTTTTGCTTTTACTTTCTATAAAAAAAAGTAAAAAGCATGTTTGGTAACATTAATTTTTGCTTATACCTTTTTTTTTTATTTAAATAAAAAATAAAAAATAAATAAAAGAAACTAAACTTACAATCTAGCGTCGAGCTAGCGTTTGCAATTCAAACAAGCTATGGCACCGTCATCACCCAAACAAGCCATGGCACCGTCGGCAAGCTAGCGTGTCACAGCCATGGAAACGGGAAAAAAAAATAGAAGCAGCAGCAGCACATCCTCTTTAAGCTTGCCGAGAAATTGTTAGCCTCGCCGTTGATTGTGGTGGTTCGTGCTTCACTGTTCACGGCTATAGATCTGCAAGGGCTATCGTTTGATGTTGGACCTAAGATTCGAAGACCCCTCCTTTGTTCACGACCATGGATCTGCAAGGGCTATGACTTTCAAGGGTTTCAAGGATTTTTATCTTTTATTTTTTGAGGGCTATGGTTCAATGTCAGACCTAAGATTCGAAGACCCCTCCGTTGTTCACGACCATGGATCTGTAAGGGCTATGAGTTTCAAGGGTTTCAAGGATTTTTTTTTTTGGCACCGTTTGCAATTCCATATGGAGAGATTGAGTTGAGATTTGAGAGGTTGAAGACCAGACTGAAGAACATCGGCGGGAGTAAGGAAATTCGCTGGTGAGAGAGGAGGCATATCTACAACAGATCTAGGAACCCCAACCTCTATTGTCGTCGTCATTGTCTAAGGGTCCGCCGGTGTGATCTTCTGCTGTTAACATGTGGAGACGGCAACCGAGCATTTCATCGGCAACAATGGTTGCCTATTTTGGTTTTTGGAGCTCAAGAAATTCGGCGGGTGGTTGCCGAAATTGACATTCGCTGACACACAAGGTCTGTGCTCAAGGGGCTTTAATATATTCATGGCAATGGCTTTGTTCATTGCGAAGCTTCAGAACATCCTCCTCTGTTCTGATGGTGGAAACAACTTCGCCAAGATTGCAGATTTTGGATTAGCGAAGAAGGCGAAGAGTAAGGAAGGAGGGGGTTTTGGGTTGAGAGGTACCCCTCTGTACATGTCGCTGGAGTCGGTGAACGGTGGCGAGAATGAGTCGCCGGCGGACATATGGACACTTGGGTGTGTTGTTGTTAAGGGCATTGCGTTGAGAAGGAGCGTCAGGGGAGGAGAGGAAGAGCGTCGGGCTGAGTATAAAAAAAAAAAAAAGACGTTTTGAATTTTCGCTTTTTGCTTTTAGAAGTCTTTTAAATTTGCTTTTGCTTATAAGCATTTTTTTTGCTTTTTGCTTTCATTTAAGTACTTATTAAATTTGTAACCAAACACTACTTATTACTTTTTTAACTTTTTGCTTTTAAAAGCAAAAAAGATCTTAAAATAATCCCAACCAAACGGTGCCTATATTAAACCTAAGAAAGATTTGGATTCTTCAAAGGGCCGGAACCACAGATCAATCAAATTTTATATCTTGCATTGAAGTGATTCCCTTACTTATGCTTTGATGAAGAAGTTGTAATGCTGTTGCATCTTTCATTTGATTCTCCGCTTTGTTCCTTCTAGCTTGCATATTTCTAAATGCAATCGCCCGGTTGCATTCTTGATTCTTCAGTCTCTTTGGGTTCATTTTTTGATTCTCCGATCCACATCTTTGGCAAATTCTTAATGCAAAGAGCTCTCCATGATGTTATCCGCAATAAAGATAAATTTTCATCCCTTGGGTCTGCTGCCCGTTTTACAAATAGGTCCGGTTAGGGACAAACAATTACAGTTAGTAGTCATTCTTAATTAAGTTTGTAATCACTTTTTAGTAAGTTGGTAATCATTTGTATTGACTCTCGGTGGACAATGGTCATACGTACTCGGGTCATTTTCATTTTCGGAAAGCCCATACTTGCTAGCTTCCCAATTCTCCTTCCTTCCTTTATTTATTTATTTATTGTGGTTAGCACTTGCCTGCTATGGAGTGTTATGATTTTTGATGGGAAGAGAAAACTTTTCAATTTTTAATCATCAATCATGGAGTGAATTTGTTTTTTCCCACCTGAAAAGCTTCAAAGTAGATTTAGAAAACATGTCAAAATTTGGGCCGGGCAAAACAATTTGGACTAATTTTTATTTATTTATTTATTTTTTTAATAATGAAAGGGATGGTGAATACAGAGCTCTGGGCGGATTTGATGCTATCATCCCTAAAACTATGATACCACTTGCTAGGGTGCACGATAGAAATAAGAATAAAATATTTATATGTAGGGCATAATTGCCATAACATATTAACATATTGTCATTGTATTTTGTAATGACAACATGATCACAAGAAAATAAATATATAATTGGATTGTTACTATCACATTCATACCCCCACACTACCCCTGCCCGTTTGGACTAATTGGGTACGTGCCTCAACAATCTACATGCTATGCATGTAAATAATTTCTTCTTACCTGCCACACCGTTCTAAAATAGGTTTAACAAGATTGCGTTTGGGGGGAAATTTAATAAGGGTTTTCTTAATGTGTGTTCTAAGGCTAAATGTTAAGTTGCAATTAATGATCTAATCTTTGCATTAGAAATGAGGAAAATACATTGTAAATGGTGAAAGTTATTTGGAAAAATGTAAAAATACTTGGAAAACTGGAAACACTTTTTTTAAATTTTTTATTATATAATAATTAGGTTATTAATTATAGAAAACCCATTTAATAATTAGCTTAGAATTGGTACAGCCGTAGATTTAGCTCTCAATGTGTCCGAGGTCAATCACTAGTGACTAATAAATGATTGCGTGACCCTGCATGTTCCCCAACCTGATGATCGGAAGCCACCATTTTGAACCACGAAGTGCCATGTCATAACGAGAAGCCTCATAAGCGAGGAAACATGTGCCCCGTATAAATTAAGATTTTCTGTACATATCAAGGTTAATTTCATATATACTTAGGCATTGTTTGGTTGTACTTTTTTAAAAAATCTTTTTTTAAGTAGTAAAAGTCTTTTTTTTTTTTTTTTTTTTTTAAAGTAGAAGCAATAAAAGCAAAATCGTGTTTGATAAAATTGATTTCGTCAATGATCTTTTGAATGTAATGAAAAACTCTACCGATTCATCGTTGTCCAAATAGAAGCTTAGGACAGGCATAACCTTTTATGATTGTAAATTTTTCGAGTTAAGGTCAAGCTCTTCCAAAAGATAAAAATGACTTTTAGAAGCAAATATTCATTGCTTTTGCATAAAATCAAATATTTTGCCTTTTGCTTTCTAAAAGTCCTTTTCATTTCCTTTAACCAAACAACACTTTTTGCTTTTACAACTTTTTGCTTTCAAAAGCAAAAAAGGTCTTAAAATAAGTGCAACCAAACGGTGCCTTAATTTTCTTTTGATTATGATTGTTTGAAATGCCAGGTGTTTTAGATATGATATTGGAGAAAGAGCCAAGCTTCATCAATTTAAGAGATGGAGAGGGAAGGACACTGCTTCACTATGCAGCATCTATGGGCTACCTTGAGGGAGTTCGCTACTTATTAAAACATAAACTTAGTGCCTTTGAACGGGATAAAGAAGGCTTCTTTCCTGTTCATACGGCATCATTTAATGGCCATGTTGATGTAATTAAGGAGCTGCTTCGAGATTTCCCATATCCTTGGGAGCTGCTCAACAATAATCACCAGAATATTCTTCATGTTGCAGCCAAGAGTGGAAAACACGATGTAGTCAGCTACATTCTCAATACTAGTCTATTTGAAAAGATGATAATAAATGAGAAGGATAAGGATGGCAACACACCATTGCATTTGGCAACAATGAACTGGCATCCCAATATAGTCAGCGCTCTGACATGGGACAAGAGAGTGAAGAAAAAATTAGGAGTAATAAACAAGGACGGCTTGACAGCTCTTGATGCTGCTTTGTACTACATGGAAGAGACACCCTCGTTTCAGCAGGTATGCTCTTACTAAAAGACTAAATTATTCATTAATCGTTGCAATTGCCAAATAGATGAATTGCTCCATTCATTCGTTAAATAGATACAAAGATTGTCGAAATTGTTCAAAATGGTATGACAATTTTCTTTTAATTAAAGCTATCTCATCCTATATGTTAATGTTAAAACTCTATCTTATCAATTTCAATCAAAATTAATTTATTAAGTTACTCGATCTCAACTTGCGGGAATGAGATTTTAGATCACAGTCAAATCATAGACCAATAGAGCAAGCATCTGTAGCGTGAGAGCAATGCTCGAGGCTCATGGTGAAGCCATTTTTTCTTATTACTTCTTATAACAGCAGATCATTAATTAGTAATAGGCAGTATTTAGAATACGCTATATGTAGGCATAAATGTAACCGCCGGAGGATAGAAACCATTGGAAGAAGAGGATCATTTTATACTTTTGCCTGGATAATCTGCCATATGGGGTTTGATGTGGATGATCAAAGCATTTTTTTTTTATTTATTATCAGCAAAAAGATAATTTTATTAAAAAGAAAGCACTGCAAATTATACACCAAGAAAAACCCCAGAAAAGAAAAGACACACATGCACCAAAACAAGAAACAATCACCATAAAAGCACCAAAGAAACCCCCTGCTAAGGAAGCACCCATACTAAAATACCAAAATAAAATCACCCAACTAAACTAAAACTAAAACAAAAACTCCAAACAGTAGATGACTCAACCTGCAAAAGAGTCGTTGAGGCTCATATGTGGGTTTGTCCCACATAAGAAGAATAGAAGAAGAAAGTGTTTTAATATACAAGTAATGGGTTCACCACCAATAGGTTTAGGCCTTTTGTATAGGTATGAGTTTCAGACTAATCTATTGGGTTTGTTTTGGTTGGATTTTGGACTCCCCATCTCCCTAACAAGAGTTTAGCAATTACAAAAAGGGAAAAGGAGAAAAAAAGAAAAGAAAAAAGGCAGATGGAACACCAAAACAGCAAGAGAAAGCACATGAAGACCACCGAGGAAAAGCTTACCAAAAAACCCTGAAGAGCTAAAGAGCTTGATCCATTCCCACTCAAAATAGTAGACCCCAAAGTTGCTGGATACAATGATCAACCACCACTTGAATCTTAGATTCCTTGATGCAAATGACAAATAATCAAGCATCTATAAAGAACCCATTCCTTAATCTCCCTTCTTGAATTTTTCTGTTGTAGTGTTGCTTCACCTTTAACTTAACTAGTGTATTCTCTTATCTGAATTCTTCAAAGAAACAATTCTAATCAGATGCATGAGTATTTCGAATTCCTACCCACTAGACTCCTTTTTGATTTATTACCTCTTTTATACCCAGTAAATACTCTTCACCCAAAACCCGACTGAGTAATACCAACACCTGATCGATCCTGATTAATTTGTTTGAGTCTGATCCACTATCGCTTAGTTCGATCAATTGAAGTTGGACCAATTTAAAAACCATGGGCTTCGACTATATCGTTCGATCTTCTCTTATTTTTCTAAACTACTCCTTCACCATATTCCTCCCTATTGCCAAAATCAGATTTAGCCATAATTAATGGTTGTACATTTATCAACATGGCCACTCATCTCCCCACTCAATGGTATGAGCTTTGAATTTGAATCAGAGAATCCCCAACCATCCACATCTGCCACTATATCCCTTCAAATTTCCAAGTCATCCTCCACATGAGTAGTGTTCAACTTATTCTAGCTCTTCATCATAACTAAATAATGGAATTTCAATTTTGATCCAAGAGTACCCATTGCACCCCATCTACTTCAATCGATTTACTATCAGTTTCAGAAAACATCCTTGGGCTACAACCTCTACCATTACTATGATGCCGATTGCATAATCAAATGTGATACCCACTTCTTCTTAGACATTAATAAGAAATGAGATGTGTTGTCCACCATAACCACAATTTCTCGAAAAATACTATCATATTCCTTAGTTGAAATTAACACCCTCCCTCTATCAAGCATTCTTCTTTCCACTATATCCCAATCCACCGATAATATTGAACCAAACCTTTTTTTAATCAAACCATGATATGTGGCGATTGCTATTTTCCAAATTCATATGTTGTCTGAAAAATGAAATTACTTCTACGATCGACATCCCAATTTTTTACAACCATATATCCACCAATTACTACGTTACATCATATAATTGTTAAGCCTATCGTGGACAATTTATGTATACCAAGAGTGTTGGGATTTGGGTAGTCTCACACCCACTACCTATTTGGATCCTCCACCCTAATAGCTAGTTTAGCAGGTTTGGCTGGTTTCTCCTAAGGAAGAGCAAATAGGAAGGAAACCTTTAATTCATACTCTTGAAGTCGTGCTCCTCCATGTGAGGTTTTAATGTGGAAGATCTACACTACCCTATATATGTAGGTCTAGTTAGTAAATACTCATATTATATTTGTATAATACACATACATACATAACTTTTAAAGAAACTCTCATTTATTGTTTAAAGTTCAAACTTAATAAAAAATACTCTTTTTTTTTAATAATTTAAAATAAGCATATAATTTTCGTATTTGATGCAATCCGTATCATTCATACATTAAAATACATTTAAGGGTAAAATGCAAAAACCCCTTCCTATTATTACTAGTTTTTCACTTTACCCTCATCTATTCTAAAACTCAATAAAAAACTTCCTATATTATCAAGGGTTGACAATTTACCATCCTCCATCCATCTTCCGTCAAGGAAAGTAACAAAATAATATCACATGATATTGTTTGTTGACTTTTAAGACAAAAATGCTTTTATCCTAATGAAATGACATTTTTTTACCTTAATCATGTAATTAATCTAATTTGATTATTTCTCTTTCTTCTTCACCGACGTACCACATGACTGCTATACCAACGTATTAGATCGACCACAACAATCTAAAAAAAAAAAAAAAAAGGGGAAAGAAAAAGAATGAGAAAAAAAAAAAAAAAACGAAAGGAGGGAAGAGGAAAGGAGAAGGAAAGAGAGGAGAGAGAAAAAATTTAAAATTTCGTCCATCTTCTCCGGCGATTATAGTTGGAAAACCACCATCTTTTGCGATTATCAATAGTGAGTAATGGTGATCCCGGAATGACCCCTTTCCCTCATTCTACATTGCTTCCTCTCTTTTTTTTTCCTTTTTTTTTTTTTTTTTTTCCGAGATTCATGGCCATGTGTGTGTCTCTCTCTAAGGCGTTGGAACAACACCGATCCATGAATGGCTTCACCGGCAACGACGCTAAGCCAATTGGTCCAACCAGTGGCAACTTGCTCTTCCTCCACATATTTTCCCAGAAAAGTTTTTCTCTTCTCATTAGCCAAACAAGACTCATTATTAGGGTTACTAATCCTTTATAATTCCTTCTTTTATTCTCGATCTCGTCAATTCTCCATGGATCCTTGAGCTCCTATGCAGATTCAATTCTCCATAAAACTACACAGCACATCTGATGCATAGTAGATCTGTGCAGCAGAGAAAGAGCAACATGGGAGTCCTTAGAAGTCCTTGCACAGTCGTGAGACGATTGTTAGGGATGGAGGTCGGTGACAATGAGAAAAGGGTCACGACGAGATCTGACGCCGGAGATCAATAGATTTCCAGCTAAGTTTCTGTTGGTGAATCCAGGTTTCGGTGAAACCCTTGTTTCCATCTTCCCACATATTGTCATTACAAGCCCATCAATAGGAGAATCATTCCATAAGACCTTGTCTCTCTTCGCAATCAAAACCCAAAAACACCTCCAACTCGAAGTGGGTTTCTTCATCTGATAGATTTATGGCTCATAACCATTGATTTTGGTGTCGATACCTAGGGTCGATGGCTGGGGTTTGGTTTAATTGTTGTAGCTAAACATTGCCCTAATCTTCAAGAACTTCTTTTGACTGGCTTCAATCCCACTTCATTGAGCTCGACGGAGCTCAATGAAGCCAGTCAGTCACTCAAAGGTCTGATGTACTGTAGAAATGACTTTACTTAAGGGTAAAAGCGAATTTTCATAAATAAATTTTAAAAACTTTTTTTAACAACTCAGATAATAATATTTTATTCAGTATAAGGCAAAGGTAAAAATGACTTTTCCTTCCTCCGTTAACGTGCCTTGAAGTATTATAAAGGGTTTTTTTGTTGAGTTCTAAAATAGAGGGGTAAAGTGAAAAAAGTATAATAATAGGAGGTTTTTTGTATTTTATCCTATTTTTAATGTAACACTAACAAAGCCAACTCCTACTAAAATCATCAAGAACCTTATTACAAATATTTAAAATATTTTGATTTTTTTCTTTATTTTCCAAAATAAGATCTAATTTATAAGTTTGGCATTGTAATCTTCTATCTCTTAATCCATTAGGGTTTATTATAGATTGGAGGATTATATCTAGTCTTTCCCTATACAAACTATGTTAATTCCATATGATTTTAAGAGGAAAACTATGAAATTAAGTATATATAGATGTAGACCTACATACTTACTAATTTTTAAGTCATCTTCTTGTACAAAATTGTTCCTCTTTCCAAGCAAATGTACCCAAAATAAAAAGATTAAAAAAGAATTTATTTTTATTACTTTTAAACGTGATTGATTAGCTAACAATATTTTATAAAAATTTAATGAAACAACATAAAAAATGATGATTAATAAAGATACAAAGTATATCAAATGAAACAATGTAACATATATCCAGGTACTTTAGGTCTTGGAACTTTTTACTAAAATTCGTATTATGCTCCATACGTATTCCATTTCATATTCTCTCGTCCCGTATTTTATTAATTATATATGTAGGTGATGCTTCTATTAGAAATGGTGATTTCTTCCTTCACATGGTCGAAGCAATTTTTACATGGGCGGTGCTATACGAAACACCCTTCATACAATACCCACCTCGTGCAGCACCCAACCCACATCAACAGAAAAGAGATTTGTTAAATAAATTGAGAAAGTTTTAGTTCATACATATAGTGTCTGTACGGGGTAAAATACTGTTCCCCGAACTAAGTGTTGATGACGGAGCTTGCTCTCTCGCCTGGACCTGCAATCACAAGCTTGGAAAAAGAGTCAGAGGGTAGGCCAAAGTGGGTTTTGGCCAAGCCTTCTCCAAAGCTTAAGTCAGAAGCTATTTAGGGGAGAATGAGGCAAGGAAGAAGATGAATCTCAGAGAATTAGGGTACTGTAGCTTACCACATTTGGCTGTATCTTATTCTTTTTATACCCACCTGTACGGACTGACCATGTAAGGTCAGGTAACTGCCTTGGTTAGGTCAGATCTGACCATGGTTTACCAATAACCGTCTGACCATGGTTTGTTGATCGTGGTTGGGGATGGAACCATGGTTCCTAGTAACCGCTGTGTCAGGAATTACAGTTGCTGTGACAGTTTTAGACTGTAGTAGGATTTGGATTATAATGTGAGTCATAGGACAGGTGTCCCGAGCTGAAGGTAAGGCCCCGAGTTGAGAGATCATGTGGTTTGCAGCAGGTCCCACCGTGTTGCACTAACCACGTGTCAAATATTGTGGTTTAACTCTTCGGTCCGAACTGGATCGTGGGGGATGGATCACGTGCATTGTAGTTGGCTTGGTTGAATTGCCTTTGCCACGTGTCAGTGCTTCCGGTTTGAGCTTTCTACCCCGAGCTGGATCCTCGGGTCAGGGATATTCCCACAAAATTTGCCCCAATTCTGACATTCCCGAGTTGGGACTTGTCATAATTTTATTTTGCTAAGTGTTTCACCCTATGCCCCTATGCCGTTTGGCATTCTAGGGCTTAGCTGGCAGAGAGCGGTTACACCCTTCCGTATTTCAAGGCGCTGACGTCATGTGCCTTGGGGCTGTCCCATCCGCCGTATATAGCATTTAATTCTCCAGAAGCACTATGTCTTTGAAGGAAAGCTAATCACTGCTCACTTTATTCTTTGCATTCTCTCTCTACTTTCTCTGCTCTTTGCATTCTCTCTCTACTTTCTTTGCTCTTTGCATTCTGCTTTCACCAAGAAAACATCGTGCACACCATACTTTCCACCGGAGTCCACTGTTAGCGCCGTTTGTTTGTTGGAGAAGATCTGTCTTGTGCCTATTTACTGTCTTGCGATTCATCCTACCGGCGCTGTTCTTCGTTGGAAGACTGTTCTTGTTTCGTCCATTTTTCCAGAAGCAGTTTTTCGGAGATTCTTGGCATCCCGCCGTCCTATCTTTCCGGCGAACTCACCTTTTTTACCATCGTTTGATCTTCGCAACAGTATAACTTTTTCTTTGCTCTTTTTTTTCAATTTGTACAGTTCTATTTTCTCTGCTTGGGGTTGTTAGTGTTGTTCTTGGGGTTTGTTTCGCGATCCTAGGGTTTTCCTTTGGTTTTTGGGGCAAATCGCCAAGATATCAATTTTCCCGCCCTTTAGGGTTTGAAAACTCCACTCGGGGTAAATTTAAGACGGAGACCATTGGTCTCCTCTTTTTGTCTTTTTCCAATACCGAGTTTAATGTTTCCCGAGCTGACACTTAGAAAATTTTTGGAGTCTGTCAAGACAAGGATAGCATACCTGTCAGGAATTGACTTTGAAAGTTCAGGTCGGGGCATGTGGGCATAGGTAGTTATTCTTGGATTTAACTTTCCCCTTTCAACTTGGCAGATGTCTTCCTTTTATGACATTAGGAACAACCCTGCAAGGATAGCAGAATTTAAAGCCTTGTACGGCTTTGAAGATGGGAAGTTTAGCTTCCGCTTTGTTGAGCCCGGGGAGGATATCTATAGGTCAGATGCCCAAAAAGGCCTCCCTGTCCCCATTGCTGCGTTCATGGAGGGTGGAGTTCGAGTCCCATTTCCTGACCTCCTCAATGACTTCCTCCTCTATTGTAGCATAGTCTCGACTCAGCTAGGGCTAAACTCCTTTAGGATTGTCCTGGGAGTTCATGTCCTTAACCAAATATTAGGGACATCTGTTGGAGTGCGGGAGATACTCCACCACTACAAGATCTGCGCCCTAAAAAACAAACCCGACCACTATCTCTCCCTCAAGCCTAGGAAAAAACCCTTTGTCACACACATCCCAGATTCCAACCCTGGAGCTCATGACTTTGTCATCTTCGTATACGGGCCTGTGGATGGGACTCTACCTCCAAATGAACCCATCATTCCTCGCAAGCAAGGTTCTTGCTGTAAGCACTTAGCGGGATCCATTTTTATTGCGTTTTTATATGGCCCCGAGATAGGTGTTAGACTTCATACTGACGTTTATGTCCTGTTTCCTTCTAGCAGCTCCTCACGCCAATGAGCCTGCTGACAAGCTGAGGAAGAAAGATATCCAGACATTGCTGGGATATCAAGTCAACCAGCACTGCCGCTCGGCCCATACCTTGCTCAACTACCACGCGAGGTACCAATCCTACGGGAAGGCGAGTTACCTTCACTAGGAGCAGCCTGACGACGAGCTAACCCGTGTGGTAGAGCAAGAGGTGGAGAGAGGAGAAGAGAAAGGAGAAGAAGAAGAAGAAGGGGGAATCCGGCTCCGAGCTGAAGGAGAGGGTGCTGAAGAAGTCAGAGCCTTGGATAAAACAGGTCGCCGCGCTCCCTTTGTTATTAAGAGCTCCAGTTCGGAGGAGACTGTCTCTCAAGCAATGGAGAGAAGAGGCTCCAATCCCCCCTGCAAAGAGACAAAGAACTGACTCCGGTAACCAGAGGGCTAAAAAGGACTCCGGGATGAACTTAAGGGCTCTGGTTGCCGAGAGAAGGGCGGCCGAGAAAGAGGCCTAAGAAAAGAAGGTTGCTGTGCAGAAGCAGCAGCAGCAGCAGCAGTAGAAGCAGCAGCAGCAGAAGACCAGCCAGGCTGTCTCTGCCCAGGGCGTAGGGCTGAATGCTGGCAAGAAGCCCACTGACCCCAATAGTGGCAAGCTCATGTCGAGTGCCATGAGGGGGCAGGATGTGGGCAGGCCCGAGGTGCTTGAAGTCACGGGGAAAGGTAAGGCCCTCCAGGTGGTACCTCCCAAGAATAAGAGGCCCCTTCCCCCCACAGGTCCCCAGCAGTAGCCTCCCGTCTTGAGGTACGGGCAAGGAGGTTCGTTTGCTGCTTCTGCTGCTGGGGAAGGCACTGCCAGCAGGGTTAACGTGGTCGCCCAATTCCCCGAGGTGAGAGTCTGATTCCTCGAAATTTTTTCTCTTTTTCTTTTAATGAGTTTCTAATGCGTGTCTTGACTAACTCCTTTGTTTGGATATACTCAGTTCCCGGTGCCTATAGATGAGGCTGTTTCAAGCTTCTTCTCTGTGGACTACAACTTCAAGTACTTGGGCAATCCTATGAGGCTCCCGGCGGATATGGAGCACTTCAGGAGGAAATCCGCCCCTGAGCTAATTCGCTTCGGGTTCACTAGCCTATACAAAGTATGTCTTGATGTGCATAACATGCTGATTTTTTCAATAATCTTTCCAACCTTTCAACCTCGTTTTTAACTTGATTTTGTCTTTACAAGGCTGCCAACAGATCCTGCGAGCTGGCGACCTCCTGGCCGAAGAAGACAATAAAATAGAGATTGAGGTCGCTAAAGTCCGGAGTGAGCTCAAGGAGAAATTGCGTGAGTCTGAGAAGAACTGCTCTGCCGCCGTGTCTGAGATTAAGAAATGGAAGACTGAGTGCAGAACTCACTAGTCCAACGCAGAGAGCGCTATTAGCAAGCTCGAGCTCACGAGGAAGGACTACGCGGATCTGGAGGCCGAGCTAAAGAAGGCGAAGGAGAACAGCGACGAACTAGCTCGGGAGAAGCGGGACTTGGCAAGGCCCTAGAGGCTGATCTGGAGAAGGAGAAGGCTTCTGTCGAGAAGGCAGTAGCTGACGAGAGGAAGAGTGTGAAGGATTCTCTCATTGGGCAGTTGACCAATGAGCTCGAGGCTACCTACAAATTTGTGTGGGAAACCTTGGTTGAGTTGGCCTCTGCCCAATTCCTTGGCATTGCTGACATTCCCTTCGAAAGGAGGGAAGTACCCCCGGAGTACGATCCCAATGGAGGTGATGGCGGGGAGGTCAACATGGAGGTTGCAGGTGAGGATGAGATTGGGGAGAACGAACCCGAGGTCACATCCCAGCCTAATGCCAACACTGAAGCTGAGAGGGTCGTTGGCGCCTCTGATGAGACTCCAGCTACTGCTAACGGGGACCAATCAGCCGCAGCAACGGAGAACTCCTCAGAAGCAGTCCCTGATCTTCCTCAGGCTCCAGTGGCCCCTCCTACCTCTGTTACTCTAGCCCAAGTACCTGAAGTTGCTGATCCTGCCGCGGTGAACTCGGGGAAGGAGTGATTTTTCTTCTTTATTTTTTTTTATTTGTTTGTGGCCAAGTGCCCTAATTTGTACAGACACTTGTAATATATTTTTTTTCTTGGAATGAAATATACAATTTTTCTTCATCATGTACATCTGTTCTCTATTTTTGTATTGGCTGTATGTTTGACTGTGAGCTCGGGTTAAGCTCTTTGTTGCCACATGTTCATTGTTTCACTAGCAGGTTCAATTAGACCCAATTTTGTTATGGATTCCAACTCGAATAGTGATAGGCTTGAGTACTTTTTAGCCATAGTCTGCTTGGACCCATTCCTGGGCAAGCTATTAGGTTGAGCCTATTCTTAGGTTAATTTAGCTTGGACTCGTTCTTGGGCAAGACTTGTGCCCATTCTTAGGCAGATTTTGCTTGGACCCATTCTTGGGCAAGTCTTAGAGTTGAGCCCATTCTTGGGCAGATTTTGCTTGGACCCATTCTTGGGCAAGTCTTAGAGTTGAGCCCAATCTTAGGCAAATTTTGCTTGGACCCATTCTTGGGCAAGACTTATGCCCATTCTTAGGCAATTTATGACTTCGACCCATTCTTGGGCAAGTGCCTTTAATTCGAACGATAAATAAGCGATAATCTTTCTGAATAACATCTGAATTTGTATTGAATAATCATTGCATGTAATTACAACTTTCACTAACGGTAAAACAATCTCAGATTAGCTATATTAACCGATCTCGGGAGTTCTTGTCCAGTTTATAAGCTCTTTAACCTGTAAGAACCTGTGCTCCTGACGTGGATGACCTCATAGGCACCTTCCCATGTCGCCCCGAGCTTTCCCTCTGCAGGATTTCTAGTTCCAGAGTTTACTTATCTGAGTACTAATTCTCCGACTTTGAACTCCCTCGATTTGATTCTTCAATTATAATATTTTTTCAGCTCTTGTTGGTAAGATGCCATTTTAATTCGAGATCTCTCCCTTCTTTCCTCTGCCATATCCAGATCTTGGGACAAAACTTGATCATTTGATACTGCATCATACAACTCTGTCCTGAGACCCGGTAAACCCAGTTCCGTTGGTATAACTGCTTCCATTCCATAGGTCATCGAGAATGGAGTTTCTCCAGTGGACCTTCTTGGAGTAGTTTGGTATGCCCATAGTACGGAATGCAGCTCATCAGGTCAAGGCCCTTTCGCATTATCCAACCTCCTTTTAATCCCTGCGACTATAATCTTGTTCGTTGCCTCTGCCTGGCCATTGCATTGCTGGTAGCTTGGATTGGAATACCACCACTGAATCCCTTGTTCCGTGCTGAATTCCCGGGTTCTTTTGCTATCGAACTGAGTTCCATTGTCTGACAAAAAGGCTCTCGGGATCCCAAAGCGTGTGATAATGTTTTCCCAAAGGAATTTGATAATATCGGAATCTTTAATTGATGCAAGCGCGATGGCTTCTACCTACTTGGTGAAGTAGTCAGTTGCGATAAACAAGTACTTCTTATTCCTCGAGACTGTGGGCAACGAACCCACGAGATCTAACCCCCACTGTGCGAAAGGCCACGGGCTGGATATGGGGTGCAGTTCTTGAGCTGGTTGGTGTATCTTGTCGGCAAACATCTGACACTTTGGACATTTCCTCACATACCTGATAGCATCCTTCTGCATATATGGCCACCAGTAGCCCTGGGTGTTCGCCCTGTGGGCTAGTGATCTTCTTCCTGCGTGACCCCCATATGACCCCTCGTGGAGTTCAGTCAGCAGGTCTAGCACTTGATCTGGGTGTACACACTTCAAATATGGCCCTGTATAAGACCTTTTGTAGAGAGAGCCCGAAGGAGATAACCAAAATCGAGCTGACTTAGCTCGAATTCGGTGACCCTGATTGCGATCCTCGGGTAATTCATCTCTTTGTAGATAGGCAACTATCTCGTCTATCCAACTCGGTGACGTGGACTGAATGTTTGAGATGACATCTTCTGTCCCGATGCTGGGTTCCTGCAGGACTTCCACGTTTATGGTGCGAGGAGTATCCGTTTCCAATGCTGCAGCCAAAGCAGCCAACCCATCCGCATGTCTGTTCTGATCCCTCACAAAGCGCTTAAACTCAACGCTTGTGAAGTCGGCAGCTAATTCCCAGACCTTGTGCATGTACGCTGTCATTCTTTCATCTTTAGCTTCATATTCTTTGTTCAGTTGATTAACCACGAGTCTGGAATCACTGTATACCGACAATTCTTTTACTCCCATTGCTCGAGCCACCCCAAGTCCAACTACGACTGCTTCATACTCTGCTTCATTGTTTGAGGCTGGGAACATAAGCCTAACTGCCTACTCGATGATCTCTCCCTCGGGATCTGTCGGCACAATTCCCAGACCTGCCTTTTTCGCGTTTGATGCCCCATCCACTTTGAGCTCCCATCTCTTCTTCTTTTCACTGTTTACCTTGTCTTCTCCCCCCCCAGTTCAGGCAGAGAGGATTTTAATTCTGTCTGTTTTGAACTGGAAGTAGGATCTGCGAACTCGGCAATAAAATCGGCCAACACTTGCCCCTTAATGGCAGGTTAGGGCTTGAAGTGGATGTCGTAAGCGTTGAGTTCTACCCCCCACTTCAAGACTCGTCCTGATAAGTCAGCTCTCCGTAGGACATCTTTTAGTGGATAGTTGGTGAGCACCGTGATAGGATGAGACTGGAAGTAGTGTTGGAGTTTTCGGGAGGTTATAATAAGAGCGAGGATTAGTTTTTCAAGGGATAGATATCGAGTTTCCTCATCTAATAGCGTCTTGCTAATATAATAGATTGGCTGCTGGGTAAGGTCTCGCTGGGCAAGTAGAACGCCATTGAGTGAATGGGCTGAGACAGCGAGATAGAGGTAAAGAGTTTCGCCTTGGTCAGGGTGGGGAGTGTTTCTAAGTGAACAACCAACTTCTGGTAAGCTTCCTGACACTCTGTATTCCATCCCGAGTTCGTGCTCTTCTTTAGTATCTGAAAGAAAGGGTGGCATTTATCTGATGACCTCGAGATAAACCTGCTGAGTGCTGCCACCATGCCATTTAACTGTTGAACATCCCTGAGTTTTGTTGGTGTCCGTAGGGTTCTTATTACCTCAATCTTACTTGGATTTGCCTCGATCCCCCTTTTCGAAACTAAGTGGCCCAGGAACTTTCCCGAGCCTATCCCAAATGAGCTTTTCTTTGCGTTCAACTTTATCCCGTACTCCCTGAGTCGGGAAAAGGCTTCAGTCAAGTCTGCCAAATGGTTTCTCTCTGAACTGCTCTTAACAATAGCGTCATCAACATATGCCTCTAGGTTTTTGCCAATTAGTCCTTCAAACATCCTGCTAACAAGACGTTGATAGGTTGCCCCAGCATTCTTCAATCTAAATGGCATTACCTTGTAGCAGTATGTCCCTCTAGGAGTAATAAACCCCGTTTTGTCTTGATCGTGCTCTGCCATAGGAATTTGATGATAGCCCGAGAAGGCATCAAAGATGCTCAATCGCTGGTATCCCGAGATAGAGTCTATTAGCTGGTCAATCTTTGGCAAGGGAAAACTGTCCTTCGGGCATGCTTTATTGAGATCTGTAAAGTCAATACAAACACGCCAATCCCCTGTCTTCTTTCTTACGCACACGGGATTGGCCAGCCAACTCGGGTACTTTACTTCGCTGATGAATCCTGTTTTCAGGAGTTTATCTACCTCGGCAAAAATTGTTTCAGCTCGATCGTCAGACAACCTTCGTTGCTTCTGAACCACTGGCTTGCAATTCGGATTAACCTGCAACTCGTTAGTGATAATTCTTGGATCAATTCCAGGCATTTCCTGGGGCGACCAAGCAAATAAATCGATGTTATCTTTCAAGAACTTGAACAGCTTTGCTGCATCAGTCTCACTCAGTGACTTGCCAATCCAGAAAAACCTCTCCGGATCCTCAGGATTAATTATCTTCTTTACACGCTCTTCCCCTGTTCGATCTGCGGGTTCCAGAGCTGTTTCTTCTACCCCGGGCCGTTCTCCCTTTCGTTGCTATAAGGGGATCTCATCGACTTTGGCTTTTTTCTTTTGCTCTGGCACCTGCTTTGGGGTTTTAACTTTGCCAGTTCCTGAGTTGGGAAGGCATGGGATTTTAGACTTCAGTTTATCCTCCGAGGGCGCTGAATGGCCCGCATATTCTACCAGAAAACATTCCCTGGCTGCTGCCTGGTTTCCCTTTATCTCCATGATTCCTTCTGGGATCGGGAACCTGATGGATTGGTGGTAGGAGGATGGGACAGCCTTTATGGCATGGATCCAGGGTCGCCCAAGTATTAAATTGTAAGTTGACCTTTCCTGGATTACTATGAATGTTTCCATGGATTGCACTGGCCCTGCTCAAACTGGGAGAGTTATCTGCCCCAGCGGGAAAGTCATATTTCCATTAAAAGCCTTTAGGCTAACATGACAGGGCTTTAGGTTGGAGTTCTTCAACCCGAGTTGACCGAATAACTTCTGGAACATCACATTCACAGATGCCCCGTTGTCCACATAGACTTTGCCCACATCGTAGTTTCCTATGAGCATGCGAACAACTAGAGCATCGTTGTGGGGGCAACGCACTGTCCCGTCAGACTCTGCATCCCCAAAGAACAGCAGTTTTTCTCCAGTTTCTCCTTCACCTTGAGGTAGTAGTACTGGTTCGTTCTCGATATCACTGACCTCAGCGTCTTGGCAAGCCATCCTGTACTATGCCCTGAGCTGGCTGGTTGACAGAGTAGTTTCTTCATACCCCCCTGTGATCACGTCAATCGTCCCGAGGATTTTTGGCTGTGTGGATTGAGGAGCTCTATTCTCAGGCTTTTTCTGTTCGGATGGCTGTCCTTTCTCACTTCGGGCTATAAACTCATTCAACTTTCTTTCCTTGGCCCAGGCTTCGAGATTGTACTTTAGAACCTTGCAATCTTCTGTTTTATGGCCGTGATCCTTGTGATAACTGCAGAACAGCCTTTTGTTTCTCTTCTCGGGCTTTGCAAGCATGGGTCTAGGTTTTTGGAAGAAGTCCCTATTTTCCAGTGCCTTCATTAACTTGTAGATAGGGAGAGTAAATACAGTGAAGATGGCCTGGTTTGGATTGGTAGGCGATTTTGATTTTTCCCCTCGGGAATTGTCCCTATGAGACTTCGAGTCTTTCTTCTTATCATCTTTTTCATTGGTTTTGGTAGGCTGTGGGCTATAGAAATCATCTAGCTTTGAATAGTTGGCCACAGTGGAGAGTAATTTGGCTAGGTTTCTGGGGGGATTAACTGTTAGCTCCTTAAACAGAGGTGATGGCTTCCTCAGTCCGAGGTGAAATAGATCCATAGCATTCTTCTCAATCGAGTTGTCAATCTCGTTGTAAACCTCCCAAAACCTTTGAGAATATTCCCGAAGTCCTTCCCCATCCTTCTGCTTCAGCTCGTATAAGTTCTGCATGGTCCTCGGGAATTTGCAACTAGTGATGAACCTCTTCTTAAACAGCTTACTCAGTTCGTGCCAGCTGTCAATAGACTCATCTGGAATCTTGGCCTACCACTTAAGAGCCACCTTCCCCAGACTCATGGGAAATATCTTACAGAGAAAACCCTCATTTCCAGCATATAACAACATACGTTGCAAATAATAGTTTAAATGATGATTTGGGTCTATTGAAAGAGAATAAAGAGTAAAGGTTATCTCGGAATACCTTCGTGGGATTGGGACCCGTTGAATCCACCTCGTGAATGGGCTTTGAGCCACAGCAGTGCTCCCTGGTTTCTCTCCCCTCTACTTTAGTTACCCCAGTGTCTCTTGGAGGCTTCTTCCTCATTTCTCTCATGCCTGGGTGACTAAGAATGCTTTTTACTTGTTCCCCCAGTACTCCTCTCTCCTCTTCTTTCAGGAGATCGAGACCTATGGTGTCGTCTCTCATCCCTGTGAGTTTCGTTCCTAGAACCCACTTGAGCACGAGGTCTAGGATGGTCCTTGTTCCACCTCCGTGAGTGATCTGAACGCCTTGAACTGCGTTCAGGGGATCTCTGCACCAACTCATGATGTTGTCTGTCTCCCCTTCCTGAGTGCCTTTGTTCTGGGCCAGTTAGACGTGGCTCATCATCATGTCTGCTGCGGTGGTGGTGGTGCGAGACTCTAAGTCTGGGTGAGCTTTCCTGGTGCCTAGTGCGACGGAGTGGACTGGTTTGGCTAGCCTCCTGTCACACCCCATTTTTGCACCATCTTACTAGGGCTCATCATTTCATGCATGTTTTGTTTTGTTTTTGAGTCTAGTCACTTGCATTAGTTTTCTAGGGTCACAAGGACAATGGATGTGAATTTTGGTTCAATTCGGAGTTGATCTTGAGGGATAGAGCTTTTGTGACTTGAGGGGCATAATCGTCTTTTAAGTCCCAAACTTTTCATTTGACCTTGAAATGATCTTCAAATTGTCAATTGGAGTTCAAATGGATGCATAAGAGGTATTGCTAGTGTCAATTTGATAAATCAATGGCTCGGGATTAAAATGGCTCGATGTAGTTCAAATTGGTTAATTGACCCTTCTTTGGGTTAGTTCTAATTGACTCACAATCACCAACCAAATCTTTTCAAATTGACTTTCATTAGTCATCATTTTACCCCCAAAAGTGTTTTATGAAGTTCAATTTTGATATGGAAAGTGTTTGGTTTGACCCTATGTGCATGCCTATGCTTAGCAAAGGTAGAGCATAGTGGTTAACCGCCTTATTCAAACCTAACCATGCCCCCATGGTTAGTGGTTTTCACCCTAAAATGATCAAAAACATATTCCTCATCGAAACACGGTCGTTTTGGCTTTTATTTCATCAAAATCGGAGTTAATTTGCCCCCTGAAACACTTCTAGAAGGATTAGGAGTCAAAATAGGACAAAAATTCGGAGTGGGCTCGGGTGACCACCCAACCTCGGGCGGCTAGCCGCCTGGGCCCAGGTGGCTAGCCGCCCAGGCCCTGGTGGTCACCCGAGAGCACTTTCCTATTTGCACCATGATTCCTTGCTGAAGCGGACTCTTGCCTATTTTGACGTACATGGGCTCTTTTGGACGGGTTTCCTTCTAATTTTTGGCAACTTCTGAATTACTTAAGCTCGAAGGGGGTCTCTAATAGCCCTTGGATTAATTTTTAGGGTTTTAATCCCAGCCATTGGTTAGTTCTAATGAAACTCTATAATTACCCCCTATGCTTCAGCACAAAGGGAGCCACTTTATGCCTAAAAACCTAAGTGTTAGAGAGAGAATAAGAGAGAGAGACTTGAAAGAGAGCTGGAGTTCTTGCTGTAGCCTTGGAGAACATTGGTTCAAGACATCCATAAGAGGAAGAGAGAGTCTCTACAGCAGCAAGGAAGCTTCTTCCTAAGGTATTCCTCATTCCTTCTTATGTTGAATATGGGTTTTCATATAGGATAGGTCTGTTGCATGTTAAAGGTAGCATTTTTATCATGTATTAACACTCTAGCTAGTTAATATACATGAAATATTTACTGTTTATCATGAGTTTAGCATGCTTTAGGGCTGTCCTATATGTTTTTAAGCATAATTGTGATTTCTGTGCTTCTGTTGTCCTTGTTTTAGAATAGGGTCATTGCATGCTAGAGTTAGGGTATTTTGCCATGTTCTATTACTTTAGTTGGTTGATATGCATAATTTAGATCCTGTTTAATTTGGTTTTAGCATGCTTTGAGTTTATTTTGTGTGTTTTTTTAGCATATTTGTGAGTTTAGGGTTTTAGTGTCCTTGTTTTAGGTTAGTTTCATATAGCATGATAAAGTAGGTCTTTTTATTGTTTTTTCTTCGTAGTTGCTACGTATGTTTTTTATATGGAGTAAATATGATGTTTTTGCACACATGTTAGTTCGTTCTAGGGTTTTTATGCATAATATGGTTCTAGGATTGTGTTAGGGCTTGTGAAAGTTTGCTGTTTTTGTTACTGGCATGTTTAGTGGATGATTTTAGGCCTTAGTACTATTTTGTCCAGATTTGCATGTAAGTGTTTTTGCATGGTTTTGAGCACGTGTAAGGGTGCAAATAGGTGTGGTAACTGTCCTATGGCAAATAGGGCTGCCAATGCTTGAAATGGCTAATGCTTGGAGTTATTGCGCTCAGGTAAATGGGTGTGAAGGTGCCCCAATTCACCTCTCTTCCTAACTCTTTCCCTTCTCCCTCTCTAGGGTTAGTTTTTAATGCAAGTCTATGGTACAATCAAAGGTTTCCTTCAATAATAAATTTTGTTTTTATCAAGGTTTCCATTTTATGGAATTTTCCTAAAATCAAACTTTGTTTATTCAACTCTTTTGATCAAATAAGGAAACCTAGGGTTTTTACCATAGGTTTGTATTAAGTCTTAACCCTATTTCTAATCGAACTACGTGGACTTTGATCCATGTATTTCGTTGCATGGTACGTAGGCGTTCTTCGTGAGGCTCAAGTCCGTTCTAGGATCCAAGCATCCTAGGCTTCTTTTTGTTTTGTTTTGTTTTTCTTTGTTTTCTGTTTTTATGTGCTTATTATGCATGGATGGATGAATGAAATATATGATATGCATGCAATTCTTGTGATGATATACTTACTGATTTTTGTATGGAAAATATCTTGATTTAGCCCAAATGAACTAAGAGACCGAAAAGGTGACATGGGTGCCTATAGGCTTTGCCTAGAACCTTCCCATGTCATAACTTAGCCTCCGAATCCCCGATTTCTTTGGTTTCCAAAAGATTGGTTTTTGCCTTTCCTTTTTTATGGAGTCATTCAAATTGTTTTCCTAAAATAAACTACCTTTAGGGTTTTCCTTGTTTCCTTTAAAAAATAAGGTGGCGACTCCTTTTTCTTTTTCAAACCTAACTAATCTTTCTTTTTTTCGTCAATCCCTCGTGGGTCCAATTTCCGGGGTTCACAGTTTGGCGACTCCGCTGGGGACTTGTGGGCTAGACTCTATAAAGTTTAATTGGGCTAGGTTAATTTCTTATGTTTAATTAAAATCAATCACATTGCATCCGCTTGATTGTGTGCTTTCATTTATTGCATTGTGTGTGCAAACTCTTGCATGCTAGGATCGATGTCCCTCGATGTATCCTTGCCAACGATCGGCCTAGTTTCAACCTTGGTTTTCCTGATTCCAAGTGTTGGGGTGAAAGCTATCAACCTCTCTTGCCTAGTACCCTTGGGCTTGCCCTTGGGTATATTAAATGAGTTAATCACGTACTGCTGGACCCACGCGGCGTTCCTGATGCCACATGTGGTTAGGTATAAGGATTGCTCAAGCAAGTGAAGGACCCCAGCCTACCCTCTTTTAGTTCAAATAGTAGGCCTTGTAGGACACTATGGTCTCACCTTTATGCACCCACAATTGTTTGTAATGATGCTATGCCGTGTTTGTGGTGTGAGGCTTTATATCTTATGCCCTTAACATAGACCTTTAAACCCTAGCCTTCGTTAAGGCCATGGGTTGGAAGGAATAAATTAAGGAAGTAGGATGTAAAGCTATGTTTGTGATGTGCTAGTCCTAGGGGAATAATTAAACCTAATTGAAGGACTCTATACCTTATTCTTTTAAACATACCCTTAATCGATGACCCTTGTAAAGGTAATTGGATAAAAGGAATGAATTAATTGAACATGGTGTAGAGACCGAGTTCATTAAGGAAAATATGGAGGTTTAGGACAAGTCCTTAGGCTAAAGGTTAAAACTTTTCTATCCATAGACGTGCTGGCTTGGATCCACAATCCGCAAGGGCGTCTAGTGAGTGTTGAGTCTACCCATCATACATGGTCGACGAAAGAACTAGTGAGGGGCACTTTGACCTTGAGGCTTGCCTGAAAGCCATCATAGCCAAGCTTGACCATACCGCCGAGACATCCGATACCGCATTGAAAATGGCTCAAGAGAACCAACAGAAGATGGCGGATCTTGAACAAAATGGCTCTAAGGCCCATTCCTCGGGTATACCTCATGGGGCTGGCACCGAAGAGGGACCTCAATCCAATGAGAACACCAAGACAAGGGGGGAAAGTAGCTCGAAACCAGTGGTTACCAATCTAGAAGGGGAAACCAAAGGGAAAGGTTCTAGCAGTGATTCCGTGTTAGCTAGCAAGGTAGAAGCTTTGGAGAGAACTATAAAAGGGATTCGTAGGGCTGATGACATGGTCGATGTGCAGACTTTATCTTTGTTTCCGACGGCTCGTATTCCATTGCAATTCAAAATGCCGGAGTTAGAAAAGTTTGATGGGACAGGTTGTCCTAAGACCCATTTGAAGATGTATGTGCGAGCTATGCACCCTGGAGGGGCCACTGACGAGCTTCTAGCTCAAATGTTCCATGAAACCTTGGCCACTTCTGTTTTGAAATTGTTCTTATCCTTGGATGAGAATAGAACTCGGACATGGGAAGACATATGCAATGAGTTCTCAGAGCACTACAAGTACAACACAGAGGTGGACGTTACTCGAAGAGACCTGGAAACTACTAAGCAAAGGGCTCATGAAACCTTCTCCGCTTACATTACAAGGTGGAGACAAAAGGCGTCGAGAATGACGGATAGGCTAAATGAGGAGGACCAAATTCAGCTGGTAGTTAAGAACTTGCTGCCCGTGTATCACAAGCACTTATTTGCCCACTATTTTCCCAATTTCAAAGCTCTCATAGGGGCCGGCACGCAGGTTGAAGATGCTATCAATGATGGGACAAACAAAACTGAGGAAGTGAGGAGTCGCAAGACAAACTTTACTGGGAAAAACAATGCCGAGGTCAACACCATAACTCAACCCATCCAACCCTTCTCTCTCAATGATGTCAACCCACCTCGCCAATTCACTGACTTATTCATGCCACTTGAAAGAGTCCTTGAGAAGCTAATAAGCCGTGACCTATTGAAGCCACTCGACCCAAGACCCCCACCAAATCCTTTACCCAAGAACTTCAATGAGAATGAGTACTGCAAGTACCACCAATCCAAAGGCCATGTCACCAATCGTTGTGTTTGCCTTCGCCATCAAGTCCAAGACCTCATTGACAAGCAAGTCATTTCACCACCAACCCGTCCAAATGTCACCCGTAATCCTCTCCCATCTCATAACAACACACCCCCACCTAACACCATAAATGCCATTGGGGTTGAATTCTCTCGCCCTCGCCGTCCCATAAGACAATACACTCCACTCCCCATGACCTTAACCCGTCTCTTCACCATTTGCCGCAATAACAGCCTTATCATGCCATTTCCACCAAAGCCAAGGCCCTCAACCCCTCACCAATATTGCCAATACCATCGTGCACCTGGCCATGACACCGAGGCTTGTTTTATACTAAAGAAGATCATTCAAGACCTCATTGACCAAAAGGTTTTGTTGTTGCCAAAGAAATCTATCCAACAAGAGCTGAAAGAAAGATATGAAGCAGGGGATCCCCAAGTTGGCCTATTAGGTGAATCGTCGGGGAAATTTGATTACTATGTGCTGTACTCAAGTCCAAGTCCAACATCAGATGAGCCGATAGTCCCTACAGGTTGGGATGACTTGCCGACAGAGATGGAGAGCATTGACATGATAGAATGGGATGACTTAATGAATGACTCCAAGGAAGTCCATGACATATGGGCTAGTGATGATGAGCTGGATCATATAACTAGAGGGGGTCTTCATTTCAAGCCTCCCTACCTAGAGTCTGAGAATCCATTGGAAGATTTGGAAGGGCAGAGGCGTCCTAGCTTGCAAGAAGAAGAGGATGAGGTGCTTAGGCAGCTGAAGAAGACCAATGCCAACATCACTATTTGGGGCTTGCTCATGGCCTCGCACAAGCATAGACAGACCGTGTTGAAACTGCTGAATCAGATACAAGTGCATGTTGACACATCCCCCGAGGGATTGGTACATTTGGTGAATCCAACCCCCAAGAATTCAACCATCGTGTTCACCTATGTGGACCTACCCAAAAGCGAGCTAATCCATTCTCAAGCTCTCTATGTGACCGTTGACACTATGGGGAAGAGGGTACCTACCGTCCTTATCGACAATGGGTCTGCATTGAATGTATGCCTTCTCAGAATTGCCACTGTCTTGGGTTTGGGACCCACCGATTTCACGCCATCTGGGCAGACCGTAAGAGCCTATGACAACACCCGTCGAGAAGTAATAGGGGTAGTTACTTTGCCTCTTATCATGGGACCCATTGAATTTAGGGTGGAATTCCAAGTGTTGGATGTGCCGTCATGTTTCAACTTGCTGTTGGGCCGACCTTGGATCCATCCCGCTGAGGTTGTGCCATCTTCACTCCATCAAAAGGTGAAGTTTCCTTACGAAGGGGCCATAGTAACGCTTCAAGCGGACTATGAATTGAAACTCGCAGGTGTGCCTATATGTGAGATACAACCTGAATCAGCAGCAGTACCACTATCTGGGTTTGACTATGTCTAATGCATTGAGAAAGAGCTCGAGAAGGGTGAATTAATACCCTTGGACTTTTGCCCCCATGGAAACTTGCACGTTGGTGAGCTCATGAGAAGAATGAGCTTCTTTCCAGGCATGGGGCTAGAACGTCGCCAACAAGGGATCCCTACGTCTATTCAAAGCCGTGTCACCTCATACACCTTCGGGCTAGGATATGAGCCCTCCAGAAATGATCATGCGGAAATGCTGAAGAGGAATAAAGAGAAAGTAAGAGCCAAAGCCGAGGGAAGGGTGCCAGACCTGAGGATCTCGCCATACCGACCTACTTTGAATGGTTACTTCATCAAAGAAGGGGATGATTTTCTATATTGCGGGTTTCCAGAACCCACCTTTGACCAAGCTACCAAGATCCGAGTTCCGGGTTTTGAAATTTTCTTCACCGAATGGTATCCAATCACAGCTGAAATGGTGGATGATGAAGCCATCAATGATGAGTTCTGGGAAAAGAAAGAAGAAGATTGGGTAGAGAACCTTGATGCAGGGGCTATGGCTGAAATGTTCCAAGATATGATCCTCACCGTGGAAGACTCGACCATTGAAGAACTCCAGGGTTCATCCATTAGCCATGCTACCATGCCACTCCTGAATTGGTACCTTGAATGTGGTGTCATTGCGGAGCTCCATGAAGAAGAAGACCTTGGCCTACCTGATAGCAGCTTGTAGGTGTCTTAGTTTAGTAATATTTCCCTAATTCAATAAGATGTATCTACTTAACTCACCTTGTGGAGTCATAGTATTGATACAGATTTGTTTGTTTTTCTTCTTTTGTGTGTCATTCCTATTATTCCTAGTCAATAAAGTGTGCTTTTTTTCCTCTATATATGCAGTGTCTCTTTTCTCTCCTCTATGGATATTTATGGCATGGATATAGATCCTAGGAACGATGTCCCCCCGGAGCTCGTTGAGCAAAGGAAAAGGGGCGTCACCGAACCTAATATGGATGAATTGGAATCAATCAACTTAGGGACGAATGGATTGCCAAGAATAGTTAAAATTGGGAAAACCTTCTCCCCGGTTGAAAAAGAAAAGATAATCTCCCTCTTGAAAGCCAACATTATGGCTTTTGCATGGTCTTATGAAGACATGCCTGGCATTGACCCCGATATTGTGCAACACTATATCCCCATTAATTCCCTAAAGAAGCCGGTAAAGCAGAAACTCAGAAGATTAAAACCAGAATGAGCTCTAAAAGTAAAAGAAGAGGTAACTAAACAACTAGACGCGGGTTTCCTCCAAGTTGTGGAGTACCCCGAGTGGTTGTCGAATATAGTGCCTGTGCCTAAAAAAGATGGGAAAGTGAGGATGTGTGTCGACTTCCGAGATCTCAATGCCGCGAGCCCTAAAGATGATTTTCCTTTACCCCATATCGACGTGTTGGTGGACAGCACAGTGGGACATGCACTCCTCTCCTTCATGGACGGATTCTCTGGGTATAACCAAATAAAGATGGCGCCTCAAGACATGGAGAAAACAGCCTTTATCACACAATGGGGAACGTACTGTTATAAGGTAATGCCTTTTGGTTTAAGAAACGCTGGGGCTACTTACCAGAGAGTAGCAACGACCTTATTGCATGATATGATCCATAAGGAAGTCGAGGTTTATGTCGATGATATGATCGTGAAGTTCGTGGATAGGGAAGGGCATTTTAAGGCGCTAGAGAAGTTCCTAGAGCGAGCAAAGAAGTACAATCTCCGTTTAAACCCACAGAAGTGCGCTTTTGGTGTCACTGCGGGCAAGTTATTGGGATTCATGATCACTCAGAGGGGCATAGAAGTGGACCCAGGGAAGATAAAAGCTATTGTGGAGATGGAGCCGCCTAGCACTGAGAAGCAGATCCGGGGTTTTTTAGGAAGAGTTCAGTACATAAGTCGATTCATTGCCAACTTGACCATGGTTTGCGAACCAATCTTCAAATTGCTTAAGAAAGGTGTGCCAAAAGTATGGAACGAAGAATGCCAAGAGGCCTTTGAGACCATTAAGAGATACTTGTGCAATCCTCCAATCTTAGTTCCCCCACGGCAAGGTGCACCGCTTTTGTTATACTTAACGGTCACCGAAACCGTGACGGGAGCTATGTTAGCTCAATATCTCGAAGGGTCTACAAAGGAGAATGCCATATACTACCTGAGCAAGAAAATGACAGACTATGAAGTGAAGTACAATGCAATTGAAAAGGCTTGTGTGGCACTAGTATAGGCGACGCAGAAGCTCCGGCACTACATGATGTCCTTCGAAGTGTTCTTGATAAGTCGTATAGACCCGTTGAAGTACCTGATAGAGAGGCCAGTATTGTTATACAGAACTGCTCGATGGTCAATTCTCCTCAATGAATTTGACATCAAGTACGTGAATCAGAAGTCTATCAAGGGAAGCGTCATCGCAGACTACTTAGCTAGCTGTCCTGTGTCATCATCCGCTCCGTTCAACGATCAATTCCCAGATGAGGACGTGCTAGAGATTGGTAGAAAGACTTGGAGAGTATACTTCGATGGGGCAGCCAATAAGAAAGGTTATGGGATAGGAGTCCTGCTGGTTTCACCTGAAAAGGCATTTACACCATTGGCGGTCAAGTTGGGGTTTGAAGCTACCAACAACATTGCTGAGTATGAGGCCTATATCTTAGCATTGGAAGCGGCACTTGAATTGGGGATCAAAGAATTAGAAGTGTTCGGGGACTCGGCGCTAATCATTTGTCAGATAAAAGGGGAATGGAAAACTCGAGATGAGAAGTTGCTGCCCTACCATGCCTACCTGGAAGCTCTAACCAAGGAGTTCTCAGAAATAGAGTTCAACTACTTGTCAAGAAACAAGAACCAGTTTGCTGACGCCTTGGCAACCCTAGCATCTATGGTGGAGATACCTGAAGGGGGGAACGTGAAGCCGTTGGTGATAGAATGCCGAGACAAGCCTATGTACTGTTGTGCAATCCAAGGAGGAGAAGTAAATGATAGCCACCTGTGGTTCCATGACATAAAGAAGTTCATTGAAGAAAGGAAGTACCCAGAAGGAGCATCTCGTATTGACAGAAAAACCCTAAGGCGGTTGGCGAGTCACTATGTACTTTGTGGAGGAAAGCTATATCGGAGATCATACGACGGGATCCACCTACTGTGTGTCACCGAGGAGGAAGCCAAGCATCTGATTAAAGAAATCCATGAAGGGACAGGGGCTCTGCATATGAATGGCTATATGTTGGCTAAGAAAATCATGAGGTTAGGCTATTATTGGTCTACCATGGAAAGAGATTGCCACGCACATGTCAAGAAGTGCCACAAATGCCAACTGTTCGCTAGTGGGCAACATTTGCCTTCTATGCCTTTAACAAGTATGTCATCACCATGGCCATTTGCAGTATGGGGGATAGATATCATCGGACAGATCAAGCCAAAGGCGTCAAATGGGTATGAATACATCCTGGTTGCCATCGATTATTTCACTAAGTGGGTGGAAGCAGCGTCCTTCAAGACCTTGAATTCCAAGAAGGTAGCACAGTTCATACAGCACAGCATCATCTATCGATATGGGGTATCGCATGAAGTTATCTCAGACAATGGCCAGCACTTTCAGAAAGAAACCCATGAGCTCTTGCAAAAGTATGGCATAGTTCATCACCTGTCGTCACCATACCGTCCTCAGACTAATGGCGCAGTGGAAGCAGCTAACAAGAATATCAAGAAGATACTACAAAAGACTGCGGACTCAAACACAGACTGGCATGAGAAGTTACCATTGGCTCTATGGGGTTACAGAATATCAATAAGGTCGTCAACAGGGGTTACCCCTTACTCTCTAGTTTATGGAATGGAGGCCGTGTTGCCAGTTGAATTGGAGGTTCCTTCACTAAGGGTTGCCATGGAGAGCCAGATAACAGAAGTGGACTGGGTTAAGAGCCGTTATGATGAGTTAGCTTTACTGGATGAAAGGCGTTTAAGGGCGCTGTATCATGTTCAGGGGTATCAACGGAGAGTTGCCAGAGCATTCAACAAGCATATCAAAGATCGAGGTCTAAAGAAAGGGGATGTAGTGCTGAAAGAAATCAGAGCTCCGGTATTCGATCCGCGAGGGAAATTCAAGCCAAGTTGGGGTGGACCATACATTATCAAAGAAATATTGCCAGCAGGGGCTGTTCGCCTCATGGATTTAGATGGAATTGAGTTCGCTCGTCCAACTAATTTGGATCAATTAAAGAAATATCATGTTTGAAACCTGCTAGGTTGAAAACCCATAAGGGCGGCCTAGGCAAAAGTTAAGGCATGAGAACTACGTAAGACCTGATTCTCCATTCAAAAAAAAAAAACAAAAAAACAAAAAAAAAAAAAAAGCAAAAAAGAAAAATCATGGAGATACGTAGGCAACCCATAAAGTTACCTTGGGTGCGGTCTAAATCAAACAACAAAATCCCAAATTTGATTTATTATTGGCAATTTATTCAAAACTAAAATTGATTGACATAGCAATTCATTGGTATTAAGTAAAAGAACTATAAAAGTGCCATAAATATTCTATTCTATTGAGTCTTCAATTCTTCTTGGGCTTCTTCGCAGCCCGCTTTTCAGCTTTCTGCTTCTCTCTTTCGTGTCTTCTTTTCTTCCTCAAGTCATGTTCATAAGCTGCTATCTCTGCTTCCATAATATCTTCTTTGCAAGGTCCAAGGTCGTTATTCTTGATAAGTCCAAAAATCCTTTCTCTTCGAGTAGTCTCTCGCTCACCCAAATTGCTCTTCAACCATTCCTTGTACCCGACGCTCATCATATATGGGCCATCAGTATTCGTAACTTGAGTTAGTGTCAGCTTGCTAGGCCATCGATCCTTCGCCCAAGTCACTACAGAAAGACCCGCAGGCACCACAGGATAGTCACCTTTCAAGAAAGTAGGTATGGTTCGCATGGCACCCATCTGATGAAGAACCCTTGAAGGCCAATAGAAAGAAGTAGACCTCAGTCCTATGAGTCTCACCATTGCACATCCAGAAGTTCGCAGAAGCACTCGTTCACTGCAGCCCCATAGGAAGACGAACCACTTGATATTCCTCCATGAAAGGGTTTGGAAGTAACCTAGCCAATCCCTTAATGAGAACTTTCCAGGCAACTCAATGCAGCGAAGGCAGTAATGCTGGGGCTTGTATGGTGTAACGACAATGGGTGACAAGAAATTTAGTCTTTCAAGCAACCACATTTGCAGCAGAATGGGGCTACCTCCTAAAGGAATTTTCGGGTCCTCTTGGACTTTATCCAAGCTATTCAGGGTTTCAACTAGTACCATAGGAATCAAGTTATGGCCCTTGGCAAGGAGATGAATCAATTCACAGATTTGTATGGGAACATGTGGAGTACCAGTTGAAATAAGGAAACGACCAATGAGGCAAAAGGCAAGTGCATGCTTAATGGGAAAGGTAAATTTCAGAATACCTTTACTATCATAGGCCAAAAAAGAGGTTGCCAATTTCATTAAGTCTACCATATGGTCCTTTACAAACGTAGAGGCATATTGTTGGTGAATCCCAAATAGGTTGGAGAAAGAAGTGAGAAAGCTTGGGCGAGGAGTAGGGAGTATGAAAGGACCTACCGGTGAAACTCCATACAAAGCGCAGAATTCCTCCATGGTTGGGCACAGTTCTTCATAGTTGAAGCGGAACACATGAATTTGGGGATCCCAAAAATATGTAGCAGCAGTCAAGAGGCTCGTTTCAAGCTTCACATGCCTCAGGGAAAGCAATGGATCCAAGCCAAAGCACTTGAACTCAGATTTTGCTTCAGCACTCATAACTTTCAAAAACCCTCCTAAAAATTTGTCTAAAGCCTCCATGTTGACACCCAATTTTGTACCGCCTGACATTTTGGACCACCTTTAAGCCCAATGATGAAGGGCAACAGCAGATAAACTACCACAAGCGAGCCCAAAGGACCCATGCAGGCACAACACAACTTTTTGATACCTTTTGATACCCCATGATCATATGAGCATGGTTCATGCACGTACGTGCATCTTCCATGCACGTATGATCATGCCCTTTATTTTCCAACACAGCTTTTTGATACCCATGATCGTATGAGCATGGTTCATGCACGTACGTGCATCTTCCATGCACGTACGATCATGCCCTTCGAATTTCAAATTTCCAGCATTTCCCCCCAAATCGTTTCTTACTTTATGAAGCCCCTGTGCTTATAGCTGCTTGATGGCGGCTGGGAAACCCTAATGGACTCCGAAATAAACCCTAATCACCATATATAAATACC
Source organism: Liquidambar formosana (assembly GCA_039720395.1). Classification (NCBI taxonomy): domain Eukaryota; kingdom Viridiplantae; phylum Streptophyta; class Magnoliopsida; order Saxifragales; family Altingiaceae; genus Liquidambar; species Liquidambar formosana. Next base: position 9,612,145 of record CM077824.1, on the reverse strand, counting down.
CTGCTTTCATTCAAGAGAAGGGACCGATTTTTCTGAAGCCTACACCCCCCAAAGGATCCCAACTTTTGCACCTAGCCTCCAACCCGAAAGATCTGAAAACTCATAGTTGTGACTACGAGAGGTCCGGAAGGCAAGCTCGTGGAGAAATTGCTGTTGCCCGTACCTGAGGGTAACGATTTTCAATCCTTTATTCCATTTCCTTGTGATTTAACGTGATTATTAAATGTATGAAATGTGCATAACATCCTCCACATCCCTTTCATTTAATGGTTAGCATTCAGATTCGTTTTAGCATCTATTTATCCCTTACATATGATATTCCATATTCTATATATTGTTCGAGTATATAGGATAGGTAGAATTCCGCAATCATATCTCTTCATTAATTCTTGGTATTCGATTCACATGATTTAGGACTACATGTATGAACATTGTTTATTGCATCTTCATTAGCATTCATTATCATTCCATCATCTAGGTTTAGGCCATCCTATTATCCCTAAATCGCATTGTAGCCATTTCATTGCATATATTCGAGTTATAGATCCGTTCGGGCACAACATGGTAAGTGCAGGATGAGATTTTTGTAGGCACGTACGTACGTACGTATTAGATGCACGTACGTGCATCTCATATGCACGTACGTGCATGACCCACATTTTGCAGACTAATCCTTGTTTTGCAGGCTGTGTAAGTATGATTCGACTCTGTTAAATGCTTTTGTTTCCTGTGTATATATTTATTTCTCTCGTTTTACATTGATTTCATACCTATTTGCCATTGTGTGCCATCGGTTGAATTAAATCATTGAATTAATTGAATATGGTTAAGCCTAATTAAGTCCTTTTTAATTAAAGCCAATAAGTACATGTGGGGGCCGGCCTCGGCCGGGCGTAGATGGGTGCCTAACACCTTCCCATCCGCGTACCCTAGCTCCGAACCCGAATGATCTCTGGTTATGGTAAGTTGGACCCTTCCAAAGGGTCAATTGGTTCCCGAAGCCAAATCGGGTGGCGACTCCTTTTTCGCCCTAATCATTTGTGGTTAGTGGCATACTCCCGAGCCCGGGCGTGATTCAGGACACGGCGCTCACACTCCATAATTTCTAATGAATGAATACAAGTAGATTTAGGAACCTCTTGGATGTGTTTTTATAGGGAAAAGGTCACAAATCCAAGTTCAAATAGGAAAAAACCTGTAAGAATAGAAAGTTTCCTATTCAAAGTGGGATTTCCGCTTCGGGCTCGGGTGACCACCCAGGCCTGGGCGGCTAGCCACCTGGGCTTGGGCGGCTAGCCGCCCAGCCCCGGGTGGTCACCCGAGGCCGTTTTCCTATTTTGCCCCGTTTTGCCTATTTTTGACCCCCTTTGACCCCTATATGGTTATGTGACCTTGGGAAGCTTATTTTGAGCTTATTTTTGCACAAACACATGAGTAAATCACCATAATGGAATTCCAAAAGTCTCATACAAAGTACCAAAGCAAATGTTCAAAGAAAGGTTACAAAGCATAAAGAAGGATGTTTCATTCATTCATAAAGCAAGAGGTTAAGCTAAGCTAATGATCTCCCGTGGTTCTTCTCTTTCTACTTGACTCGCCTCTACCACGACCAGCATGAGGATTCCTTTGGGGTGGCATTGGTTGTGGTGGACGCAGTGTAGAGACCTGTTGCAAAGAAATCAATTAATAAAGAAGGGTTATGCCTTTAACTCCTATGATTGGAATGAACAAAAGGGATGTCTTACAGTGGGATTTAGTCGCCCCTCTAGCACAGAGTTCACCAAACTCATCCTAGCAAGGTCCCGCCTTAATCCCTCACTGAGTTCAAGGCACTCCTGTGCGTACTCTCGGGGAACCTAAAAGATGAACATGGTTAATAAATGATGAAAGAGGTTCTAAGGGAGGCAAAGGTTTAGAGCTTACATACTCGTAGCTCGAGTCAATCTTGGGGACCTCATCAAAAGCAGGGCGGGTAATGTCAGTCCTCATGAACTCCAACCCATTGCATAGGTTCACTTGCCAGTCGAGAACTGGGAGAGGCGGCTGTGCCATTCCCCCCATCTCATAATCCTCATCCCCGTGAGTCATGCCTGTGGAGGACGCTATTGTGGAACTATATCCACGAGCTCATCGGCCCTGCAATAGATAATTGGCTTAAAAGGAGTGTTTGCATAAATCGATAATTAAAAAAAAAAGGGATAGAAACTCACCCCTTGAGGTGGGAAGCCAATGACTCTAGGGCGCATCAGAAATTGATTGCAAAAAGTCATGTAATCAGTATTGGGCGAGGTGAACTCCTCGGCATCCCATCCAGTCAGAGCTTCCATCAGCTCATCCCCATCTAGAGAGTCAGTGTGCCTCATGTTCATGGGAGGCAAGACAGGGGTAAGAGCGGCATCCACTCGTCCTTTCACCTGCCTAAGGACACGCTCCCCTAAATACCAGTATCGCCCTGAGGGACCCTCAAAGAGTACCTTCTTCCTAGTCAACTCCAAACAGGACACACACCTCCTAGGCAGCCTGCCTTCCCACAGTCCCCATGGGCTCCACTCTACCTGTTGAATTTGAAAAAATGATGAGCAAGATAATAAAAATGAAAAAAAGAAAAGAATGAGGAAGGTGGATTACCGTGTTAGCATTTAGTCTTGCCAAGTACGCCCTCGCATGGGCGTAGTCATGCCTATTGGGGGCATGCACAGCTATCTTGTTGGGAGCATAGTTCCCAAGTATAGGCCATTCTTGTATCTCATTGTCCAAGGTGGGGCGGCATAGTCCCAGGTATTCATAATACCATATCTGTCAAAATTCAAGAAAAGCATTAAAATTAAGTCAAGTTTGAGAGGAATTTAAAAATTAAACATTTTTACTTACCTCCCAAAAAAATGGAAGCCCACCAAAATTCTTGGAAACACCTTGAGACATGTCGGACATGAACCTGTACATGGTAGCTAGTGCTGCTCCTCCCTAGTTATACCTCCCCATCTTATTCACATCCACCATGGAAGCAAAATAGCCCAGTTGTGCCATGTCATTGGCACCAACAAAGAGAGTGCAAGAGAGCATATAGATCATGAAAGCCCTAGCTATGCACTCGGGAGCCACTCCCACACCTTCTACTTGATTGGCAAAATTCTCGAATAGCCATGTCCTCCTAACACCGCGGGAACCCGCCTCAATATCCATCCCCAACATAGTGAGGAGATAAGCACTATCCGTGTTGGCATCCCCATAGAATTCCAACCTCTTTCCTTTGAGGCTTAAACCGGTGATGATTGAGAAATCCTTGGGAGTCATGGTCATCTCCCCAAAACTGAAGTGGAAGGTGTTGGTGGTATCCCACCATAATTCAGCTAAGGCAAGGAGGGCTTGCCTATCCCATTGTTCATTCCATAGGGAGTCAAGAAACCAACTAAAACCCGCTTTCTTAATGAAGTCTCTTGCGGAAGGTTGGGTGTGTTCCATATGCTTCCACCACCCAATAAGATTCTTTATTGAAGACCTTGTGCGTAGGTCTTGGAAATTGGGCTAATCAAGAAGAATTATTCACCTAGTTAGTGTAAAAAAATCATATGCAAGTATTGATAATTGGCTTTCCAAAAACTAAGTCTTTTAGTTCATGAACAAGTAAACCTTGCTTTGAAAGTTTATGAAAACAATGGTTTTATTCTTCAAACTCATGATCATTGGTAAACCATGCATTCCAAGACCATGGAAACATGGATTTTTCAAAAGAAATAATAAGCAAACTTTGTTTTCCAAAGTGGTTTTTTGAGGAAAAAAATAAGCAAACCTTGTTCATGAAAACATGGGTTTTTCAAAAATATAGCAAACTTTGTTTTTCAAAGTTCATGAAAATGCTTGATTTTGTTTCTAAAATCAATTATAAATGAATGCCTATGATTTTGCCTTGCAATGCACATCAATTTTACAAAGATTGGATGAATTTTCATTATTCAAGCATTTTATTAAACACTTGGTGGGCACTATTCACCAAGTTTTCAAATTGAATTCTCTTCACATCCAATCCTTGCCAAAATCAATGGGCATTGCAAACATTGTTAGGAATACTCATAGAGAGTTCATAGGAATGCATTTCAATCAACAAAAATGAAAATTTCAAAGAAAAGTTTAAAATGGGTAAGCTTACCTCTTGCTTGGAATGGAGAAAAGAGAGATGATTCCTTGGTTCTAGAAGCAATTTCCCTTGAGGAACATCATATATTGGTGCCTTGTATCTACTCTTTGAGTCAAGGAATGGATACTTTGAAGTGGAGTCTTCATTTGGATCCATTGTGGATGAACTAGCTTGTTTTGAGCAAAAATGGGTTTAATGGGTTTTTGATTTGTAAAGTGCTGCAAATTTCTTGTTTTTGATGTGAAATTGGGTGCTAATGATGCTATTTCATGTGTATGAATCCCTCTTGAAGTGTGGATTTGAATGCCTTTGGGTGTTGGAGTGATTTTGCAAAATGGGGTAAGCTTCCTAGAGAGAGAAACTCCAAATTTTCGGGTTCTTTGAACAAGGGGTATGAATAGTGCACTTGGGTATTTAAAAATCCAGATTTTTTTCAGCATTAGGCTCGGGTGACCACCCAAGCCTTGGGCGGCTAGCCACTAGGGCCTGGGCAGCTAGCCTCCCAAGGCCTGGTGGTCACCCAAACCACTTTGTTTTGGCTTTCTCCCTCGCTTTGTCTCGCCTTGGCGCGTGATTAAACCTCCTTCCAAATGAGATATTCAACACTTTTTGAGCTTAAAATCAATCAAATTTCACCTTGAAATCAATTCTTTGAATTGATTTTATGTTCAAAAGGGTTGAATATATTTCCCCTGTGCCATGCCCACTCAAGTGACAATGTGTTAAGTCACTTTCCTCTTGCACCATGTTTGTTCTATCTTGATAAATTGATCATATACTCCCATTTCAAATCCTCATTTTCCATCTTACTTGGTTGAATATATTCATCACTTGAATATATTTTTCTATTTCAAAAATGTATTCACCCTTTGAATATGCTTCTCAGTTTCAAGTCCTCATTTTCCATCTTACTTGGTTGAATATATTCATCACTTGAATATATTCTTCCATTTCAAAAGTGTATTCACCCTTTGAATATGCTTCTCAGTTTCAAATCCTCACTCTCTATCCTACTTGGTTAAATATATTCATTACTTGAATATATTTCTCCATTTTAATGGTGTACTCTCCATTTCAATGGTATACTCATCACTTGAGTATACTTCTCAGATCATTTGTTTAAGTATATTCATCGCTTGGATATATTTCTCCATTTCAATGGTATATTCATCACTTGAACATACTTGTCACTCACTTGGTTAAATATATTCATCACTTGGATATATTTCTCCATTTCAATGGTATGTTCACCACTTGAACATACTTGTCACTTACTTGGTTAAATATATTCATCACTTGAATATATTTCTCCATTTCAATGGTGTGTTCATCACTTGAACATACTTTTCAATTACTTGGTTAAATATATTCATCGCTTGAATATATTTCTCTATTTTAATGGTGTGTTCATCACTTGAACATACTTGTCACTCACTTGGTTAAATATATCCATCGCTTGGATATATTTCTCCATTTCAATGGTATACTCATTACTTGAGTATACTTCTCAGATCATTTGTCAATCACTTGGTTAAGTAAATTCATCGCTTGAATATAATTCTCCATTTCAATGGTATGTTCATCACTTGAACATACTTGTCACTCACTTGGTTAAATATATTCATCACTTGAATATATTTCTCCATTTCAATGGTGTGTTCATCACTTGAACATACTTGTCACTCACTTGGTTAAATATATCCATCGCTTGGATATATTTCTCCATTTCAATGGTATGCTCATCACTTGAGTATACTTCTCAGACCTCTTGTCACTTACTTGGTTAAATATATTCATCACTTGGATATATTTCTCCATTTCAATGGTATGTTCATCACTTGAACATACTTGTCACTCACTTGGTTAAATATATCCATCGCTTGGATATATTTCTCCATTTCAATGGTATACTCATCACTTGAGTATACTTCTCAGTCTTTGTCAATCACTTGGTTAAGTAAATTCATCGCTTGAATATATTTCTCCATTTCAATGGTATGCTCATCACTTGAGTATACTTCTCAGACCTTTTGTCACTTACTTGGTTAAATATATTCGTGACTTGAATATATTTCTTCATTTCAATGGTGTGTTCATCACTTGAACATACTTGTCACTTACTTGGTTAAATATATTCATCACTTGAATATATTTCTCCATTTCAAAAGTATACTCATCACTTGAGTATACTTCTCAGTCTCTTTTCACTACTTGGTTAAATATATTCGTGACCTGAATATATTTCTCCATTTCAAAAGTGTACTCATCACTTGAGTATACTTCTCAGTCTCTTTTCACTACTTGGTTAAATGTATTCGTGACCTGAATATATTTCTCCATTTCAAAAGTATACTCATCACTTGAGTATACTTCTCAGATTTCATTCTCAATCACTTGGTTAAATATATTCGTGACTAGAATATATTTCTCCATTTCAAAAGTATGTTCATTCGTAGTGGCTTGAATATGTTTCTCTTGTCAATTCTCATCCCCCAGTGGTTTAAGTATACTCATGACTTGAGTACACTTCCTTATTCCAGTCTCAGGTTTTCAACCTCCTATCATTGTTGGTATAGTGTGTGATTTCTCCAGGCTTTTTGGCAAAAATGGGTTGTTCTTTATCATTGGTTCACAAGTGTAACTTGTTCGCCAATGAGGGGCTTCTGTCACACCCCATTTTTGCACCATCTTACTAGGGCTCATCATTTCATGCATGTTTTTGTTTTGTTTTTGAGTCTAGTCACTTGCATTAGTTTTCTAGGGTCACAAGGACAATGGATGTGAATTTTGGTTCAATTCGGAGTTAATCTTGAGGGATAATAAGAGCTTTTGTGACTTGAGGGGCATAATCGTCTTTTAAGTCCCAAACTTTTCATTTGACCTTGAAATGATCTCCAAATTGTCAATTGGAGTTCATATGGATGCATAAGAGGTATTGCTAGTGTCAATTTGATAAATCAATGGCTCGGGATTAAAATGGCTCGATGTAGTTCAAGTTGGTTAATTGACCCTTCTTTGGGTTAGCTCTAATTGACTCACAATCACCAACCAAATCTTTTCAAATTGACTTTCATTAGTCATCATTTTACCCCCAAAAGTGTTTTATGAAATTCAATTTTGATATGGAAAGTGTTTGGTTTGACCCTATGTGCATGCCTATGCTTAGCAAAGGTAGAGCATAGTGGTTAACCGCCTTGTTCAAACCTAACCATGCCCCCATGGTTAGTGGTTTTCACCCTAAAATGTTCAAAAACATATTCCTCATCGAAACACGATCGTTTTGGCTTTTGTTTCATCAAAATCGGAGTTAATTTGCCCCTTGAAACACTTCTAGAAGGATTAGGAGTCAAAATAGGGCAAAAATCTGGAGTGGGCTCGGGTGACCACCCAGCCCTGGGCGGCTAGCCGCCTAGGCCCAGGTGGCTAGCCGCCCAGGTGGCTAGCCGCCCAGGCCCTGGTGGTCACCCGAGAGCACTTTCCTATTTGCACCTGTGAACCCACGAAAAAGCGCGGCCCACACAAGGGTTTGGCAAAAAGATAGGTGTGAAAGACAACAAACAAAAAGGGAGTCGCCACCTCATTTTTTAGGGAAAAGAGGAAAACCACAAAAATGTTTTATTTTCAAAACCACATGACTCCATTAAAGGAAAAGCAAAGTCTTTGAAACCAGAAAATTGGATTCGGGGGCTAAGTTACGACGTGGGAAGGTTCTGGGCAAAGCCCATAGGCACCCACATTGCCCGAGTTGGTCTCTTAATTTAATTGGGCTAACTTAATATCTTTTTCACTCAAATATCAGCATATATCATCACAAGGCATCATGCATAGCATATATTCCATCCAATCATCCATGCATAATCAATCAAACAAAATAAAACAGAAAAAAGAAGAAAAGAAAAGCCTAGGATACTTGGATCCTAGAATGGACTTGAGCCTCACGAAGAGCGCCTACGTACCATGCAACGAAATACATGGATCAAAGTCCACGTAGTTCGAAAAGAATAGGGTTAAACCCTAATAGAGACTTATGGTAAACCTTAGGTTTCCTTCCATAGTGATTTTCAAAGATAAAATGATTTTTAATCAAAAATTCAACAGAAGATATAAACTTTTGAAAAGGGGTGGAAAGAAGCTCTAGAGTTGACCATATCCCTCTATTGGAGAATAACCCTAAGAGGGAGAAGAGAAAAGAAAGGTTAAGAAAAGTGAATTAGGGCACTTCATACCCTACTTACCTTGTGCAATTTACTCCAAGCAATATCAAGCTTAAGCCATAGCGACCTTATTTTCAATAAGGCAACTATTGCACCTGTTCCCACCCTTACACGTGGTCAAAGCATATCAAAAAGGATAACATAACAATCTGGACAGAATAGTATTAAGGCTCAAAGTCATCCACTAATCATGTTATCAACAAAAACAGTGAATAAATAGAGACCTTAATGCAACCCTAATCTCATGTCATGCATAAAACCCTAAAAATCCACTACATGCATGCAAAAACTATCATAGTTATTCTATATATATCATATATAAAATAACCATGAAGAAAAACAGAAAACAAAACCTATTCTATCATGCTATAGGAAACTTGTGTGAATTTAGGGTTATCGAAACCCTAATTTCACAACTATGCATTAAAACATATGAAACAACCCTAACACATGCTCAAATCATCATTCATATCATTCATATCATATGTATTAAATAACAGGAGCGTCAACTCATGACAACAATCACAGCGAATAGACTATATGAACTATGCATGATTTAAGAAGACAAAAAGAGTAACGCTTTCAAATCCTTAGTAAACTAAAGATTATCAAGCACATAGAACCATGAATCATCTTAAAATCATTCATATCATATCACAAAAGCATGGAATTAACCTAACATGTGGAGTTACAACATGCACTAGAACTATCATAGAAGAAGAAGGAGAAGGAGAAGGAGAAGGAGAAGGAGAAGACCTATATTCAGCATTCAAAAAGAGTGCTTACCTCTTGTAGAACCTCCCTTGCCTTCAAAGTCCTTGTTCTCTTGCTTGCTTAGGGTTGAAAAGCCTTCTCTTGATGTCCTTCTAGCTCTCCAAACTCGTAGCTCCCTCTCTCTCTAAGTGTAAAGTGCACTTGTAGCCTCCTTATGTGCTGAATATCATGTTCTTTATATAGATAACTGACCCCATGAACCAATGGCTAAGATTAATTCATTAAATAATGATCCTAGGGCTATTAGAGACTCTCTTGGTGCTCAAACAACTCAAACTTACACACTCCTAAGAGAAAACAAGTTGTAATGGCGGAGGAAACCGTCAAAAGAGGGAGAGAAGAGTCAGAATCCCACTTAAAGACGGATTCCCTCGGGTGACCGTCTGGGCTTGGACGGCTGACCGTCTGGGCTTGGACGGCTGACCGTCTGGCCCTAGATGGTCACCTGAGGGCTCCCATCAGCATTCCTCGGTTAGACTCCTTTGCCTTCCGGAAGTCTTTCGGGGGTCAAATTAAGTCCGATTTTGATGAAATAAAAGCCAAAACGACCGTGTTTCGAAGGGGAGCACATTTTTAAGCATTTTAGGACAAAAATCCTTAACCATGGGTGCATGGTTAGGTTTTACAAAGGTGGTTAACCATAGTGCCTCACTGTCACTAAGCTGGGTTTGTACATAAGGTCGAACCAAATGCTTTCCCAATCGAAAATCAATCTTTCTAAACATATTTAGGACATAAATAAAGCCCAATTGAGGTTAAATGAGAGAAAATTGGTTGGGTCTTATGAGTCAATTTGAGCAAACCAAGAAAAGGTCTTTTAGCCAACCCGAACCATTATGAGCCGAATTGATCCTAAACCATTAATTCATGAAATTGAACCTATATATGGACTCTATATACTCATATGAACTCATGGGAATGACTCGGGATTCATTCCAAAGTCAAATGGAAAATATACGGCTTAAAAGACGATTATGCCCTTTAAGTCGCAAAAGTTCTTATTGACTATCGAAATGAACTCCAAATCACTTCAAAATTCATACACATGATATTCAATACCATAGAAATTCAATGCAAAAGACTAGACTCAAAAAGGACTCAAAATCCTACATGAAATGATATGTCCTAGCTAAGGTGACAAAAATGGGGTGTGACAGCACCATGATTCCTTGCTGAAGCGGACTCTTGCCTATTTTGACGTACATGGGCTCTTTTGGACGGGTTTCCTTCTAATTTTTGGTAACTTCTGAGTTACTTAAGCCCCAAGGGGGTCTCTAATAGCCCTTGGATTAATTTTTATGGTTTTAATCCCAGCCATTGGTTAGTCCTAATGAAACTCTATAAATACCCCCTATGCTTTAGCACAAAGGGAGCCACTTTATGCCTAAAAACCTAAGTGTTAGAGAGAGAATAAGAGAGAGAGAGACTTGAAGGAGAGCTGGAGTTCTTGCTGTAGCCTTGGAGAACATTGGTTCAAGACATCCATAAGAGGAAGAGAGAGTCTCTACAGCAGCAAGGAAGCTTCTTCCCAAGGTATTCCTCATTCCTTCTTATGCTGAATATGGGTTTTCATATAGGATAGGTCTGTTGCATGTTAAAGGTAGCATTTTTATCATGTATTAACACTCTAGCTAGTTAATATACATGAAATATTTACTGTTTATCATGAGTTTAGCATGTTTTAGGGCTGTCTTATATGTTTTTAAGCATAATTGTGATTTCTGTGCTTCTGTTGTCCTTGTTTTAGAATAGGGTCATTGCATGCTAGAGTTAGGGTATTTTGCCATGTTCTATTACTTTAGTTGGTTGATATGCATAATTTAGGTCCTGTTTAATTTGGTTTTAGCATGCTTTGAGTTTATTTTGTGTGTTTTTTAGCATATTTGTGAGTTCGGGTTTTAATGTCCTTGTTTTAGGTTAGTTTCATATAGCATGATAAAGTAGGTCTTTTTATTGTTTTTTCTTCGTAGTTGCTACGTATGTTTTTCATATGGAGTAAATATGATGTTTTTGCACGCATGTTAGTTCGTTCTAGCGTTTTTATGCATAATATGGTTTTAGGATTGTGTTAGGGCTTGTAAAAGTTTGCTGTTTTTGTTACTGGCATGTTTAGTGGATGATTTTAGGCCTTAGTACTATTCTGTCCAGATTTGCATGTAAGTGTTTTTGCATGGTTTTGAGCACGTGTAAGGGTGCAAATAGGTGTGGTAATTGTCCTATGGCAAATAGGGCTGCCAATGCTTGAAATGGCTAATGCTTGGAGTTATTGCGCTCAGGTAAATGAGTGTGAAGGTGCCCCAATTCACCTCTCTTCCTAACTCCTTCCCTTCTCCCTCTCTAGGGTTAGTTTTTAATGCAAGTCTATGGTACAATCAAAGGTTTCCTTCAATAATAAATTTTGTTTTTATCAAGGTTTCCATTTTATGGAATTTTCCTAAAATTAAACTTTGTTTATTCAACTCTTTTGATCAAATAAGGAAACCTAGGGTTTTTACCATAGGTTTGTATTAAGTCTTAACCCTATTTCTAATCGAACTACGTGGACTTTGATCCATGTATTTCGTTGCATGGTATGTAGGCGCTCTTCGTGAGGCTCAAATCCGTTCTGGGATCCAAGCATCCTAGGCTTCTTTTTGTTTTGTTTTGTTTTTCTTTGTTTTCTGTTTTTATGTGCTTATTATGCATGGATGGATGAATGAAATATATGATATGCATGCAATCCTTGTGATGATATACTTGCTGATTTTTGTATGGAAAAGATCTTAATTTAGCCCAAATGAACTGAGAGACCGAAAATGTGACATGGGTGCCTATAGGCTTTGCCTAGAACCTTCCCATGTCATAACTTATCCTCCGAATCCCCGATTTCTTTGGTTTCCAAAAGATTGGTTTTTGCCTTTCCTTTTTTATGGAGTCATTCAAATTGTTTTCCTAAAATAAACTACCTTTAGGGTTTTCCTTGTTTCCTTTAAAAAATAAGGTGGCGACTCCTTTTTCTTTTTCAAACCTAACTAATCTTTCTTTTTTTCGTCAATCCCTCGTGGGTCCAATTTCCGGGGTTCACAGTTTGGCGACTCCGCTGGGGACTTGTGGGCTAGACTCTATAAAGTTTAATTGGGCTAGGTTAATTTCTTATGTTTAATTAAAATCAATCACATTGCATCCGCTTGATTGTGTGCTTTCATTTATTGCATTGTGTGCGCAAACTCTTGCATGCTAGGATCGATGTCCCTCGATGTATCCTTGCCAACGATCGGCCTAGTTTCAACCTTGGTTTTCCTGATTCCAAGTGTTGGGGCGAAAGCTATCAACCTCTCTTGCCTAGTACCCTTGGGCTTGCCCTTGGGTATATTAAATGAGTTAATCACGTACTGCTGGACCCACGCGGCATTCCTGATGCCACATGTGGTTAGGTATAAGGATTGCTCAAGCAAGTGAAGGACCCCAGCCTACCCTCTTTTAGTTCATATAGTAGGCCTTGTAGGACACTATGGTCTCACCTTTATGCACCCACAATTGTTTGTAATGATGCTATGCCGTGTTTATGGTGTGAGGCTTTATATCTTATGCCCTTAACATAGACCTTTAAACCCTAGGCTTTAAACCCTTGCTGATTTTTGTATGGAAAAGATCTTGATTTAGCTCAAATGAACTGAGAGACCGAAAGGGTGACATGGGTGCCTATAGGCTTTGCCTAAAACCTTCCCATGTCATAACTTAGCCTCCGAATCCCCGATTTCTTTGGTTTCTAAAAGATTGGTTTTTGCCTTTCCTTTTTTATGGAGTCATTTAAATTGTTTTCCTAAAATAAACTACCTTTAGGGTTTTCCTTGTTTCCTTTAAAAAATAAGGTGGCGACTCCTTTTTCTTTTTCAAACCTAATAATCTTTCTTTTTTTTGTCAATCCCTTGTGGGCCCAATTTCCGGGGTTCACACATCCTCAGCGACAACATTGACTCCGCGAGGGGCAAAAGTTCGCTGGAGGTAGCGGTGGTAGTTCTGCTCCGCAGTTAACTTTGCGAGCTACGCCGATTGCATAGTTGCAATCAGTTCCACCACCGCCGCTGGTTTAGGGTTGTTTATCACGACCCTATCAAACGTAGCTTTCAGAACAGGCTGGTCATCGAGAGAATGTAGAACAGCAGACATCTCCGGGGAGATTTGATGTTGCTGAATCGAAGGAAACTGACTGGTTCCCACCGGAGGTAATGGCGGGTTTGCCTGTGAAGGCTGGGTTTTTGTTGGCTTCCCAGCATCGCCTCCAACTGCTTGGTCTACGCGAGTAAAGTTTGCTCCAGATCTTGTTCGCCCGTAGGTGGGCGGAGGTGGTGTAGCCATCTTATCGCGATGGTTCCTATAGACGGCGCCAAATTGTACGGGGTAAAATACTGTTCCTCGAACTAAGTGTTGATGACGGAGCTTGCTCTCTCGCCTGGACTTGCAATCACAAGCTTGGAAAAAGAGTCAGAGGGTAGGCCAAAGTGGGTTTTGGCCAAGCCCTCTCCAAAGCTTAAGTCAGAAGCTATTTAGGGGAGAATGAGACAAGGAAGAAGATGAATCTCAGAGAATTAGGGTACTGTAGCTTACCACATTTGGCTGTATCGTATTCTTTTTATACCCACCTGTACGGACTGACCATGTGAGGTCAGGTAACTGCCTTGGTTAGGTCATATCTGACCATGGTTTACCAATAACTGTCTGACCATGGTTTGTTGATCGTGGTTGGGGATGGAACCATGGTTCCTAGTAACCGTTGTGTCAGGAATTTCAACTGTTGTGACAGTTTTAGACTGTAGTAGGATTTGGATTGTAGTGTGAGTCATAGGACAGGTGTCCCGAGCTGAAGGTAAGGCCCTGAGTTGAGAGATCACGTGATTTACAGCAGGTCCCACCGTGTTGCACTAACCACATGTCAAATATTGTGGTTTAACTCTTCGGCCCGAACTGGATCATGGGGGATGGATCACGTGCATTGTAGTTGGCTTGGTTGAATTGCCTTTGCCACGTGTCAGCACTTCCGGTTTGAGCTTTCTACCCCGAGCTGGATCCTCGGGTCAGGGATATTCCCACACAGTGTCATATAAGGTGTTGTGTTTTGGTACTGCAGTCAATGCTGTACGTAACATTTCCCCTTTTACATTTCAAGATCAAACTAAGGGGAGTTATACACATTGCCACCCCACAAATCTCTTTCTACGTTTCACCATTTAATTAAATTTATTATTACAATTTTGCCCTTGTATAAATTGATCATTAAGGACATCAGTAGTAAAAATAAATCAACACAGTTTTATCTACACCCATTCCCCACCCCCACCCAGCATAATACCCATTCATCCATTTCTCCCTCGTAAACCCCCACATTCTGACAAAAACCCTCAACACTCACCGCAAATCCTCAGTGTTTCTTGCATTGTATTTATATCGTGACCGTACTCTCTTGGCGTTTCAAGTCCAGCCCATCGTGACAAGTTCTCTCCTCTGTTCATGTCTGCATGATTAATGTTCCACTGATTATTCTTTCCGTGCATTAACACAGAGAAAATTGTAATATCACTATCGCTAATTGATGAGGTTAGGGTCGGAATCATTTTTGGTGTTGGTGGCTCTTTGGTTCAAATTTGTACAAGTGAGGGGTTTTTTTTTTTTTGTTTGGTTGTATAAATTATGGTTACAAAATGAACAAGAAAAAAAGGCTAGAGAAGATGACGGCTGGATTTCAACTAATTATATAATAAATGATGACGGTGAAACCATGTCCACGTATCTTGATGAAAGTGCCCAGCCAACAGTAACATCTATGAACTTGAGAGAGATGCTATGGATAGTCGTGATAATGAACCATCGAGGTTGTGATTGGTGTGAGTGGGGTTTACATTCGTGTATTATATGCACCAATCACAGGCGCAATGATCCTTAGCATCCCCTATGAACTTAGGACACTATTTGTCATAGCTGGACACACCGTGCCATAACTGGTGTATGTTTGCTGGTGGAGTATAAAGAGATGAAATGAGGGATGGGGTAATTAAGGAAGTTATTTTGGGGGGTGGGAAAACTTTTAGAAAATCATGGGGTCTAGAAAAAAAAAAAAAAAAAAATTAGCGTTTTAAAATTTTTAGATGGGTGATATTGAGAAATGGGGTGTGGAAACAAATTAATGGGATGACAATTAATAACGGTTCGCTAAAACTAATCAGGTCTAGACAACTTGATTTCCCAGGACAAGTTAATCTCGGTCCTTGAAGATTAAAATTCAGCTATGCACACATTTGTACTTAAAACAAATCTTTATGCTCAATGCGGTAATGCTTCGTCACTGGTTAATTAGAATTTTAAGCTGGAAGCCAAAGCAAAAATGTGCTTATTTAAAAGCTCTTTTTTGAAACACTCTTGCTGGTCACGTACATATTTATGGATAGAATGCCTTATATTTAGCACCAATCTGTAGATACCTAGATGGGTGCTTCTGCAATAATCAAAATTTTCTTTCAATCTTGCAGCAACTAACATGGGCAGCATTGAATTCTGCTGGAGCACCACGAGGTCCATCTAGCAAGGTTTCCGACAGGAAAAGGAAAAATCCGCAGGCCAATAGGAACGACTATGTTAACACTCTTTTACTTGTGTCGACCCTCATTGCCACAGTAACCTTTGCAGCTGGTTTTACAATGCCTGGTGGCTATAATGACTCTGACCTAGAACAGGGCATGCCAATTATGCTAAAACGCAGGTTGTTCCATATGTTTGTTTTCTGCGACACTATAGCTATGTACAGCTCCATTGTTGTTGTTTTAACCCTCATCTGGGGACAATTAGGTGACCTCAAATTGCTGCATACTGCTCATAGAATGGCATCACCATTTCTGGGAATTGCTCTTACCTCGATGTCCTTAGCATTCATGGCTGGTGTGTGCCTTGTAGTGAGCAAACTCAGTTGGCTTTTCACGACGATTCTAATCATGAGCTTGGTCTTCGTTGTTGCTTTCCTACTGCTCTTGTTTCTACTTTGGTCGCCAGTTGAATCGCCTCACTGCATCTTACGCTACATCACTTACTATCCCTTTCGTCTGGTGATATATATGGCCCAGTGTGAGTAAGAAATAATCGCGATCTGGAGGAGTATTTTGTTTGTGATGTATGCCATGATGAACAACATTTAATTGTGAGGGTCTTTCATATTTTCCTACAATAGTGCATCTCCTACGTTATAATTGGAATTATTATATTAGCGTGTAATTTCTCCGAGGGCTCATCTTTTGTCCAATATAAGATTTCTGTTTTATTAGCACTAGTTGCTTATGCTTTTTCAGGTTGGTCTAGTTGTATTGGGGGTTATGATTTCTGTGTAATTTCTCCAAGGGTATATTGATTCTAGTTGTATTGGGGGTTGGTCTTTTGTGTTTTTTGGGAATTGTACATCTTGATGTAATATGTTTTATGAAGGGTGTTGCTTATGCTTTTTCAGGCCGGTTGTAGGGTGTAAGCTCATTTCAGTATAATAAAATTATTTCTCTTTCATGAAAATAAGTTTATGTGGTTTAACAAAATTGCCCGAGTCCATGGGCACTGATGATCCATTCACTGTGTATTCAAAAGATAACAATAGCAAAAATCACAAACATCGTAGTTTGGATGTCCCTTAATGTAACCTTTCTGCCTGAGATCTCTTTTCACATCCAATTGCAGCACTCTCAAACGACGGTTGTGTTCTCTCCCACTAAACACAATAAAACACAAAATCCTTATATGCAAGTTACGACAATAATCCACCTCAAAGGTGCGTATGCATATTTGGGAAGTGCGTACGCACATCAAGTAAAAATACCACGAATGCGTATACCCATACCCATCGGGTATATGCAATTGACAGTTAAGCCATCTAGTTGGCAAAGTTGAAGGAGGGACATACGCAGACGCAGAGTTGTTGAAGCAATGGACAACCACAGCAGAGTCTGATTCTAGCCATAGCTTGTGCCAACCCTTACTCCAAGCTTGTTTAATGCGGAAAATAGCCGCATGAAGCTCTGCAATAAAAGCTGTTTTGGTTCAATATTTCTTTCCACCTAGTTTTTCGGTACCCATTGTTCCACTATACTCACAATATTTACCCAGCAATCCCATCACATTTAAGCTACATGTTGTATTATCCCTCTCGGTTGATCTCGGCCATTAAGAGTGATACTCATCCACCCTATGTCTGCTGTTGCATCAAAATAGTGGGAGAACATTGACAGTGCTGTGCAGGTAAATATATTTCACGCACTTGGATTTAATAAATCTTACCATGCCATGGAACCACCTCTTTTTTAAACTTCTTTTCAAAGCATTTATTATTATCTCTATTATCTCATCTCTTCTCACGAATTGATCGGACTAAAATTGTCACGAATACAACCTTTTTTCTTCTCTATATATACGGAATAATATTAAAGCTAAGAGTGTGTGTGTGTGCTTTTTTTTTTTCGTTGGCACCCTAGATTTGCAAGGGAGCATTCAAGCAGACCAAAGAATTTTGGGGTACATATATGCAATTCCTTCCTTAAAAATATAGCCCTCATCACAAATACCAGTATTGAAACCATGCCATCTAGTGAAATCATTAAAGGAAAAAAGGAAAAAAAAAAAGATGATTCTTTATGCATGCAATGGATGAACCCAATTCAAATGCATGCGATGAAAACACAACCGACTAGCTAGCTTCCGATGCTATGTAAAGCATAAGAGAATGACTGAAATTCCATGAACTGTCCAAGAGAATTTGTTTTCACACTAATGTCAGCCTTCTCTTATTCCATCATTTTTTCAATCTCTCAGCCAATCATGAAGAATTCACAGTCACCCTACTGAAAAGAAAACTTGCATCCTAAATCTAAAAAAACTAGCTCTGTTTCATAGGTCAGGTCTATTCCTGGTAAACAACTTCTAAGCGACTAAGCCCATTGCAATTGACCACCAACGTACTCATGCTGGAAATGTTGTAGGCAATACACATTCATAATCCTCTAGTAATCTCACAACCAACACAAATGTAATCATCAATACAACTTGAATTGTAAAATCATAAAGCGTATTTTACTGAAATCTGAAATCAAAGTGTAAATTAGAGAACTCACTATGATATTACCCAGAAGATTATAAAATTGTGCGTCTGTGTTTCAGAGAGAGAGAGAGGGAGAGAGAGAGAGAGAGAGAGAGAGATAGAACCAAATAATCTGCTACCATAGTGGTGAATCTGTCTCTGTTCCTTCCTTAATGTCGGCATGCACTACAGAGTTAGTTTTCAACCTTGCAATTGGATTGTCAATCCGAATACCACTAAAAAATGTAAGGAAATTTGTCAACCTAAGCACCATGCAAATTTGTAGCACATTAACTCAACGACCCAACAAAGCCTTCTTGCCATATTTGGTGCCACCATGCACTGTGGCACATTAAATTCTATGTAAGAAAACTAGAAGCAGCAAAGAAGATATAAATGACTTGATTAAACTAAACTTCAGCCCAATTAATCTGCAACAACGAGTGATGTTAGGCAAACCAATAAAATAAGAAAGCCAAGACCTAGGGTAGATACCAAAGCCCGCCCTTTATTGACAGAGTGATCCTGAACTCAGCATGTATTAGGTCTCAATTATGCATAGGCTAACAATTGCCTGTACGAGCCCAACGGACAGAATGTCATGTATGGAGTTAGTTACACAAGTAGTTTTCTGCTCATCCCCTTCTGCTATGCGGACTTGATAATAGCCTGGCCTCAAATCAATCTTAGTAAAGTATTTAGCAAGGTTTAGCTGATAGGCTATTTAGCAAGGCTAAGCTGATGCACCGTCACTTTGTTGAGAGCTGGATAATCTATGCACAAGATATTGCAAACTCCCATCGTGCCTCTGGTGATAACCAATGCCTTGCAGGCACCCATGAGATTTGCATCTCCATTTAACATAGCCAAACCAATGAGAACAACACTCATTGGTTCTAAGATATGACACATAGCCCTGATCCAACAATTTCAGTTGGATAGGAAACTTGATTATGTGGTGGGCCAGCAGCCTAACTTTAGTTCAGATGCTCGACAGTAAATATTTCTAAAGCTTTTTTTTTTTTTTTTTTTTTTTTTTTTGGGGGGGGGGGGGGGGTGGCCGTGGTTCTGCAATTATTTCCCAAGAACCAAACCAAACATAGTAAAAAAAACTAATGCTATTACCTATCATCATTTACCGGGAAGATCAAGGATTTGACTCACCTCAGAGGAATGTGCAAACTGAACAAATACAAAGCCATAGTGCTCCAAACATTACCACTGTCCCATGGAATATCGATGCCAGAACTGAAAAGCCCTGTTAACCCACATCACAGAAAACCCCAATTCTATTTAACAATAATATATTTCAGAATTCAGACCAATATATATATCCCATATCCATACATCCCATATTCTATATCTCTTGAAAATCTTGATAATCTAAACTTAGTCAACTTCACAACCAAAAACCTCAGTTTTTCAATCAAGTTACTAACCCACCCGCATTTTTTTAAAAATTTTTTTTTCTTGGGAGTAAGAACCTAAATATAAACATAAAAACATGTTATAAGACAAAATTAAAGTGAAATGAACATAAAAAGATACAATAATGATGAAAACAGAAACACAGAAACACATCATGTGATGAAACTTAAAATGTAAGAAACATAGAAAGATAAAATATTGAGGAACATAGAAATACAGAAACATGTTTGCAGAAAAGAATAGAAACATGGGAAAATGTCACGGAGCATGAATAAACATAAAGACATTGGAACATAAAAATACCCAAAAGGTCTAAAATCAAATTCGGACAATAGTTAGCGAAAGAAGAGATTATACCTCAATGGGTTCGTGGGTGTTTTCATTTTTGATGCAGAAACACTCAAAAGAAGCTCTGGTCCTAAACCTGGAGTTGAATATGGAGGAAGGGAGACCAACATCTGTAGATTTATTTAGGGGTTTACTATAATCACTGCTAAATTTAGCGGGTAGAGTATAAATGGGAGGCCAATGCAGAAGCGTCATTTCCTCTTCTTTCCCGACCTTATTTCAATGAAATTGTTAGTGAATTGTCCATATTAATTACATTCGGCAGGGCGGCACAGTCGGGTCGGGTGAAGACGGGCCCAATCCAAATTGGGAGATTGGATGGGTTGGTAGTTGCCCAATCCAATCTAATCCAATCCAATCTCGGTTACTAAAGGCCCCTTTGGATAAACTTCACTTCTTGTTTTTTATTTTAAAAAGTTAACAAATGAAAATTTTTGATAGCTTTTAGTAGTGCAAAATTTTAATTGGTACTTTTAAAAGTTGAGATACCAAGAATTTCTACTATCTTAACTTTTAAAAGTATCTTAAAATTTTTTTCACTCGAAGCATTCATTCATTTTACTTTTAAAAGTAAAAAACTAGAAGTAAAAATTTATCCAAACAAGCCTAAAGTAATTTTTCTTATTTCAATATTTGGTTTGCAAAACATATATTAAAAGAGTCTAAGTACCATGACAATCGAAGAACGCGCAGGTACATAAGCAAGCATGTAAACACATCTCTAATATATGGGTCTCATTCTTGTACCGGTAAAAAGAGTTAAAAGAATTTCTTTAAGGGAATGTTAGTATTATCATTAATAGTATTAATAAGTTACAAAGTTGCCCTCAAAAGGTTTATAGTATTTTAAAAGAAAAATTAAAATAATATTAAAAAGAAATGAAAGAATGTTTATATTGTGGTATAACAACATACTTAAAATATACATGAATCACATTCTAAAGCTTTCTAAGAATCTATTTTTCAAAATATTAACTTCATTATAATAATATTCCATATTGCTTACATAATCAACCACTCAGTCAGCTTGCTTAATTAAACACATGCTTGATAGCAACTTGATCAAAATAACCAAGTAGACACTAAGTATCTATCTTGAACAAGATTTGAAATTAATACTCTATTGATGCCAAATAGATTCACAAATAGTATTAATTACCATTTGAGAATCACCTGTAATTTGGAAAATGCTTGGTGTCTTTATGAATGACTGCAATTATAGCATTTTCTGAAGGTAGTGCACTTTGCAACAAGAATAATATTGGGAATAATCTTGAGAAAGTTGCTACATTTAACACAGTTGGGTTTAATAAATGGGTAAAATACACAAAACCCTCCCAATTAATTAAAATTCGGTTTCATAAAATTTGACTAAACTGATAAAATGAACAAATAATCCTTTGAACTAGCCATCAAATTTCATATCTATTTCCATCAAATTTAATGCTAAAGTACTAATAGAAGGCTAGTTCAGGCATTAGATCTTTTTAATGGAATCACGCAATACTTATATAATCTAATCCAATTTTCTAACAATAAACAAATAGAATGGGGGAAAGTGTCGTAATCTAATAGTTTAATGAGTTATTTGTTTAGTTTCAAAATTAAGATTTTGTAAAACTGGCCTATACTTCAAGGGGGTTTTGCAAAATCTTCACTTATCAAATGTTACCTCGTTATGCAAAACCTTAATTAAAAAAAAAATATATATATATATATATATATATATATCTATATATATATATATATATATATATATATATATATATATATATATCATTTTTTGAAGATTTCGATATTTCTTCTTGGGTAGGTATATATATATGGTTTCGGAAGTACAAAATGTCTCCATATTTGTTAATTGGAACTATATTGCATTCGTGGGGATTTCCTGTGTATTATTAAGTCTCACATTTAGTTCATCAAAAAAAAAAAAGAAAAAAAAGCCTCACATTAGAAATGGTTTTTAGAATTTCCATGTTAGATAGTATGAAGTTGAGTGACTTCCGCCCAGGGTGCACAGTCCTTCCAATTCATCCACCACCCGAGAATGTAGGAGTGGCCGGCTGTGGAAGGCTCTGCCCACACTCTCTAGTCTTCTCCCACGCCAATTAAATAAGCGCTGTTCTCTCATGGTCCGCGGTGTTTTAACTATTTTATTTCATCTGAAAGAATATTGATGTAAACGACCCCCCTCCCCCCCCCCCCCCCCCCCCCCCCCCTTTTTTTTTGATTAACTTGTTTAACTAGTTTGGCCAAGTCATTTGACAGTTACTCAGTCTTTCTTAAGATTTTTTATTTTTTATTTTTTTAATAGGTGAGGCGGTGTCAATGCACCTATTTAAGTGTTCAGCTGATGCACCAAAAAAGTTGGTAACTATAAGTCTATAATAAAATAAAAAAGGATATTAGCACTCCAAAAAGAATCACCCACACTGCCCTAGATCTCCCACTAAGGGCGGTTTGATAGGCTGATCCATAGCAATTGAGGCGATTGCCTTAGCCCTAACACCTAAGGCCTCAACTCACACATTAAAAAACCTCTGTACAAAGTCCCATTTAGTTTCTTAAGGAGGTTCGATAAAATTGTAATGTTATAGAGAAAAGTCCCATTTAAAACTCTAGCCTTGGGCCCCATTTAAGTTTTAAAAGGGTTTTGAATTAATTATAAATAGTAGAATTAAGATAATAAAATTAGGAAAGATGCACTGCATAGTACGTGCCACCACCTGTACCATGCATCAATAAAACAAAGAAAAGTCACCGTTTAATACATTTTGGGATCAGAATAAACCTAAGATCATCCAATAATTCATCCCAAATCATTCGAGAGGATTGCTCCCACTTAACTGACTCCTAGAAAATATTATTTCTATATGAATAATGCGATTTTCCATCCTATTAGCTTTGCCTGTAAACATGTATTATTGTGACCTTTCCAAACCAAGTCATTATGACCAACGAACTGCATGTTATAAGTTTTCATTTGAGTCATTTTCTTGAAAAAGGATTTACATTGGTGATGATTAATTATTGTATGAATGTCAGATGTTTTGCAACTAATGTGGTAAGAGGATTCAACGTCCTTCAATCTAGTATGTGAACAAGTGGGGACACCTCTTCACGTACTGTACAGCCGCTACTGGTTATGTTGAAGGGGTAAAATCCTTATTGCAAAAAATTCCTGCTGCTGCTTATCAACCGGACAAGCATGGCTTCTACCCTATTCATATAGCATCTAGGGAAGGCCATATCAACATAATTCAAGAGATGCTTCAACGGTGGCCGGACTCGTGGGAGTTGATCAATCAAGGTGGTCAAAATATTCTTCATGTTGCAGCTAAAAGTGAAAAAGCCATAGCGGTAAGTCACATGCTCAACATGCCTGAGCTAAGTAAGAAGCTTATAAATGACAAAGATAAGGATGGAAACACACCTTTGCATTTGGCCACCATTTATGGGCATCATAACATTGTGAGGGATATGACATTGGATGCAAGAGTTGAGTTAAAGGTAAAGAACAGTGAAGGGCTGACAGCGCTTGATATAGCCGAGGAAAACATGAAAACAAAGGCTTCATTTCGAAAGGTATGTGCTCTCCAAAGTATATAATTTAATGAGTTTGGTTACATTGATGGTCATCGATCTCCCTTGAGGTAGATCAATGGTTCTTGGGGCTTGCATCTTGAGAAACTATACTTATATCCTTCTTAGTAGGGGTGCAACTCAGTCCGGGCCAGGAGTATATTTAGATTGGACCTAAGTAATTCAGGACCTAAAAAATTGGACCGGAACTGGATCATAAATTGTATTGGACCGGACTAGCAAAAACTCGCGGTTCGGTTTTTGGTTTCTTTTTTTGTTTTTGTTTTTTTTGTAAAAGGTAATAACTTTATTAAATAAGTATTATTATTTATTCAATAATACTTATATATGGAGTATAATATATTAATATAAACATATAATTATATATATATTTTCGTAATTTGGGAATTCGGTCTGAACTGGTTCTGAAACCCTTTAAACCATGAACCAGACTGAATTCATCGGTTCTTAAAATTGTAGCTCAAGAACCAGACCAACTAGTGTTTGGCGTGGACTGGACCGGACCGAATTGCTCGAAATGGTCCGATTCTCGAGTTTACCCGAACCAAGTTGCACCCATACTTCTTAGTACCAATCATTAATGGGTTTCTTTTTTTTTTTTTTTTTTTTTTTTTTTAATGTTAAATTACATATGATGAGACAATCATTATATAGAAAATCGTGAAAATCCATAGAAAATGGTACAAATTGTATAGAAAGATGTGAAAATGCTTGGAAAACTATACAAAAAGAGGAGGGGATCCACATCCATTTATGACCGTTCTTTGGAAACGTATATAACGCATATACCTTATCCTTGACAATCAATCAAACGTTGTTAACTTTCATGAGGCCGGTTAGAATGGCAAGATATCTGCTTACACATAACTGATATTGATATTCGACTGCGCAGCTCTTAACATATATGGATGGCCTTAAGAGTCGTTGGCTCTCCACGACCTCTACATTCAAAGGTCTTCAAAACTAGAAGACAAATTTCTGCACAAGAACAGTCCCCACAATTCGAAAGTTACAAGGTTAAGATCAATACAATTTTGATGATGGCAATACTTGTAGCAAGTGTAACCTTTGCCGCTGGTTTCCCGATGCCTAGTGGGTATAAGAATTCAACCCAAGACCAAGCCATGGCCACCATGCTAGCAAGTCCAATTTTCCATGCATTTGTGATCTGCAACATCGTAGCTATGTATAGCTCCATCATTGTTGCTGTCACCCTAATATGGGCACAATTATGTGACAATAGCTCAGTCCTCGTTGCCCTTAAATTTGCAATGCTACTAATGGGGATAGCAGTTGCCATGTTGTCCATAGCCTTTATGACAAGAGTATACCTGGTAGTGATCCAACTCCATTGGCTTTCCCAAGTTGTTTTGGTCATGGGCATAATCTTCCTCATCAAACTAGTGGCCCTCTTTGTTCCATTCTGTTCCTCCAACGACCGCATCTTCCATCTCATTTCCTATTATCCTTTTCGTCTAGTGTTATTTGTCTTTGGAAGCTATACAGATGATGATATTGCAGAATAGGTTGCAGCTGTCTTTCTGTTAACTAACGTTAACTACTACTAGGATTAGTGTGGCAGTTGATTTCGAACAATGTTAACTAGGGTTAACATTTTAATTTACATATAAAAATAATCGTAAGTGTGTGGTTTGTATGTGAGGAAAATAGTTGGCATATCAATAAAGCTTCCATTTTCTTTGTGCAAATATTTGTGGAGGGATGCTTTATGTTTGATGTAGTATTTTCCAAATTAAACAAATTGATTGCACTTGACCATATTTGACAGAAGATACTCTACCGCTGGTTATGGGCGAGCAACTCCATCCCCTGTAGATGAAAAGTGCTCCATATACCCCAGGTACTCTTCTGGTCCCAACTATTCTAAGTATTTCGCATGGAAATGAGACTTGCATCCACTGCATGTGATATCACTTTTTACACGATCCAAAATTGGTAAATTATATTTTGCCCCCTTATAGTTTAGGTCAATTTCACTTTGCCCCTTTATAGTTTAAAACCAGACATTCAACTCCTTACAGTTTCATTTTTTTTTCACTTTGCCCCCTTCTGGTGATGACATGTCAGTTAAATAAATTACCATGTGTCATGTACGTGTAAGAGGGCAAAGTGTAATTTATAAACTATAGGGGGGGTTAGATGAAATCGACTCAAACTTGAAGGGGGTAAAGTGTAATTTACCTAAAAATTTATTATCTAATGTGACCAATTTTGCTATACCATGTGACCATTTTTACAACCAATGTGGTCTCATCCCATCAAGGAGGTATGGTACCCCAAAACAAAGGGGAATTTCTCTATTCTCAAAGTTACATAGTCTACTTGCTTTACCAGTAGCAGAGGACCCACTATCCGGATAGGTCCCACATACATGGTCAAGTGTGAAAAAAATCAGATGTACGTACGTACTAACTAGCTAGAAGCACTCCCGCCCTTTTTGCTTGCACCTTATTTATTTATTTGTTAAAAGGAAACTGCATTAAAATAAACCAGTTGGTAGATATCCAAGGGAAAGAAATTCCCATACTATCAGCAAGTGATAAGGGTGGAAGACCCACAGGCCGGGTTCCGTACATAATGTAAGTAGTAGATTGAGTGCGACTTAGAAAAGCTAGAAAATCGGCGCACGCATTAGCCTCCCTGAGAGCCCAGAGCTCAGCCACCACCCTCGTAGCATAGCTCACTTTGCTTGGAAAACCCAGTAATCCATTGGCCATCATGATCCCTCAAGATGCCGAGTGAATCTTCCATCTAACTGTGACATGGTTAGATAGTGTCATAAGTCAATAGAGGTCAAATAAAATGAGATTCTTGGATCAAAAAATACACTAATAATCTCATTTTACTTGATTTTCATTGGCTTGTGATACCACCTAGTCATATCACAGTTATAGGAAGTTTTTTCTCCAAAATGCCCCCTAAGCCAGTCAGTCTAGGGTTCCTCTCAGAGGATCTATCAATATTCAACTTGGTCCATCCATGATCTGGCCTATCCTAGCCCACATATCGACACACCGACAACTTATATAGTAGGGCTGCAAAATGCCCTACTTGGTCCATATATCCGCTTGCCCCTTAATCAAAATAACAGATTTGCGCCTTCAAAATTATGTAAGATACATTATAATCTTTTACTTTCCATTTGAATTAACAAAATGGCCTTAACCATATATTCTTGTCCATTAGTTCTGTTGTTTAAGTCTATGGAAGAATTGGATTTGGACCAGATTGGGTTGATCAACACCAGGACTTTGCAAGTCGGGTGATTGCCCTATGGGCTCAAAGATGACCGGCGCGCAGGTGATGCTAGGCTGGCTTTTGGTGTGAACTAAGACAGATTCAATATGAGAATCAGCAATTAAATAGTTAAAAGGTTTCTATATAAACTGCAATGGCATTGGGCTAGCCTTGCCAAGGTGAGGGTCGGGGGATTGCACCACCATTTATCACCAAAAGTGACAAATGATGAAATAGTAACTTGCATCCTTATGTCTGTTATTGTATATATCAAAATATTGGGACCCCTGGCTTATGTATGCCATCGCATTAAAATATTATTGGGATAAAGAAATAAATTGCACCTTGCTATCTTACCAACCTCTCTTCTTTTCTTTTTTTCTATTTTCTATTCTTTATTTTAACTTCTTTTTCAAAGCACATATATATATATATGTTCTTATCACTTGTTGGATAGGTATGGTTTCTATTTGCAGCGATTTCTCATGAATGCTCCCACATTAGAAATTGTACGGGGTAAAAGCTGTTCCCCAAACTAAGTGTTGATGATGGAGCTTGCTCTCGCGCCTGAACCTGCAATTACAAGCTTAGAAAAAGAGTTAGAGGGTAGGCCAAGGTAGGTTTTGGCCAAGCCCTCTCCAAAGCTTAAGTCAGAAGCCATTTTTTGGGAGAATGAGGCAAGGAAGAAGATAAATTTCAGAGAATTAGGGTACTGTAGCTTATCGTATTTGGCTGTATCGTATTCTTTTTATACCCACCTGTACGGACTGACCATGTGAGGTCAAGTAACTGCCTTGGTTAAGTCAGATCTGACCATAGTTTGCCAATAACCGTCTAACCATGATTTGTTGATCGTGGTTGGGCATGGAACCATGGTTTCTAGTTACCGTTGTGTCAAGAATTACAGCTGCTGTGACAGTTTTGGATTGTAATAGGATTTGGATTGTAGTGTGAGTCATAGGACAGATGTCCCGAGCTGAAGGTAAGGCCCCGAGCTGAGAGATTACGTGGTTTGCAACAGGTCCCACCATGTTACATTAACCACGTGTCAAATATTGTGGTTTAACTCTTTGGCCCGAACTGAATCCTGGGGGGAGGGGGGGGATCGCGTGTGTGGTAACGGGCTTGATTAAATTGCCTTTGCCACGTGTCAGTGTTTCTGGTTTGAACTCATTATCCCGAACTGGATCCTCGGTTCAGAGATATTCCCACACAATTTGCCCCAATTATGACATTCCCGAGTTGGGACTTGTCATAATTTTATTTTGCTAAGTGTTTTACCCTGTACCCATTTGCCGTTTGGCGTTCTGGGGCTTAGTTGGCAGAAAACGGTTACGCCCTTCCGTATTTCAAGGCGTTGACGTCATGTGCCTTGGGGCTGTCTCATCGGCCGTATGTTGCATTTAATGTTGCAGAAGCATTATGTCTTTGGGGGGAAAGGTAATCACTGTTTACTTTACCTTTTGTATTCTCTCTCTATCTTCTGTGCTTCTCACTTTCTCTGTGCTTTACTTTCTGCCTTCATCAAGAACACTTCGTGCACACCGTTTTTCTCACCAGAATCCACTGTTCTAGTGCCGTTCGCTTGTTAGAGAAGATCTACCTTGAGTCTGCTCCTCATCTTGAGACTCGTTCTACTGAAGCTGTTCTTCGTTGGGAGATTGTTCTTGCTTCATCCACCTTTCCGGAGGCAGTTCTTTGAAGATTCTTGGTATCCCGCCGTCCTATCTTTCCGACGAACTTACTTTTCTGACCACCGTTTGATCTTCGCAACGGTATAACTTTTTCTTTGCTCTTATTTTTCAATTTGTACGGTTCTATTTTCTCTGCTTGGGGTTGTTGGTGTTATTATTGGGGTTTGTTTCGCGATCCTAGGGTTTTCTTCTGGTTTTTGGGGCAAATCACCAAGATACCAATTTTCCCGCCCTTTAGGGTTTGAAAACTCCATCTTGGGGTAAATTTAAGACGAAGACCATTGGTCTCCTCTTTTGTCTTTTTCCAACACCGAGTTTAATGTTTCCTAAGCTGACACTTATTAAAATTTTTGGAGTCTGTCAAGACAGGGATAACATACCTGTCAGGACTTTACTCTGAAAGTTCAGGTCGAGGCATGTGAGCATAGGTAGTTATTCTTGGATTTAACCCTCCCCTTTCCACTTGGCAGATGTCTTCTTTTTATGACATTAAGAATAACCCTGCAAGGATAGCAGAGTTTAAGGCCTTGTATGGCTTTGAAGACGGAAAGTTTAGCTTTTGGTTTGCTGAGCCCGGAGAGGACATCTATAGATTAGATGCCTAGAAGGGCCTCCCTGTTCCCATTGCTGCTTTCATGGAGGGTGGAATTCGCATCCCGTTTCCTGACCTCCTCAATAACTTCCTTCTCTACTGTAGTGTAGTTCCAACCCAGCTAGGGCTAAACTTCTTTAAAATCATCTCGGGCGTCAACGTCCTTAACCAGATTCTAGGGACTTCTGTTGGAGTGCGAGAGATACTCCACCATTACAAAATTTGTGCCTTAAAAAACAAGCTAGACCACTACCTTTCTGTCAAGCCCAGGAGAAAACCCTTCGTTACACACATCCCTGATTCCAACCCCGGATATCACGACCACATTATCTTCGTGTATAGGCCCGTGGATGGGACTCTTCCACCAGATGAACCCATCATCCCTTGCGAAAAAGGCTCTTGCTGTAAGCACTAAACAAGATTCATCGTTGTTATGTTTTGATATGGTTTCCGAAGTGAAAATTAGAGTGTATACTGATGCTTGTGTTCCACTTCTTTCTTGCAGCCCCTCATGCCAACGAACCTGCAGACAAGGGGAAGAAGGGGGAGATCAAGAAGCTGTTGAATTACCAGGTGAGCCAGCACTGCAGGGCTAATCACATCTTGCTCAACTACCACGCCAGATACTAGACCTACAGCAAGGCAAGTCTTCCTCATTAGGAACAGCCTGATGATGACTTGACCCGTCTGGTAGAGCAAGAAGCAGGAAGAGAAGAAGAAGAAGAAGAAGAAGAAGAATGGGGGATTCGGCTTCGAGCAGAGGGAGAGGGGGCTGAAGAAGTCAGAGCCCTGGATAAGGCTGGACGCCCCGCTCCTCCGGTGATTGAAAGCTGCAGTTCAGAGGAGACTGTCTCTTAAGCCATGGAGAGGAGAGGCTCCAATCCTCCACCCCCAAAGAGACAAAGGACTGACTCCAGTAACCAAAGGCCCAAGAAAGATTCCGGGATGAACTTGAGGGCTCTGGTTGCCAAGAGAAGGTCAGCCGAGAAAGAGGCCCATGAAAAGAAGGTTGCTGTGCAGAAGCAGCAACAGCAGAAGCAGCAGCAGCAGCCCCAGCAGAAAACCAGCCAAGCTGTCTCTGCCCAAGGCGCAGGGCAGAATGCTGGCAAGAAGCCCACTGACCACAACAATGGCAAGCTCATGTCCAGTGCCATAAGGGGGCAGGACGTGGGCAGGCCCGAGGTGCCCGAGGTTACTGAGAAGGGGAAAGCTCCCATGATCGTTCCCCCAAAAAATAAAAGACCCACTATGGGCTCCGAGCAGCAGCCCGCTATGCAAAGGCCTGGGCAAGGGGGGTCCAATGCTCCTACTGCTGGAGGTGGGAGCGCTCCTTCCCGGAGTGAAATAATAGCCAAATTCCCCGAGGTACGACTTCGCTTTTTTAGATTCACGTTTGCCCCATACTCAAAAACCCTGTCGTGAATTCTGGCTAACTTCATATCTTATTATGTGCGTGCAGTTCCCTGTACCCACAGACGAGACTGTCACCAACTCTTTCTCTACAGAGTACAACTTCAAACAGCTGGGGAACCCCATGAGACTCCCTACGGACATGGAGCACTTCAGGAAGAAGTCCGCCCCCGAGCTACTTCGCTTTAGGTTTATAAGTCTTTACAGAGTAAGCCTTGTTTCTTTTTGGTTTCTGTTACTTGTTACTCAACCTGATCTCTGACTTGCTGATGTTTGTATAGGGCTGCCAACAAATTCTGCTCGCGAGTGACCTCCTTAAGGAAGAGGATAATAAACTGCAGATCGAGGTCACCAAAGTCCGGAGTGAGTACGACAAGAAATTGCTAGAAGCTGAGGCAAATTGCTCTGCGGCTATGTCCCAGCTTCAGAAAGTGAAGTCTGAATGCGAGACCTTCAAGTTTACTGCCGAGAGCGCCGTCAGCAAATTAGAACTCACGAGAAAGGACTACGCAGATTTAGAGGCTGAGCTGAGGAAGATGAAGGACGCCCATGACGAACTAGCTTGGGAGAAGCACGACCTAGCGAGGAAGGTTCGGTCCCTCGAGGCGGAGGTAGAAAAGGAGAAGGCCTCTGTGAAAATGCGGTAGCTGATGAAAGGAAGAGAGCAAAAAAGGACTCTCTTGTTGGGCAGTTGACCAGTGAACTTGAGGCTACCTACAAGTTTGCCTGGAAAACCCTGGTTGAGTTGGCCTCTGTCCAATTCCCTAGCATTGCTGCCATTCCCTTCGAAAGGAGGGAAGTACCCCCAGAGTATGACCCCGAGGGTGGCGATGTCGAGGAGGCTGAAGTTGAGGCTGAGGGTGAGGATGTGCCCGGGGAGAACGAACCAGAGGTCGCATCCCAGCCTAATGCCAATACGGAAGCCGAGAGGGTCGTTGGCGCTTCCAATGACACTTCAGCTACTACCAATGGGGACCAGCCCGTAGTTACAACAGAAAGCACCACAGAGGCAGCCCCTGATCTACCTCCGGCTCCCGTGGCCCTTCCTACCTCTGCTGATCCTGCCCAGGCGCCCGAGGTCGTTGATCCAGCTATTGGGGACTCAGGACAGAAGTAGTTACTTAGGCTCCATTTCTTCTTTTTCTTTGTTTTTGGCCATGTGCCCTAATTTGTACAGACACTTATAAATTTTTTCTTGGAATAATATATGGATTTTTCTTCATTATGTGAGTCTACTCTCTGTTTTTGTGCTAGCTGTATGTTTGAATATGAGCTTGAGATAATCCCCTCGTTGCCACATAGTTACTGCTTCATCAGTAGGTTCAATTAAACCCAATTTTGTTATGGATTTTAACTCGGATATCGATAGATTTGAATATTTTTCAGCCATAGTTTGCTTGGACCCATCTCTGGGCAAGCCTTAGAGTTGGGCCCGTTCTTAGGCAAATTTTGCTTAGACTCGTTCTTGGCCAAGACTTGCGCCCATTCTTAGGCAGGTTTTGCTTGGACCCGTTCTTGGGCAAGACTTAAAATCGAGCCCATTCTTAGGCGAGTTTTGCTTGGACTCGTTCTTGGGCAAGACTTAGAGCTGAGCCTATTCTTAGGCAAATTTTGCTTGGACCCGTTCTTGGGCAAGACTTGTGCCAATTCTTAGGCAGTTTGTGACTTGGACCCATTTTGGGGCAAGTGCCTTTAATTCAAAACAATAAATAGGCAATAATCTTCCTGAATAACATCTGCACTTGTATTGAATGATCTTTGCACGTAATTACAACTTTTACTATCGGTAAAACAATCTCAAATTAGCTATATTAACTGATCTCGGGAGTTCTTGTCCAGTCTCTAAGCTTTTTAGCTTGTAAGAACCTGTGCCTCCGACATGGATGACTTCGTATGGCCCTTCCCATGTTGCCCCGAGCTTCTCCTCTGCAGGATATCTAGTCCCAGAGTTTACTTGCCTGAGTACTAACTCTCCAACTCTGAACTCCCTTGATTTGATCTTTCGGTTATAATATTTTTTCAGCTCTTGTTGGTAAGATGTCATTTTAATTCGAGATCTTTTCCTTCTTTCCTCTGCTAGATCCAGATCTCGGGACAAGACTTGATCATTTGTTGCTGCATCATACAACTCTGTCCTGAGATCCAGTAGACCCAGTTCCATTGGTATAACTGCTTCTATCCCATAAGTCATTGAGAATGGAGTTTCTCCAGTGGACCTCCTTGAAGTAGTTCGGTATGCCCATAGTACGGAATGCAGCTCATTAGGCCAAGGCCCTTTCGCATTATCCAGCCTTCTTTTTATCCCTGCGACTATAATCTTGTTCGTTGCCTCTGCCTGGCCATTATATTATAGGTAGCTTGGATTAGAATACCACCACTGAATCCCTTGTTCCGCGCTGAATTCCCAGGTTCTTTTGCTATCGAACTGAGTTCCATTATCTGACACAAAGGCTCTCGGGATCCCAAAGCGTGTGATAATGTTTTCCCAAAGGAACTTGATAATATCGGAATCCTTAATTAAAGCAAGCGCAATAGCTTCTACCCATTTAGTGAAATAGTTAGTTGCGATAAACAAGTACTTCCTATTCCCCGAGGCTGTGGGCAACGAACCCACGAGATCTAACCCCCACTGCGCGAAGGGCCACGGGCTGGATATGGGGTGCAGTTCTTGAGCTTGTTGGTGTATCTTGTCGGCAAACATTTGACACTTTGGACATTTCCTCACACATCTGATAGCGTCCTTCTGCATATATGGCCACCAATAGCGTTGGGTGTTTGCCCTATGGGCTAATGATCTTCCTCCTGTGTGACCCCCACACGACCCCTCTTAAAGTTCAGTCAGAAGGTTTAGCACTTGGTTTGGGTGTACACACTTCAAGTATGGCCCTGTATAAGACCTTTTGTAGAGAGAGCCTGAAGGAGATAACCAAAATCGAGCTGACTTAGCTCGAATTCGGTGACCCTGATTGCGATCCTCGGGTAATTCATTTCTCTGTAGACAGGCAACTACCTCGTCCATCCAACTCGGTGACGAGGACTGAATGTCCGAAATGACATCTTCTGTCCCGATGCTGGGTTCTTGTAGGACTTCAACGTTTATGGTTCGAGGAGTATCCATTTCCAATGCTGCAGCCAAAGCGGCCAACCCATCCGCATGTCTGTTCTGATCCCTCACGAAGCGCTTAAACTCAATGCTTGTGAAGTCGGCAGCTAATTCCCAGACCTTGTGCATGTACGCAATCATTCTTTCATCTTTGGCCTCATATTCTTTGTTCAGCTGATTAACCACAAGTCTGGAATCACTGTATACCAATAATTCTTTTACTCCCATTGCTCGGGCCACCCCAAGTCCGGCCACGACTGCCTTATATTCTGCTTCATTGTTTGAGGCTGGGAACATAAGCCTAACTGCCTACTCAATGATCTCTCTCTCGGGATTTGTCAGTACAATTCCCAGACCTACCCCTTTCGCGTTTGATGCCCCATCCACTTTGAGCTCCCATCTCTTCTTCTTTTCACTGTTTATCTTGTCTTCCTCCCCCCAGTTCAGGCAGAGAGGATTTTAATTCTGTCTGGTTTGAACTGGAAGTAGGATCTGCGAATTCGGCAATAAAATCTACTAACACTTGCCCCTTAATGGCAGATAAGGGCTTGAAGTGGATGTCGTAAGCGTTAAGTTCTACCCCCCACTTTGAGACTCGTCCTGATAAGTCAGCTCTCCTTAGAACATCTTTTAGTGGATAGTTAGTGAGCACTGTGATAGGATGAGACTGGAAGTAGTGTTAGAGTTTTCGAGAAGCTGTGACAAGAGCTAGGATTAATTTTTCAAGGGGTAGATAGCGAGTTTCAGCATCTAATAGCGTCTTGCTAATATAATAGATTGGCTTTTGGGTAAGTTCTCACTGGGCAAGTAGGATGCTACTGAGTGAATGGGTGGAGATAGCAAGGTAGAGGTAAAGAGTTTCCCCGTGGTGAGGGTGGGTCAAGGTGGGGAGTGTTTCTAAGTGAGCAACCAACTTTTGGTAAGCCTCCTGGCACTCTGTATCCCATCCCGAGTTCGTACTCTTCTTTAGTATCTGAAAGAAAGGGTGGCATTTGTCTGATGACCTCGAGATAAACCTGCTGAGTGCTGCCACCATGCCGTTCAACTATTGAACATCCTTGACTTTTGTTGGTGTCCGTAAGGTTCTTATTGCTTCAATCTTACTTGGATTTACCTCAATCCCCCTTCTCGAAACTAAGTGACCTAGGAATTTTCTCGAGCCTATCCCAAATGAGCTTTTCTTTGCGTTCAATTTCATCCCGTACTCCCTAAGTCGGGCGAAAGCCTCTATCAGGTCTGCCAAATGGTTCCTCTCTGAACTGCTCTTAACAATAGTATCATCAACGTATGCCTCTAGGTTTTTGCCAATCAGTCCTTCAAACATCTTGCTTACAAGACGTTGATAGGTTGCTTTGGCATTCTTGAGTCCAAACGGCATCACCTTATAGCAGTATGTCCCTCTAGGAGTAATGAACCCTGTTTTGTCTTGATCGTGTTCTGCCATAGGAATTTGATGATAGCCCGAGAAGGCGTCGAAGATACTCAATCGCTCATATCTCGAGATAGAGTCTATTAGCTGGTCAATCTTTGGCAGAGGGAAGCTGTCTTTCGGGCATACTTTATTGAGGTCCGTAAAGTCAATACAAACACGCCAATCCCCAGTTTTCTTCTTTACGCACACGGGATTGGCCAGCCAACTCGGGTACTTTACTTCTTTGATGAATCCTGCTTTCAAGAGCTTATCTATCTCGGCAGAAATTATTTCAGCTCGATCGTCAAACAACTTTCGTTGCTTTTGAACCACTGGCTTGCAATTCGGATTAACCTGCAGCTCGTGAGTGATAATCCTTAGGTCAATTCCAGGCATTTCATGGGGTGACCAAGCAAATACGTCGACGTTATCTTTCAGGAACTCGAACAGCTCTGCTGCGTCAATCTCACTCAGTGACTTTCCAATCCAGAAAAACCTCTCAAGATCCTCGGGATTAATTATCTTTTTTACAAGCTCCTCCCCTGTCTGATCTGCGGGTTCCAGAGCTGTTTCTTCTACCCCGGGTCGTTCTCCCTTTCGTTGCTATAAGGGAATCTCATCGAGTTTGGCTTTTTTCTTTTGCTCTGGTACCTGCTTCGGGGTTTTAATTTTGCTTGTCCTTGAGCTGGGGAGACGTGGGATTCTAGGCTTTAGTTTGTCCTCCGAGGACGTTGAGTGGCCTGCATATTCTGCCAGAAAATACTCCCTGGCTGCTGCCTGATTTCCCTTTATCTCCATGATTCCCTTCGGACTCGGGAACCTGATAGACTGGTGGTAGGAGGATGGGACAGCCTTTATGGCGTGGATCCAGGGTCGCCCGAGTATAACATTGTAAGCTGACCTTTCCTGAATTACCACAAAGGTTTCCATTGATTGGACTGGCCCCGCCCGAACTGGGAGAGTTATCTGCCCTAGTGGAAAAGTCATATTTCCGTTGAAAGCCTTTAAGCTGACGTGGCAAGGCTTGAGGTCGGAGTCTTTCAGCCCGAGTTGACCAAACAGTTTTTGGAACATCACATTCACAGATGCCCCGTTGTCCACATAGACTTTCCCCACGTCATAGTTCCCTATGAGCATGTGCACGACTAGAGCGTCGTTGTGGGGGCATCGTACTGTCCCATTAGATTCCGCATCCCCAAAGAAAAGCAATTTTTCTCCATTTTCTCCTTCGCCTTGAGGTAATAGTACTGGTTCACTCCCGATATCACTGACCTCAGCATCTTGGCAAGCCATCCTATACTGTGCCCTGAGCTGGCTGGTTGATAGAGCAGTTTCCTCATATCCCCCTTGATCACATCAATTCTCCCGAGGATCTTTGGCTGTGTGGATTGGGGAGCTCTGTTTTCAGGCTTTTTCTGTTCGGATGGCTGTCCTTTCTCACTTCGGGCTATAAATTCATTCAACTTTCCTCGCCCAGGCTTTAAGATTGTACTTCAGGACCTTGCAATCTTCTGTTTTATGGCCATGATCCTTGTGATAACTGCAAAACCACTTTTTGTTTTTCTTCTCAGGCTCTGCAAGCATGGGCCTAGGTCTTTGGAAAAAGTCTCTATCTTCCACTGCCTTCATTAACTTGTAGATAGGGAGAGTGAATACAATAAAGATGGCTTGGTTTGGATTGGTAGGCGGTTTTGATTTTTCTCCTCGGGGGTTGTCCCTCCGAGGCTTTGAGTCTTTCTTCTTATCGTCTTTCTCATTAGTTTTGGTAGGCTGTGGGCTGTAGAAATCATCTAGCTTTGAATAGTTGGCCACTGTGGAGAGTAATTTGGCTAAGTTTCTGGGGGGATTAACTGTCAACTCCTTAAACAGAGGTGATGGTTTCTTCGGCCCGAGGCGAAATAGATCCATGGCATTCTTCTCAATTGGGTCGTCAATCTCGTTGTAAACCTCCCAAAACCTTTGAGAATATTCCCGAAGTCCTTCCCCATCTTTCTGCTTCAGCTTGTATAGGTTCTGCATCGTCCTCGGGAATTTATAACTAGTTATGAACCTCTTCTTAAACAGCTTACTCAGTTCTTGCCAGTTGTCAATAGACTCATCTGGGATCTTGGCCCACCACTTAAGAGCCACCTCCCTCAGACTCATAGGGACTATCTTGCAAAGAAAACCCTCATTTCCAGCATATAACGACATACGTTGCAAATAATAATTTAAATGATGGTCTGGGTCTATTGAAAGAGAGTACAGAGTAAAGGTTATCTCGAAATACCCTCGTGGGATTGGGACCCGTTGAATCCACCTCGTGAATGAGCTTCGAGCCACAGCAGTACTCCCTGGGCTCTCTCCTCCCCTACTCTGATTACCTTGGTGTCTCTTAGAGGCTTCTTCCTCATTTCTCTCACGTCTGGGTGATCGAGAATGTTTTTCTACTTGTTCCCCCAGTACTCCTTTCCCCTATTTCTTTCGGGAGACCGAGACCTGTGGTGTCGTCTCTCGTCCCTGTGAGTTTCATTTCTAGAGCCCATTTGAGCAAGAGGTCTAGGATGGCCCTCACTCCACCTCCGAGAGTGACTTAAATGCCTTGAACTGCGCTCAGGGGATCGCTGCACCAACTTATGATGTTGTCTATCTCCCCTTCCTGAATGCCTTTGCTCTAGGCCAATTAATCGTGGCTCATCATCATGTCTGCTGTGGTGGTGGTGGTGCGAGACTCTAGGTCTGGGTGAGCTTTTCTGGTGCCTAATGCGACGGAGTGGACTGGTTTGGCTAGCCTCCTCAGCGACAACATTAATTCCGTGAGGGGCAAAAGTTCGCTAGAGGTAGTGATGGTAATTCTGCTCTGCAGTCAGTTTTGCGAGTTGCGCTGATTGAATCTCCGATTGCATAGTTACAATCAGTTCCACCACCGCCTCTGGGTTAGGGTTGTTTGTCACTGTCACACCCCATTTTTGCACCACCTTACTAGGGCTCATCATTTCATGCATGTTTTTGTTTTGTTTTTGAGTCTAGTCACTTGCATTAGTTTTCTAGAGTCACAAGGACAATGGATATGAATTTTGGTTCAAATTGGAGTTGATCTTGAGGGATAATAAGAGCTTTTGTGACTTGAGGGGCATAATTGTCTTTTAAGTCCCAAACTTTTCATTTGACCTTGGAATGATCTCCAAATTGTCAATTGGAGTTCATATGGATGCATATGAGGTATTAAGTCCCGTGGCCCTGATGATGAGTTTAGTGTGGTTATTTACGGATTATCCTTGAAGAATTAGTGCGAATCACAGCATGAGATTTTTTGTTAAAATGAAAAGAAAATTATTTTATTAAATTAGCCATTTTTATCATGACACTAACACGTGTACGTATGTGATGAGTGTGTGTACGCACATACGATACATGTGCATGCGTGTTAGCGGTCAGTCTCCCAATTTTTATAAAAGACAGTTTCCTTTTCCTATTCAGATTAGAAGTCTTTTATCATTATAAAATACCTTTTGATTATTCTCCAAGGAAACCTAGTCCAGGAAGGAAAGGGAAACTCCAGATTTCAGCTATAAATACTCTCTTAATGTCTTTAAACAAGGGGGAGGAGAAGAGGGTTTGGAGGGAGTGAAATTCGTCATAATTCAGCAGCAGATTTTCTGAAAACCAGCAGTCGTATTTTAATCATAACTTTTTCATCCGAAGTCAGAATTTGATGAAATTGGTCTTGTTAGAAAGATAATTCAATTCTCTACAACTTTGTATTTCACAAGCTTTGTCCAAATCCAACGTTTTCATACCCAAAAACGCGATTGAAGTTGCTGCTGCTGCAAAGTGACAAAAATCACTTTTCTTTTCTCTTGTTCTCTTTTTTGTTTTCTATTTTCTTTTCAAAGTTGAGTGAGTTTTGATCTCTTTGCTGTGATACCACTTTGACAAAGAGGAGGATTCGTGTTGGTTTGATTCACTCTAAAGACCTGAGGAGCCACGAACAATTACAAACACAAAGGAAGGCCCTTCCTAAGGTATTCTCCTTCTCTATTCAAGCTTAAACTAGGTTTTCATATGGGTTAGGCTTATTGCATGTTAAAGGTAACTTTTTTATCATGTATTAACACTCTAGCTAGTTAATATACATGGAATATCTATTTTTTATCTACTGTTTAGCATGCTTTAGGGCTGTCCTTTAGGTTTTTAATGCATAGTTATGATTCTTGTGCTCCTGTTTGTCCTTGTGCTAGGATTAGTGTCATTGCATGTTAGAGTTAGGATTTTCATCATGTTATATTGCTTTAGTTAGTTAATATGCATGATTTAATTTCTGTTTAGTTTGGTTTTAGCATGATTAAAGTATGTCTTGTGAGTTTTTAAGCATATTTGTGAGTTTAGGGTTTTAGAGTCATTGTTTTGTGTTTGTTTTCATATAGCATGATAAAGTAGACTTTTTTATTGGTTTTTCTTCGTGTTTGCTGTATATGTTTTTCATATGGAGTAAACATGATAGTTTTGCATGCATGTTAGTATGTTCTAGGGTTTTTATGCATGATATGGTTCTAGGAATATGTTAGGACTTATTATTGTTCGCTGTTTTTGCTATTGGCATGCTTAGTGGATGATTTTAGGTCATAATACTATTCTGTCCAGATTTGCATGTTAGTGTTTTTGCATGGTTTTGAGCACTTGTAAGGGTGCAAATAGGTGTGGTATTTGTCCTATGGCAAATAGGGCTGCTTATGTCTGAAATAGCTAATGTTTGGAGTAATTGCGCTCAGGTAAGTGGGTGTGAAGGTGCCCCAATTCACCTTTCTTCCTTATCCCTTCTCTTCTCCCTATTTAGGGTTAATTTTTAATATGATCCTATGGTTTAATTAGAGGTTTCCTTCATAAACAAAATTCTGGTTTTTATTAAGGTTTCCATTTTGTGGATTTCTTTCCTAAAATCAAACTTTCTATCAATTCTCTTTTGATCAAATAAGGAAACCTAGGGTTTTTACCATAGGTTTGTATTAGAATTTAACCTTAGTTCTAATCGAACTACGTGGACTTTGATCCATGTATTTCGTTGCATGGTACGTAGGCGCTCTTCGTGAGGCTCAAGTCCGTTCTAGGATCCAAGCATCCTAGGTTTATTTTTGTTTTCTTTTCTTCTTTTTCTTTTTATGTTTTTATGTGCTTATTATGCATGGATGGATGAATAAAATATATGATATGCATGCAATTCTTGTGATGATATACTTGCTGATTTTTGTATGGAAAGATCTTGATTTAGCCCAAATGAACTGAGAGACCGAAAGGGTGACATAGGTGCCTATAGGCTTTGCCTAGAACCTTCCCATGTCATAACTTAGCCTCCGAATCCCCGATTTCTTTGGTTTTCAAAAGATTGGTTTTTGCCTTTCCTTTTTTATGGAGTCATTCAAATTGTTTTCCTAAAACAAACTATTTTTAGGGTTTTCCTTGTTTCCTTTAAAAAATAAGGTGGCGACTCCTTTCCTTTTTCTTTTTCAAACCCATTTTCTTTCAATCCCTTGTGGGCCCAATTTCTGGGGTTCACAGTTTGGCGACTCCACTGGGGATGTTGTGGGCTAGACTCTATAAAGTTTAATTGGGCTAAGTTAATTTCTTATGTTTAATTAAAATCAATCACATTGCATCCGCTTGATTGTGTGCTTTCATTTATTGCATTGTGTGCGCAAACTCTTGCATGCTAGGATCGATGTCCCTCGATGTATCCTTGCCAACGATCGGCCTAGTCTCAACCTTGGTTTTCCTGATTCCATGTGTTGGGGCGAAAGCTATCAACCTCTCTTGCCTAGTACCCTTGGGCTTGCCCTTGGGTATATTAAATGAGTTAATCACGTACTGCTGGACCCACGCGGCGTTCCTGATGCCACATGTGGTTAGGTATAAGGATTGCTCAAGCAAGTGAAGGACCCTAGCCTACCCTTATCATTAATCCATACAGACAGACTTGTAGGACACTACGGTCTCACCTTTATGCACCCACAATTGTTTGTAATGATGCTATGCCGTGTTTGTGGTGTGAGGCTTTATATCTTATGCCCTTAACATAGACCTTTAAACCCTAGCCTTCGTTAAGGCCATGGGTTAGGAGGAATAAATTAAGGAAATAGGATGTAAAGCTATGTTTGTGATGTGCTAGTCCTAGGGGATTAATTAAACCTAGTTGAAGGACTCTATGCCCTATTCTTTAAAACATACCCTTAATCCATGATCCCTATAAAGGTAATTGGATAAAAGGAATGAATTAATTGAACATGGTGTAGAGACCGAGTTCATTAAGGAAAATATGGAGGTTTAGGACAAGTCCTTAGGCTAAAGGTTAAAACTTTTCTATCCATAGACGTGCTGGCTTGGATCCGCAATCCACAAGGGTGTCTAGTGAGTGTTGAGTCTACCCATCAGACAGACATGGCCGACGAAAGAACTAGTGAGGGGCACTTTGACCTTGAGGCTTGCCTGAAAGCCATCATGGCCAAGCTTGACCATACCGCCGAGACATCCGATACCGCATTGAAAATGGCTCAAGAGAACCAACAGAAGATGGCGGATCTTGAACAAAATGGCTCTAAGGCCCATTCCTCGGGTATACCTCATGGGGCTGGCACCGAAGAGGGACCTCAATTCAATGAGAACACCAAGACAAGGGGGGAAAGTAGCTCGAAACCTGAGGTCACCAACCTAGAAGGGGAAGCCAAGGGGAAAGGTACTAGCAGTGATTCCGTGTTAGCTAGCAAGGTAGAAGCTTTGGAGAGAACCATAAAAGGGATTCGCAGGGCTGATGACATGGTCGATGTGCGGACTCTATCCCTGTTTCCAACGGCTCGTATTCCACTACAATTCAAGATGCCGGAGTTAGAAAAGTTCGATGGGACGGGTTGCCCTAAGACTCATTTGAAGATGTACGTGCGAGCTATGCACCCTCGAGGGGCTACTGACGAGCTTTTAGCTCAAATGTTCCATGAAACCTTGGCCACTTCTGCTTTGAAATGGTTCTTATCCTTGGATGAGAATAGAACCCGGACTTGGGAAGACATATGCAATGAGTTTTCAGAGCACTACAAGTATAACACAGAGGTGGACGTTACTCGAAGGGACCTAGAAACTACCAAGCAAGGGGCTTATGAAACTTTCTCCGCTTACATTACAAGGTGGAGACAAAAGGCGTCGAGAATGACGGATAGGCCGAATGAGGAGGACCAAATTCAGTTAGTGGTTAAGAACCTGCTGCCCGTGTATCACAAGCACCTATTTGCCCACTATTTCCCAAATTTCAAAGCTCTCATTGGGGCTGGCACGCAGGTTGAAGATGCTATCAATGATGGGACAATCAAGACTGAGGAAGTGAGGAGTCGCAAGACAAACTTTACTGGGAAGAACAATGCCGAGGTCAACACCATAACTCAACCAATCCAACCCTTTTCTCTCAATGATGTCAACCCACCTCGCCAATTCACTGACCTATTCATGCCACTCGAAAGAGTCCTTGAAAAGCTCATAAGTCGTGACCTATTGAAGCCACTCGACCCAAGACCTCCACCAAATCCCTTACCCAAGAGCTACAATGAGAATGAGTACTGCAAGTACCACCAATCCAAAGGCCATGCCACCAATCGCTGTATTCGCCTTCGCCACCAAGTCCAAGACCTCATTGACAAGCAAGTCATTTCACCACCAACCCGTCCAAATGTCACCCGTAATCCTCTCCCATCACACAACAACACACCCCCACCTAACACTATAAATGCCATTGGGGTTGAATCCTTTCGCCCTCGCCATCCCATAAGACAATACACTCCGCTCCCCATGACCTTAACCCGTCTCTTCACCATTTGCCGCAATAACAGCCTTATCATGCCACTTCCACCAAAGCCAAGACCATCAATCCCTTACCAATATTGCCAATACCATCGTGCACCCGGCCATGACACCGAGGCTTGTTCTATACTAAAGAAGATCATCCAAGACCTCATTGACCAAAAGATTTTGTTGTTGCCAAAGAAATCTATCCAACAAGAGC
This sequence comes from Liquidambar formosana, assembly GCA_039720395.1. Lineage (NCBI taxonomy): Eukaryota > Viridiplantae > Streptophyta > Magnoliopsida > Saxifragales > Altingiaceae > Liquidambar > Liquidambar formosana. The sequence continues at coordinate 9,569,070 of CM077824.1, read as the reverse complement.
TGAAAGAAAGATATGAAGCAGGGGATCCTCAGGTTGGCCTATTAGGTGAAGCGTCGGGGAAATATGATTACTATGTGCTGTACTCAAGCCCAAGTCTGATATCAGATGAGCCGATAGTCCCTTCAGGTTGGGATGACTTGCCGACAGAGATGGAGAGTATCGACATGATAGAATGGGATGACTTAATGAATGACTCCGAGGAAGTCCATGACATATGGGCTAGCGATGATGAGTTGGACCATATAACCAGAGGGGGTCGTCATTTCAAGCCCCCCACCTAGAATCTGAAAATCCGTTGGAAGATTTGGAAGGGCAGAGGCGTCCTAGCTTGCAAGAAGAAGAGGATGAAGTGCTTAGGCAGCTGAAGAAGACCAATGCCAACATTACTATTTGGGGCTTGCTCATGGCCTCGCATAAGCACAGACAGACCGTGTTAAAACTGTTGAATCAGATACAAGTGCCTGTTGACACATCCCCCGAGGGATTGGTACATTTGGTGAATCCAACTCCCAAGAACTCAACCATCGTGTTCACCGATGTAGACCTACCTAAAAGCGGGCCGAGCCATTCTCAAGCTCTCTATGTGACCGTTGACACTATGGGGAAGAGGGTTCCCACCGTTCTTATCGACAATGGGTCCGCACTGAATGTATGTCCTCTCCGAACTGCCACTATTTTGGGTTTGGGACCCACTGATTTCACGCCATCTGGGCAGACCGTAAGAGCTTATGATAACACCCGTCGTGAAGTAATAGGGGTGGTTACTTTGCCTCTTATCATGGGACCCACTGAATTTAGGGTGGAATTCTAAGTGTTGGATGTGCCGTCATGTTTCAACTTGCTGTTGGGCCAACCTTGGATCCATCTTGCTGGGGCTGTGCCGTCTTCACTCCATCAAAAGGTGAAGTTTCCTTATGAAGGAGCCATAGTAACACTTCAAGGGGACTATGAATTGAAACTCGCAGGTGTGCCTATATGTGAGATACAACCTGAATCAGCACCGCTATCTGGGTTTGACTATGTCCAATGCATTGAAAAAGAGCTCGAAAAGGGTGAATTAATACCCTTGGACTTTTGCCCCCATGGCAACTTGCACGTCGGTGAAATAATGAGAAAGATGAGTTTCTTTCCAGGCATGGGGCTAGGGCGTCGCCAACAAGGGATCCCTACGTCTATTCAAAGCCGTGTCACCTCATACACCTTCGGGCTAGGATATGAGCCCTCTAGAAATGATCATGCAGAAATGCTGAAGAGGAACAAAGAGAAAATAAGAGCCAAAGCTGAGGGAAGGGTGCCAGACCTGAAGATCTCGCCATATCGACCTACTTTAAATGGTTACTTCGTCAAAGAAGGGGATGATTTTCTATATTGCGGGTTTCCAGAGCCCACCTTTGACCAAGCTACCAAGATCCGAGTTCCGGGTTTTGAAATCTTCTTCACCGAATGGTATCCAATCACAGCTGAAATGGTGGATGATGATGCCATCAATGATGAGTTCTGGGAAAAGAAAGAGGAGGACTGGGCAGAGAACCTTGATGCAGGGGCTATGACTGAAATGTTCCAAGACATGATCCTCATCATGGAAGACTCGACCATTGAAGAACTCCAGGGTTCGTCCATTAGCCATGCTACCTTGCCACTCCTGAATTGGTACCTTGAATGTGGTGTCGTTGCAGAGATCCATGAAGAAGAAGACCTTGGCCTACCTGATAGCAGCTTGTAGGTGTCTTAGTTTAGTAATATTTCCCTAATTCAATAAGATGTATCTACTTTACTCACTTTGTGGAGTCATAGTATTGATACAGATTTGTTTGTTTTCCTTCTTTCTTTTGTGTGTCATTCCCATTATTCCTAGTCAATAAAGTGTGCTTTCTTTCTCTATATATGCAGTGTCTCTTTTCTCTCCTCTATGGATATTTATGGCATGGATATAGATCCTAGGAACGATGTCCCCCCGGAGCTCGTTGAGCAAAGGAAAAGGGGCGTCACCGAACCTAATATGGATGAATTGGAATCAATCAACTTAGGGACGAATGAATTGCCAAGAATAGTTAAAATTGGGAAAACCCTCTCCCCCGTTGAAAAAGAAAAGATTATCTCCCTCTTGAAAGCCAACATTATGGCTTTTGCATGGTCTTATGAAGACATGCCTGGCATCGACCCCGATATTGTGCAACACTATATCCCCACTAATTCCCTAAAGAAGCCGGTAAAGCAGAAACTCAGAAGATTAAAACCAGAATGGGCTCTAAAAGTAAAAGAAGAGGTAACTAAACAACTAGACGCGGGTTTCCTCCAAGTTGTGGAGTACCCCGAGTGGTTGTCGAATATAGTGCCTGTGCCTAAAAAAGATGGGAAAGTGAGGATGTGTGTCGACTTCCAAGATCTCAACGCCGCGAGCCCTAAGGATGACTTTCCTTTACCCCATATCGACGTGTTGGTGGATAGTACAGTGGGACATGCACTCCTCTCCTTCATGGACGGATTCTCCGGGTATAACCAGATAAAGATGGCGCCTCAAGACATGGAGAAAACAGCCTTTATCACGCAATGGGGAACGTACTGTTACAAGGTAATGCCTTTTGGCTTAAGAAACGCTGGGGCTACTTACCAAAGAGCAGTTACGACCCTATTGCATGATATGATCCATAAGGAAGTCGAGGTTTATGTCGATGATATGATCGTGAAGTCCGTGGATAGAGAAGGGCATTTTAAGGCGCTAGAGAAATTCCTAGAGCGAGCAAAGAAGTACAATCTCCGTCTCAACCCACAGAAGTGCGCTTTTGGTGTCACTGCAGGCAAGTTATTGGGGTTTATGATCACTCAGAGAGGTATCAAAGTGGACCCAGGGAAGATAAAAGCTATTGTGGAGATGGAGCCGCCTAGCACTGAGAAGCAGATCCGGGGTTTTCTGGGAAGAGTTCAATACATAAGCCGATTCATTGCCAACTTAACCATGGTTTGCGAACCAATCTTCAAATTGCTTAAGAAAGGTGTGCCAAAAGTATGGAACGAAGAATGCCAAGAGGCCTTTGAGACCATTAAGAGATACTTGAGCAATCCTCCAATCTTAGTTCCCCCACGGCAAGGTGCGCCGCTTTTGTTATACTTAACGGTCACCGAAACCGCGACGGGGGCTATGTTAGCTCAATATCTCGAAGGGTCTACAAAGGAGAATGCCATCTATTACTTAAGCAAGAAAATGACAGACTATGAAGTGAAGTACAATGCGATTGAAAAAGCTTGTGTGGCACTAGTATGGGCGACGCAGAAACTCCGACACTACATGATGTCCTTCGAAGTGTTCTTGATAAGTCGCATGGACCCGTTGAAGTACCTGGTAGAAAGGCCAGTATTGTCATTCAGAACTGCTCGATGGTCAATTCTCCTCAATGAATTCGACATCAAGTACGTGAGTCAGAAGTCTATCAAGGGAAGCGTCATCGCAGACTACCTAGCCAGCTGTCCGGTGTCATCATCCGCTCCGTTCAACGATCAATTCCCAAATGAGGACGTGCTAGAGATTGGTAGAAAAACTTGGAGAGTATACTTCGATGGGGCAGCCAATAAGGAAGGTTATGGGATAGGAGTCCTGCTGGTCTCACCCAAAGAGGCATTTACATCGTTAGCGGTCAAGTTGGGGTTCGAAGCTACCAACAACATTGTTGAGTATGAGGCCTGTATCCTAGCACTGGAAGCGGCACTTGAATTGGGGATCAAAGAATTGGAAGTGTTCGGGGACTCAGCACTAATCATTTGCCAGATAAAAGGGGAATGGAAAACTCGAGATGAGAAATTGTTGCCTTACCATGCCTACCTGGAAGCTCTAACCAAGGAGTTCTCAGAGATAGAATTTAACTACCTTTCAAGGAACAAGAACCAGTTCGCCGATGCCTTGGCGACCCTAGCATCCATGGTGGAGATACCTGAAGGGGGAAATGTGAAGCCGTTGGTGATAGAATGCCGAGACAAGCCTGTGTACTGTTGTGCAATCCGAGGAGGAGAGGTAAATGATGGCCACCCGTGGTTCCATGACATAATGAAGTTCATTGAAGAAAGGGAGTACCCAGAAGGAGCATCTCGCATTGATAGAAAAACCCTAAGGCGATTGGCAAGTCACTATGTACTTTGTGGAGGAAAGCTATATCGAAGGTCATACGACGGGATCCACCTGCTGTGTGTCACCGAGGAGGAAGCCGAGCATCTGATTAAAGAAATCCATGAAGGGACAGGGGCTCCGCATATGAATGGCTATATGTTAGCTAAGAAAATCATGAGGTTAGGCTATTATTGGTCTACCATGGAAAGAGACTGCCACGCACATGTCAAGAAGTGCCATAAATGCCAACTGTTCGCCAGTGGACAACATTTGCCTTCTATGCCTTTAACGAGTATGTCATCACCTTGGCCATTCGCGGTATGGGGGATAGATATCATCGGACAGATCAAGCCAAAGGCATCAAATGGGCATGAATACATCTTGGTCGCCATCGACTACTTCACTAAGTGGGTGGAAGCAGCGTCCTTCAAGACCTTGAATTCCAAGAAGGTAGCACAGTTCATACAGCACAGCATCATCTATCGATATGGGGTACCGCATGAGGTTATCTCAGACAATGGCCAGCACTTTCAGAAAGAAACCCATGAGCTCTTGCAAAAGTACAGCATAGTTCACCATCTGTCATCACCATACCATCCTCAGACTAATGGAGCGGTGGAAGCAGCTAACAAGAACATCAAGAAGATACTACAGAAGACTGCGAACTCACACACAGACTGGCATGAGAAGTTGCCATTGGCTCTATGGGGTTACAGAACATCAATAAGGTCATCAACAGGGGCTACCCCTTATTCTCTAGTTTATGGAATGGAGGCCGTGTTGCCAGTTGAATTGGAAGTTCCTTCACTAAGAGTTGCCGTGGAGAGCCAGATAACAGAAGTGGACTGGGTTAAGAGCCGCTATGATGAGTTAGCTTTGCTGGATGAAAGGCGTTTAAGGGCGCTGTATCATGTTCAGGGGTATCAACGGAGAGTTGCCAGAGCATTCAACAAGCATGTCAAAGATCGAGGTCTAAAGAAAGGGGATGTAGTGCTGAAAGAAATCAGAGCTCCAGTGTTCGATCCGCGGGGAAAATTCAAGCCAAGTTGGGGTGGGCCATACATTATCAAAGAAATATTGCCAGCAGGGGCTGTTCGCCTCATGGATTTAGATGGAATTGAGGTCGCTCGTCCAACTAATTTGGATCAATTGAAGAAATATCATGTTTGAAGCCTGCTAGGTTGAAAACCCGTAAGGGCGGCCTAGGCAAAAGTTAAGGCATAAGAACTACGTAAGACCTGATTCTCCATTCAAAAACAAAAAAAAAAACAAAAAAAACAAAAAACAAAAAAACAAAAAAAAAAAAAAAAAAGAAGAAAAAAAACCATGGAGATACGTAGGCAACCCATAAAGTTACCTTGGGTGCGGTCTAAATCAAACAAGAAAATCCCAAATTTGATTTATTATTGGCAATTTATTCAAAACTAAAATTGATTGACATAGCAATTCATTGGTATTAAGTAAAAGAACTATAAATATGCCATAAATATCCTATTCTATTGAGTCTTCAGTTTTTCTTGGGCTTCTTTGCAGCTCGCTCTTCAGCTTTCTTCTTCTCTCTTTCATGTCTTCTTTTCTTCCTCAAGTCATGTTCATAAGCTGTTGTCACTGCTTCCATAATATCTTCTCTGCAAGGTCTAAGTTCATTGTTCTTGATAAGTCCAAAAATCCTTTCTCTTCGAGTAGTCTCTCTCTCACCTAAATTGCTTTTCAACCATTCCTTATACTCGGGGCTCATCATATACGGACCATCAGTATTCGTAACTTGGGTTAGTATCAACTTGCTAGGACATCGGTCCTTCGCCCAAGTCACTACAGAAAGACCCGCGGGCACCACAGGATAGTCACCTTTCAAGGAAGTAGGTATGGTTTGCATGGCACCTATCTGACGAAGAACCCTTAAAGGCCAATAAAAAGAAGTAGACCTCAGTCCTATGAGTCTCACCATGGCGCATCCAGAAGTCCGCAGAAGCACTTGGTCACTGCAGCCCCATATGAATACAAACCACTTGACACTCCTCCAAGAAAGGGTTTGGAAGTAACCTAGCCAATCTCTCAATGAAAATTGCCCAGGTAGTTCAATGCGGCGAAGGCAGTAATGCTGGGGCTTGTATGGTGTAATGGCAACTGGTGACAAGAAATTTAGTCTTTCAAGCAACCACATCTGCAGTAGAATGGGGCTACCTCCTAAAGGAACCTTTGGGTCCTCATGAGTTTTATCCAAACCATTCAGGGTTTCAGCTAGCACCATGGGAATCAAGTTATGGCCCTTGGCAAGGAGAGGAATCAAGTCACAGAGTTGAATGGGAACATGTGGAGTACCAGTGGAAATAAGAAAACGACCAATGAGGCAAAAGGCAAGAGCATGCTTAATAGGAAAGGTAAAATTCAGAATACCTTTACTATCACAAGCTAAAAAAGAGGTTGCCAATTTCATATGGTCCTTTACAAATGTAGAGGCATATTGTGAGTGAATCCCAAGTAGATTGGAGAAAGAAGTAAGAAAGCTTGGGCGAGGAGTAGGGAGAATGAAAGGACCTACCGTTGAAACTCCATACAATGCACAGAATTCCTCCATGGTTGGGCACAGTTCTTCATAGTTGAAGCGGAACACATGAACTTGAGGATCCCAAAAATATGTAGCAGCAGTCAAGAGGTTCGTTTCAAGCCTCACATGCCTCAAGGAGAGCAATGGATCCAAGCCAAAGCACTTGAACTCAGATTTTGCTTCAGTACTCATAACTCTCAAAAACCCTCCTAAAAATTTGTCTAGAGCCTCCATAATTTCTAATGAATGAATACAAGTAGGTTTAGGAACCTCTTGGATGTGTTTTTATAGGGAAAAGGTCACAAATCCAAGTTCAAATAGGAAAAAACCCATCAGAATAGGAAGTTTCCTATTCAAAGTGGGATTTCCGCTTTGGGCTCGGGTAAACACCCAGGCCTGGGCGGTTAGCCTCCCGAGGCCTGGTGGTCACCCAAGCCACTTTGTTTTGGTTTTGCTTCTCGCTTTGTCTCGCCTTGACGCGTGATCAAACCTCCTTCCAAATGAGATATTCAACACTTTTTGAGCTTAAAATCAATCAAATTCCATCTTGAAATCAATTCCTTGAATTGATTTTATGTTCAAAAGGGTTGAATATATTTCCCCTGTGTCATGCCAACTCAAGTGACAATGTGTTAAGTCACTTTCCTCTTGCACCATGCCTGTTCAATCTTGATAAATTGATCATATATCCTCATTTCAAATCTTGATTTTTCATCCCACTTGGTTGAATATACTCATCACTTGAATATATTCTTCCATTTCAAAAGTGTATTCACTCTTTGAATATGCTTCTCGGTTTCAAATTCTCATTCCCTATCCTACTTGGTTGAATATATTCATCACTTGAATATATTTTTCCATTTCAAAAGTGTATTCACCCTTTGAATATGCTTCTCGGTTTCAAATTCTCATTCCCTATCCTACTTGGTTGAATATATTCATCACTTGAATATATTTTTCCATTTCAAAAGTGTATTCACCCTTTGAATATGCTTCTCAGTTTCAAATTCTCATTTTCTATCATACTTGGTTGAATATATTCATCACTTGAATATATTCTTCCATTTCAAAAGCATGTTCGCCCATTGAATATGCTTCCTAGTTTCAGATCCTCATTATCACTTACTTGGTTAAATATATTCATCACTTGAATATATTTCTCCATTTCAATGGTATGTTCATCACTTGAACATACTTCTCAGATATTTTGTCACTTACTTGGTTAAGTATATCCATCGCTTGGGTACACTTCTCCATTTCAATGGTATGTTCATCACTTGAACATACTTCTCAGATCATTTGTCACTTACTTGGTTAAGTATATCCACCACTTGGGTATATTTTTTCCATTTCAATGGTATACTCATCACTTGAGTATACTTCTCAGATATTTTGCCACTTACTTGGTTAAGTATATCCATCGCTTGGGTATATTTCTCCAATTCAATGGTATGTTCATCACTTGAACATACTTCTCAGAATATTTGTCACTTACTTGGTTAAATATATTCATGACTAGAATATATTTCTCCATTTCAATGGTGTACTCATCACTTGAGTACACTTCTCAGATTATTCTCTATCTTACTTGCTTAAGTATATCCATCGCTTGGATATATTTCTCTATTTCAATGGTATGTTTATCACTTAAACATACTTGTCACTTACTTGGTTAAGTATATTCATCACTTGGATATATTTCTCTATTTCAATGGTATGTTTATCACTTAAACATACTTGTCACTTACTTGGTTAAGTATATTCGTGACTAGAATATATTTCTCCATTTCAATGGTGTACTCATCACTTGAGTACACTTCTCAGATTATTCTTATCTTACTTGGTTAAATATATCCGTCGTTTGGATATATTTCTCCATCTCAATGGTATGCTCATCACTTGAGTATATTTCTCAGCTTACTTGGTTAAATATATCCATCACTTGGATACATTTCTCCATTTCAAAAGTATGTTCATCACTTGAACGTATTTCTCAGTCTTTTTCAATCATTAAGTATACTCATCACTTGAGTATATTTCTCAGCATCTTTTTCATCACTTGGTTAAATATGTTCGTGACCTGAATATATTTCTCCATTTCAAAAGTACACTCATCACTTGAATACACCTCTCAGATTATTCTTATCCTACTTGGTTAAAGATATCCATCGCTTGGATATAGTTCTCCATTTCAATGGTATGCTCACCACTTGAGTATACTTCTCAGATTTCATTCTCAGATTACTTGGTTAAATATATTCGTGACCTGAATATATTTCTCCATTTCAGTGGTATACTCATCACTTGAGTATACTTCTCAGATATTTTGTCACTTACTTGGTTAAGTATATCCATCGCTTGGATATATTTCTCCATTTCAAAGGTATGTTCATCACTTGAATGTGCTTCTCAGATTTCATTCTCATCACTTGGTTAAATATATTCGTGACTAGAATATATCTTTCCATTTCAAAAGTATGTTCATTCGTAGTGGCTTGAATATGCTTCTCTTATCAATTCTCAACCCTTAGTGGTTTAAGTATACTCATGACTTGAGTACACTTCTTTATTTCAGTCTCAGGTTTTCAACCTCCCATCATTGTTGGTATCAGTGTGTGATTTCTCCGGGCTTTTTGGCCAAAAATGGGTTGTTCTTTATCATTGGTTCACAAGTGTAACTTGTTCGCCAATGAGGGGCTTCTGTCACACCCCATTTTTGCACCACCTTACTAGGGCTCATCATTTCATGCATGTTTTTGTTTTGTTTTTGAGTCTAGTCACTTGCATTAGTTTTCTAGAGTCACAAGGACAATGGATATGAATTTTGGTTCAAATTGGAGTTGATCTTGAGGGATAATAAGAGCTTTTGTGACTTGAGGGGCATAATTGTCTTTTAAGTCCCAAACTTTTCATTTGACCTTGGAATGATCTCCAAATTGTCAATTGGAGTTCATATGGATGCATATGAGGTATTAAGTCCCGTGGCCCTGATGATGAGTTTAGTGTGGTTATTTACGGATTATCCTTGAAGAATTAGTGCGAATCACAGCATGAGATTTTTTGTTAAAATGAAAAGAAAATTATTTTATTAAATTAGCCATTTTTATCATGACACTAACACATGTACGTATGTGATGAGTGTGTGTACGCACATACGATACATGTGCATGCGTGTTAGCGGTCAGTCTCCCAATTTTTATAAAAGACAGTTTCCTTTTCCTATTCAGATTAGAAGTCTTTTATCATTATAAAATACCTTTTGATTATTCTCCAAGGAAACCTAGTCCAGGAAGGAAAGGGAAACTCCAGATTTCAGCTATAAATACTCTCTTAATGTCTTTAAACAAGGGGGAGGAGAAGAGGGTTTGGAGGGAGTGAAATTCGTCATAATTCAGCAGCAGATTTTCTGAAAACCAGCAGTCGTATTTTAATCATAACTTTTTCATCCGAAGTCAGAATTTGATGAAATTGGTCTTGTTAGAAAGATAATTCAATTCTCTACAACTTTGTATTTCACAAGCTTTGTCCAAATCCAACGTTTTCATACCCAAAAACGCGATTGAAGTTGCTGCTGCTGCAATGTGACGAAAATCACTTTTCTTTTCTCTTGTTCTCTTTTTTGTTTTCTATTTTCTTTTCAAAGTTGAGTGAGTTTTGATCTCTTTGCTGTGATACCACTTTGACAAAGAGGAGGATTCGTGTTGGTTTGATTCACTCTAAAGACCTGAGGAGCCACGAACAATTACAAACACAAAGGAAGGCCCTTCCTAAGGTATTCTCCTTCTCTATTCAAGCTTAAACTAGGTTTTCATATGGGTTAGGCTTATTGCATGTTAAAGGTAACTTTTTTATCATGTATTAACACTCTAGCTAGTTAATATACATGGAATATCTATTTTTTATCTACTGTTTAGCATGCTTTAGGGCTGTCCTTTAGGTTTTTAATGCATAGTTATAATTCTTGTGCTCCTGTTTGTCCTTGTGCTAGGATTAGTGTCATTGCATGTTAGAGTTAGGATTTTCATCATGTTATATTGCTTTAGTTAGTTAATATGCATGATTTAATTTCTGTTTAGTTTGGTTTTAGCATGATTAAAGTATGTCTTGTGAGTTTTTAAGCATATTTGTGAGTTTAGGGTTTTAGAGTCATTGTTTTGTGTTTGTTTTCATATAGCATGATAAAGTAGACTTTTTTATTGGTTTTTCTTCGTGTTTGCTGTATATGTTTTTCATATGGAGTAAACATGATAGTTTTGCATGCATGTTAGTATGTTCTAGGGTTTTTATGCATGATATGGTTCTAGGAATATGTTAGGACTTATTATTGTTCGCTGTTTTTGCTATTGGCATGCTTAGTGGATGATTTTAGGTCATAATACTATTCTGTCCAGATTTGCATGTTAGTGTTTTTGCATGGTTTTGAGCACTTGTAAGGGTGCAAATAGGTGTGGTATTTGTCCTATGGCAAATAGGGCTGCTTATGTCTGAAATAGCTAATGTTTGGAGTAATTGCGCTCAGGTAAGTGGGTGTGAAGGTGCCCCAATTCACCTTTCTTCCTTATCCCTTCTCTTCTCCCTATTTAGGGTTAATTTTTAATATGATCCTATGGTTTAATTAGAGGTTTCCTTCATAAACAAAATTCTGGTTTTTATTAAGGTTTCCATTTTGTGGATTTCTTTCCTAAAATCAAACTTTCTATCAATTCTCTTTTGATCAAATAAGGAAACCTAGGGTTTTTACCATAGGTTTGTATTAGGATTTAACCTTAGTTCTAATCGAACTATGTGGACTTTGATCCATGTATTTCGTTGCATGGTACGTAGGCGCTCTTCGTGAGGCTCAAGTCCGTTCTAGGATCCAAGCATCCTAGATTTATTTTTGTTTTCTTTTCTTCTTTTTCTTTTTATGTTTTTATGTGCTTATTATGCATGGATGGATGAATGAAATATATGATATACATGCAATTCTTGTGATGATATACTTGCTGATTTTTGTATGGAAAGATCTTGATTTAGCCCAAATGAACTGAGAGACCGAAAGGGTGACATGGGTGCCTATAGGCTTTGCCTAGAACCTTCTCATGTCATAACTTAGCCTTCGAATCCCCGATTTCTTTGGTTTTCAAAAGATTGGTTTTTGCCTTTCCTTTTTTATGGAGTCATTCAAATTGTTTTCCTAAAACAAACTATTTTTAGGGTTTTCCTTGTTTCCTTTAAAAAATAAGGTGGCGACTCCTTTCCTTTTTCTTTTTCAAACCCATTTTCTTTCAATCCCTTGTGGGCCCAATTTCCGGGGTTCACAGTCACGGCCCTATCAAACGCAGCCTTCAGAACAGGCTGGTCATCGAGGGAGTGTAGAATTGCAGACATCTCCGGGGAGATTTGATGTTGCTGAATTGAGGGAAGCTGACTGGTTCCCACCGGAGGTAATGGTGGGTTTGCCTGTGAAGGCTGGGTTTCTACTCGCTTCCCAGCATTGCCTTCAACTACTTGGTCTAAGCGAGTAAAGTTTGCTCCAGATTTTGTTCGCCAGTAGGTGGGTGAAGGTGGTGTAGCCATCTTATCGCGATGGTTCCCACAAACGGCACCAAATTGTACGGGGTAAAAGCTGTTCCCCGAACTAAGTGTTGATGATGGAGCTTGCTCTCGCGCCTGGACCTGCAATCACAAGCTTGGAAAAAGAGTTAGAGGGTAGGCCAAGGTGGGTTTTGGCCAAGCCCTCTCCAAAGCTTATGTCAAAAGCTATTTTTTGTGAAAATGAGGTAAGGAAGAAGATGAATTTCAGAGAATTAGGGTACTGTAGCTTACCGCATTTGGCTGTATCGTATTCTTTTTATACCCACCTGTACGGATTGACCATGTGAGGTCAGGTAACTGCCTTGGTTAGGTCAGATCTGACCATGGTTTGCCAATAACCGTCTGACCATGGTTTGTTGATCGTGGTTGGGCATGGAATCATGATTTCTAGTAACCGCTGTGTCAGGAATTACAGCTGCTGTGACAGTTTTGGACTATAGTAGGATTTGGATTGTAGTGTGAGTCATAGGACAGATATCCTGAGCTGAAGGTAAGGCCCCGAGCTAAGAGATCACGTGGTTTGCAACAAGTCCCACCATGTTACATTAACCACGTGTCAAATATTGTGGTTTAACTCTTTAGCCCGAATTGAATCCCAAGGGGGGGGGGGGGGGGGGGATCGCGTGTGTGGTAACGGGCTTGATTAAATTGCCTTTGCCACGTGTCAGTGTTTCTGGTTTGAACTCATTATCCCGAGCTAGATCCTCGGTTCAGAGATATTCCCACACAGAAATTATTTTAGAATTTCAATGGTACTTCTTGTTGGTTTACCTGCAGGTTACGCCTTACCAAAAGAAAGAAAGAAATAAAAAGAGAGAGAAGTTGCGCAGCATCTGCGCAAAATGCACAATCGATCTTATCCACCACTGGGTCAATGATCCAACCTTCCCCACACCACCCCCCCCCCCCCCCCCCCCCCCCCCCCTTTCTTAACATATAATATGTGGGTGACAAGTTAGGAAAAGAAGAAAAAACCCAAGAAAAAAGAGAAAAAAATGTTTAAATTTTCCTTTGGAGTCATGGAAGCTTCAAAAGACCAAACAATGATTTGCCATATATAGATAGAAACCAATCTGACCTCCCGTTCACACCGGCCGGTCCAAATAAAAAGCATCCTGTTATGGTCTAGAGCGGTTTAATTCGGGTGGATGGTTTAAACGTTTCAATTAAAAAAACATCAAACCATAAAAAGGACCGGCCAGTGTACATATGCAAACTTCTACGCGGAGTGATTACGTTAACCAGAGGGTAAGGGTCGATCAATACTCTTTCTTTGGTGTCAATTACATGGCCACCGTTGCCTGCAAAATTAGTACCACTTACCGATTTTGCTTTTGAAGCTCTATTTATTTCTCATGGCCGGAAGTGAATCAAGTATGAACTCATCGATGGGGACTTGACTGGGGCTAAGGAATATAAAATAAAATAGGATCCAAAATAATATAGTTGTCAGTTGTCAATTTTGGTTAATTAAGCAATTGAAACACGTTATGTACGTGGCCTCGTTAAGATTCCGATTGGCCAAAATAGTTGGTACGTAATTGCATTGAACAATCGTTTTATATCACTAATCATTTTTATATAATTGATATGAATGTTCATGTCATGTTTTTCTTATATGTTGGGACGTTAGACTTCTCCTTGATGCTAAAACTAACTCTTTTATTTTAAAATTAGAAAAAAAGAACAAGCTGTTTCCTATATGTCGTCCCCCATTGTATCAATGTTAGTATATTAAATCTAGAATGAAACTTCGCCATACTCGTTCTCCCGTTCTTCACGGATGCACAAACATATATATATACAGAGGTGATCCCATCAGCACGTGTTGATGTAAGTTACATCAGCACTATGCATTGGGGGTTGTACCCCTTGCATTGATTCAATACACCTCACATCTCACTAATGCACAAGGTACAACTCTTAATGCAGGTTTTGATATAAGTTATATCAGCACGTGCTTACCTGATCATCATCTTATATATATATATATATATATATATATATATATATATATAGTGCACATTTGATCGAGCAAGTCACCCCATTTCCTGTTTTCTCAAAAGGAGATATCATGAGTGAGACCACCCCACTAATCTCTAAGCCTGTTGATGATGATTTTCCTGAGTGGGTTTTATATGGAGCCGCTAATTCCATGGATCCCCGTTTGTATAGAGCTGAAACGTCCAAATTAAAGCGCTAATACCGCGAGTGAGGCCACCCCGCCAACCTCTGACCCTGTTGATGCTAATTTGCGGGAGGAGATTTTATATGGAGCGGCTAATTCCATGGATCCTGATTTGTACAAAGCTGCAACCCAAGGTGACATTCTTGAGTTCGTTCGAGCCATGCAACAAGAACCAGCAGATAGACAGCTTGGTCTACGTGCGAATTGTGTCCAAGCTAGTCCCCTCAAGAACACATTTCTTCACATAGCGACTGAATTTGGACACGATGAGATAGTGAAACTCATCTGCAAAGACTTACCTTTCCTTGTCACTGAGAAAAACTCAAGTGGCGACACTGCACTCCATATTGCAGTAAGAACTGGCAATGGATTGCTAGCCAATCTATTGGTTAATAGCAATGAAATTATTTTAGGTTACAAGAATGAGGAAGGTAATACTGCATTGCACGAGGCATTGCGATATCGTCACAAAGAGATCGCTCAGAAATTGATCATGAAAGATCTAAATATGTTGTATTCTGTCAACAATGAAGGAGAATCTCTGTTGTATCTGGCTGCGGAAGCAGGATATGTTGATCTCGTTAAGCTAATCATGGAAAATCCAGCGGGAATCTTCGACAGACAATCAAGGCAAAACAAGTCTCCTGCGCATGCTGCCATTTCGGGAAGGAACATAGGTAAGAAATTCTACCTTTTTCTTTAACAAAGAAACAAAAAGATTTCTCCTTTTGCTAGCCTCTCTTTGATTCTCGGAAAGTATGAGGGAAGAGAAGAAAAAAGAAAGGTAATGCTACCTTGCCCCACATTTTGTCTTATTATGTGTATTTATGTGTATTTATGAGGGTTTCAATTTTTAAGGTTTAATCATTTCAATGAATCCTACAACTTTACCCTCCCAAACAAAGATAAGTCAAACTAAAGATAATAATAATAATAATAATAATAATAATAATATATTTATTTAAATAATTACTCCTAAGATAAAATTAGAGGCTTACAACCAACTAAAAAGGGTCCATTGGAGTGAATTCTTGACTCCGTCCTTGCACCTAAGCAAGAGTTTTACTATTTCCAACTTCCAAAAGAAGACACTATATTATTAACTAATTAAATCAGTTAAACCACAAAATGCATGTTGTATTTTATTTATAACAATTACCAATCCTGTTTTTTTCCTATTAATTCATGATCACAAATTTGCTCTTCTATAATTGATGCAGAATTCTTTCCTGATGATTTAGGATGTAAATTATTTTTAAGCATGTCACATGATCACAAGCGAATTGTATACAATAATTATCATTTCAAGTCAGAAATATGCCTAATTTGCCCTGGTGGTGGTTTCTTTATGAAATTTCAGATGTTCTAAAGCTGATGTGGGAACGGGATCAATCGTCCTTCTATATAAGGTGTGAAAAAGGGATGAATCCTCTTCACTGTGCAGCATCTATAGGTTATGTTGAAGGAGTAAACTTCTTATTAGAAGTATTTTATGTTGCCGCTTACCAGAGGGACAAAATGGCTTCTACCCTATTCTTGTTGCATCTAGCAAAGGCCATACTAACATAGTTGAAGAGATAATTCAGCAGTGCCCAGATGCGAGGGAGCTTCTCAATCAACAAGGTCAGAACAATTTTCATGTTGCAGCTAAGAGTGGAAAGGCCACAGCGGTTAGTTATATGCTCAACATGCCTGAGCTAGAGAAGCTTATAAACCACAAAGATGAGGATGGAAACACAGCTTTACATTTGGCCACCATTTATGGGCATCCCAACATTGTGAGGGATATGGCATGGGATGAGAAAGTTGACCTGAAGCTGGAGAACAACGAAGGCCTGATAGCTTTGATATTGCAGAGGAATACATGAAAGCGAGTGATTCATTTCGAAAGGTATGTGATTTACAAAGTAATTTTATGGGTTTGGCTACAATTTCTCTATCAAGGTGTTTTTTCTTTTCTTTTCTTTCATATGCTTAGTCTTTTGTCTCATCTTGGGCTGTGATAGTTTCTGCTTCATTGTTTTCTCCTTTCTGTGGAGTTGGGGTTGCGGTTGTTTTTCTCCCTTGTTTTTTTGTATCTTTCTATTCTCTTAATAACATTCTCTGTTTGCTCATCAAAAAAAAAAAAAAAAAAAGGTGGATCAATGAGTGGTGCATAACTGATAGTGATACTCTACGTACTGTGCAGCTATTGACATGGATGGCCTTAAGAGTCTCCCCGCGATCTCTACATTCAAAGGTCTTCAAAACTAGAAGCCAAAATCCTGCACAAGGACAGTCCCCACAATTCAAAAATTACAAGCACAAGATCAATACAATAATGATAGTGGCAATACTTGTGGCAAGCATAACCTTTGCCGCTGGTTTCTCAATTCCAGGTGGAGACCAAGGCATCGTAGCAAAACCAATTTTTCATGCATTTGTGATCTGCGACATCATAGCTATGTGGAGCTCCATCATTGTCGCTGTCACCCTTATATGGGCAAAATTATGTGATAATAGTTCAGTCCTCCTTGCCCTTAAATTTGCAATGCTACTAATGGGGATAGCACTTGCCATGGTGTCCATAGCGTTTATGGCAAGATTATAACTCGTAGTGATTGGACTCCATTGGCTTGCCCAAGCTGTTCTGTTCATGGGCATAATCTTCCTTGTCACACTAGTGGCCCTCTTTGTTCCATTGTGTTCCTCCATCAACCACATCTTCCGTTGTGTTTCCTATTATCCCTTTCGTCTGGTGTTATTTGCCTTTGAAAGCTATGCGGATGATGATATTGCAGAATAAGTTGCAGCTGTCTTTTATGTAGATACTGTTAACTACCATTAACTATTATTAGGACTAGTGTGCAGTGTGTTGATTTCAAATAATGTTAACTACGGTTGACATTTGTACAAAAACTAGTCAGTATTATACTATTATCAATAAAGCTTCCATTTTAATTGTCCAAGAGTTTTGATTCCGTGGGAGAAATTATTGCAGCAGTATGATTTTTGTAGATAGGCATTTGATTACTAATGAACAAAATGAGCATAAGGAAAGAGATGGCAAAGGGAAATGGGTACCCATTAGGATGGTAATTGGCTGGTCGTGTTGTACTTTAGCAGCTCTGTCCCTCCCTATTGGGAAATGGGTACCTATGAGGCTATTTTGAGCACAAAAAAAATGGTCCTACTTAATGTCTTCTATAAGTAATGAGACTCACGTGGTGAAGTACTTGGACCATTTGACACTCTCAACCCTAACACATACCAGTGACTCATTAGGTTGCAAATTATTCACAATTCAATTAATGAAGTAATTTCTATGGTGATGATTCCAACTTTATTATTATTATTTTTTTTTTTTGGAGTTGAAAAGAAAGAAAGACACAAACTACACCCTGGCAAGCTTTAGGATGAGCGACCCCTCTATATCTTGCTGGAGAAGCTCAGCTATAGTCCCAAGGGCGGTTCCTCAAAGATACACAATTAATGGTGATGATGCAGCTCAGGATGTACCACAACATTCAGATGGGCCTCATCCAGCCCAAATCTTTGAATTTTGAGCCATGAGCATCAGAACATGGTTTGGCCAAGTCCATGCATGGATCCTGATATCTACAAGGCTGCAATAAGGGGTGACATTGACTCCTTCAAACAAGCAATGACAGAAGATGGAGAACTAGCTGTCTCTTTTGGTCCAACTAAGTAGACATTAAGATGAATGCCCAATGGGATCAAAGGTGATCACTGTCCAGCAGGTGATGCTAGATTGGTTTTCGGTGTAGTTTGAGACATAATCAAATGGAATCAGTATTGAAATTATTAGAAGGTTTATGTTAAAAACTCCAATCGCAAAAGGGTAGCCTTTCCTTGGTGAGATTTGGGGTATTGCACCATCTTGCGATGCCTAATGATACTCTGCTACCATTCTTGCAACACTGGTGTGAAAGGGAAGCTAAGCCAACATAACCACCCCTTCTTTTGCTTGATTTATTACCAGTCCCATTGCAAGTGATGCTAGCTAGCACATCACTAGTCTCACCTCTACCTCTTCCTCCTACACTCCTACTACCACATAGGGATGCTGCTATATAAACTATTGAACACACACAGAGTATGCAAATTTTTTATGCTGTATGAGCTAGCAAATTCCTACGTTGTATTGTTGTATGAGTTACCAAGCAAGTAGAATTACGAAGATAGGGTCAATACTCTATTGTGGGTGTCAAAACTAGTGACCACCCTGACCCATGAGGGCGCCCTCAGTGTAGTTTTTTTTTCTTCTATATTATGGGATTTTTAAGCTTTGGAAAAGCAGGATTTGTTGGCTGTATTCATTTTGTTTCATTATTATTGTCTGCTAGTTTGTTTTCCAGAGTTTGTTGCTCTCATTGGTAATCATTGTTTGTATCGAAAAAGATCTATTCAACATTTATCATAAAGTTCTATGTTTTATTAGAACCATGAATGGCTACGTGGTCTTCTCTTTCTAAATCGTAAGTGTAATTCCTTACCTCCATTTCTTGAAAGCCTAGTGTAATTCCTTCTTCAATCACTTCTGAGCTATGATTAAGCTATTCAGAATTCTAACCTCTTCCTATTTTTGCATACATTTTCTCAGATTTAGGCAGTAAGGGAACACTTTGTGAAACAGACCAAAATGGCCATAGAGCAGGACTTTCAAGAGGCTATGCCATGAAATGACTTCAGCGAAAAAGAAGAAACTTCCTTGAAGAAAGTAAAGCATGTACGCCCACTCTCAGGAGCACTCCTAAATGTTAAGATAGATATTGAGAGAGGATCGTGATGGAAGATTCAAAATGAGAGAATGGAAAGATTAAGGACAGGATCATTCCCAAATTCACAACCCGGGGATCCAACTCCGTGTTTGAATAATAACCCATCAAGGTCAAGCAACGAAGAGTTGACACAACCTAGTTTGATAGTGGAAGATCATCCATCAAGTAAGTATATGGACCTTGAATTGTATTGGGCTGCTACAAAAAATGATGTAGATTGTTTTATCAATGTCCTCAAACAAGTATCAACAGAGAAGGAGCTATCTCTACCAGCCATTTTAGACAGTGTCAGCCCCTTGGGGAACACATTGCTTCATGTGGCGGCAAGCTATGGACATGAAGAGACTGTGAAGCTGATAGCTTACCACTCTCCTTCACTTCTCACAAAGAAAAATTCAAAAGGTGACATAGCACTGCATATTGCTGCAAAAGCTGGCTATTTATTTGTTATCCAGATTCTCGTCAGTCTTCAAAGAGATTTTGCAAGTTCTTCATCATGTGATAACAGAGTAACTGTGAGAGATGCATCTTTGAATGGGATGTTACTGAGGATAACAAATGATGAGGGGAACACTGCATTGCATGAGGCCTTGATGAATCATCTCGAATGGGTGGCAATAGAATTGATTGAGGCAAATCCAGAATTGATATATTATCTAAACAGTGAAGAAAAGTCTGCACTGTATCTCGCCGCAGAAGCTGGGTATGTGAATTCTCTTAGTAAAATGTTGGAAGATCCAGCTGGAAATGGGAATATATATGAAAAGCTAAAAGAAAAATCACCAAGTTATGGGAAGGAATATAGGTATATATATTTTTCAGCACTCAAATTTGATCTCTCTCATTTTACTACACTCTTGTGTTCAAGTTAGTGAAGGGAGTGGTACGTTACCTTCTTATGGCCCAAATGACTATATGATTAGAACACCAGTGCCTTTTGGACTAATTGCGTGCCCCTACATGCGGCACATAGCAATAAATGCAATGCAGTATTCCCCACCCCCTTTCTGTCTTTCTGAATAGGTTTTGAAATTGTGTTCAGGCAGCCTTGTATTCTGGAATCTACATTTTTTAGGTCAATCACTAATATTAGATAAACCTTACATGTTCCCTAATAAGATGAAGCCACCAATTTATAAAGTGCCTTGTTGTAATGGGAAACCTGATAAATGAGGCAACATGTGTCCCATATGAAGAGCATCTGAACATATACAGATTACAGTTCTATTTTTCTGGGAGTGATTTTTTAAAATGGCAGATGTTTTGGATATCATACTGGGGAAGGAGCCAAGGTTCATCCATTTAAGAGATGAAGAAGGAAGGACTCCACTTCACATCGCATTATCAATAGGCTATCTTGTGGGAGTTTGTTACTTATTGGGCAAATATATTCACGGCGCTGTTGAAAGGGATAAAAATGGTTTCTTTCCTATCCATATGGCATCTATTAAAGGCTTGACAGGTCTCGATGCTGCTAGTTACTACATGGACAGAATGACCTTATTTCGGCAGGTATGTAATTATGCACTAACCGTAAAGCATTCAACAGATGTTGCAATAGCCTAATCAATAATGATCTCCAAAGCTGACTCCTTTATTAATAAAGGAATCCCAACTCAGCATTTGATAAGAAGTGAATCTCATAGGTCTCAATTATGCATAGGCTAAAACAATTGCTTGCAAGAACCCAACAGATAGAATGTCATGTGATAACCAATGCCTTGCAAACACCGATGAGATTTCTATATCCATATCACATAGCCAAACCAATGAGAACAACATTCATTGGTTCTAACTTCTAAGATATAACACATAGCCCTAACTTAACAATTTCCGTTGGACAGGGCACTTGATTATATGGTGGGTCACTAGCCTAACCTCACTTTAGATGCTCGACAGTAAAGATTTCTAAAGCTCATTTATTATTATTATTATTTTTTGGGGGGTTGGGGGGGGGGGGGGGGGGGGGTGTCTGCCATTATTTCCAAGAACCAAACCAAACATAGTATAAACTAATGCTATCGATCCAAATCTACCATGAAGATCAAAGATTTCACTTACCTCGGTCTGTGGATCAAGAACGGGACGATGCAATATCCGTGCAACCACAGACAATCCTCCAAAACTCAAAGGAATGTGCAAACTGAACAAATACAAAGCCATAGTGCTCCAAACATTCCCACTGTCCCATGGAATATCCGATGCCAGGACCGAAAAGCCCTGTTAACCCACATCACAGAAACCCCGATTCCATTTAACAATAATATATTTCAGACCTACATATATATATATATATATATATATATATATATATATATATTCCATATTCTATATCCCTAGAAAATCTTAATAATCTAAACTTAGTCAACTTCACAACAAAAAACCCCAGTTTTCCAATCAAGTTACTAAACCACCCACATTTTTTTTCCTTTTCTTTTTGGGAGTAAGAACCCAAATATAAACATAAAAACATGTAAGAAGATAAAATTAGAGTGAAATGAACATAAAAAGATACAATAATGATGAAAACGGAAACACAGAAACACGTTATGAGATGAAACCAAACCTGAAAGAAACATAGAAAGATGGAATATTGAGGAACATGGAAATACAGAGACAGGTTCGCAGAAAAGCATAGAAACATGGGTAAATGTTACGGAGCGTGAATAAAATCAAATTCGAACAACTGTTAGCAGAAGAAGCGTTTATACCTCAGTGGGTTCGCGGGTGTTTTCATTTTTTATGCAGAAACACTCGAAAGAAGCTCTGGTCCTAGACCTGGTGTTGAATATGGAGGAACAGAGAACATCAACTGTAGATTTGTTTAGGGGTTTACTAAATCAGTGCTAAATTTAGCGGGTACAGTATAAATGAGAGGCCCATGCAGAAGTATCATTTCCTCTTCTTTTCCCGACCTTTTTCCTTAGACATTGATTCAATGGGATTGGAAGAGATTTGTCCATATTCATTACATTTGGCTGGGGGCAGCACAGTCAGGTCGGGTGAAGAAGGGGTCTAATCCAATCCAATCTCGGGTCAAGCGTTTAACTGGTTGGGTTGATTCATTGATCGGGCTCCTCGCCACTTATTGGAACGACTACATTTTTTTGCCATTCAGTATTTTTTTTTTTTTTTTTTTAAACCTTTTTGGGCTGCGAGCAACTTCTGTATTTCGTTTGCAAGATGCATCGCTCAAAGGTCTAAGTTAATATGGCGGTCCTATTGTTTGTTTGTGACTTTGTGTCACTGTTTTTGCAAAATCCTGTACTTTGTGGAGAAATTTATAAGTGGAATTTATTCAAAAAAACTCATGAAATTGGTAATAACCCTATTTTCAATAACGGTTTTAGACTTTTAGTAATAATTCTATTAAAAGATTTTTTAATCCTTTAACCCATATCTGAGTATTCTTATTAGCATTAAACTTTTTTTTTTTTTTGAAAAATTTAAATTTACCCTTATTTGCTTGTTAGGCACTCTTATTTATTTATTTATTTTTTGTTAATAAAAGCACTTTATGTAATTAACTTATTTTTTAGAGTCTATCCGTCGTGATTTTCGAAACAATACCCATTGTGGTTAGATAATTTTAGAAAAATAAAATTTTGTTATTATTTTGCTCCCAAAACAATAACATGCAAATTATGATGTCAAATAGTAATATGTTACTACTTTGTTATTATTAAACAGTAACTTGTTATTGTTTTCTATAAAAAAAAAATGAGATTTTTTTTTTATTTTTTATTTTGGGCGCGGAGAGGTTGCAAAAGTAGACGGTGGTTCTTATCAAAGATTTGGGAGTTGGGATGAAAGTTGAAGGTAGTAAGAATTAGGTTAACTCATTGAGTCAAGTGATTGTGGATAGAACTCAAAAAGATGAATCTATTGGTCGGCGGAAATTGATCGAAGCACTGTTCATATGGGAACAAAAATAAGATAAATGATAGTTTTGTGAGTTGAGATAATTCTGTTAGTTTGGTGTCAAAATGGGTTATGAGATTAATGAATTTTTTTATGGCTCATTGTTAAAAAAACTCTTATAATATGGGGCTATAGCCAAAAATCCATTTTTAAATTCCTAAAACCAAATTTCATTTTTAGCGAGATAACGTTATAGGGAAATGATGGCATGACAAACAGACAAATCATGGCTACAAAAAATCATACACCACGAATTTTTTTAAAGATGATGAAAATTCATTTGTGGTTATGTTTAGCTGTCATTGCTTTTAGCACGAGTCATGATGCAAATGGATGTGATTCCTACATGAGTCATTTTTGTTATTAAATCCCCAACTTTGAACCCTTATATCTTTCTCAATAGTTAGCCAAATCAAGTGATTCAAAATCCAAATCAAAGATCTTTTAGAGTTCTAAATCAGTGTTCTAATGGTTCAATCAAATACATTCAAAATCATACAAGTTTTGTGACTCAAAAATCATGGGTTGTAAACCATTTTTTTGCAAATGCCAACTTGAAAACTTCTCTCTTCAATATATTTTTCGTATCTCAACAAAAAGAGGTGGTTCAAAAGCCATTTTCAAATAATTTAAAACTCTACAATTCTATGTAAATCAAATAGGAAAAATATTTTTTTAAAAATAATTGGTTTAATGGTCCTGACTCCCAACTTGGGTATATTTGCACACATATAAACATATATGCATATCCTATGCCACATGTGGCACCCAAAAAAGTTGTCTACCAAAAGTTTCCTTAATCTAATTCGTCCAAAAATTGTGCCATTATTAAAATAAATAAAAAATGTGGCATTTCGTGAATGCCATTTTCATACAGATTGTGCTTCATCGGAAAAAAGATGTGGGGAACTAGAAAGAGATAGAGAGTGACAAAGATGATGGACAAAAAATTACTTTTGAAAAAAAAAATAAAAAAATACGATCTTGCTTGGGGGTAAGATAGGGCATTCATGTACAAAAAAGGCAAAGTTGACATTTTATAAATATGATTGGTCACATGCACATCATGTGTTGACTAACCATTTAGTCAGCAAACAGTGAGTTATGGTAGGCTCCAAATTAGAACACATTTAAAAGTTTGGATACCTAATTGACATGTTTTAAATTTGAGTACCAAACTGAAACTCACCTCAAACTTGAGAATAGTTTTCTGTATTTTACCCTTTAATTTTCTATTTTAATTGATTTTCAACTTCTACTTTATGCGAGTATTTTAAGAAGACTTTTGTTGCCTCATCTTTAGTTCTCATGAAATAAACTTTTGTAGTGTAACCAAAACACTCATTTACAATAGTTATATTAAATCTTTATCACATTTAGTTAAAGTATTTTTCAAATCAACTAAGTCACTGTGAATTAGACCTAATAATTCAACTTCTCTAGCTTTATGCAGGTTTATAAAATATATTTCTTTTTTTGTTTTGATTCTACACATATTTTGCATCTTTTTAATATTTGAAATGAATACATTACGAAGCAAAACCCAAATTCTTACGTTTTCTTAATATATATTATAGAAATTCACATCACCTAATCTACTATACAAGTATAGAATATCTAGAAGGGACAACAAGTTTTAGAGATTGTCCATTTGCCCAGCAAGTTTGGCATTGCAGCTGTCTCGGGTGGCGGGGTAGTGGCTCATCTTCATCCGATTTTGGAGCTTGGCTGGGTGAGTTTCAACAACAGACTGGTAAGGAGGTAATGGCGCAGGTGTTACTGACCTTGTGGGCGCTGTGGCATTGTCAGAATCGGCTTGTTTTTGAAGGGTCCCGGGAGGAACCGAGGGGAGTTGTTGGGATGGCTGCTCGCTTATGGAAGGATTTCTCAGCAGCTACTACTGCTCATGTGGTAGCTACCGCTGGGCCACGGGTTAAATGGTGCCCCCCCTCATCCCGGCGTTTTTAAGCTTAATGGTGCCCCCCTCATCCGGCGTTTTTAATGTAGATGGTGCTCTGTTTGAGGAGGATCACTGTGTGGGTTTGGGTGCGAGGGTTCGTGATTGCGAGGGGCAAACAATTGCTGCTGGCTCAAAGAAAATTATTGGCAACTTTCCGGTTGTAGTGGTTGAAGCTATGGCCATGCGATTTGCCATAGGCTTTGCTTTTGAGTAGGGATTGTGGGCGGTGGAATTGGAAGGGGACTGTATGGAGGTAGTCAATGCTCTGAAGTCAAAGGAGGTCTTGCTCGACTCGTTGGGATTAATTATTGATGATATTTACAGTGAAGCAACTCATTTCCATGGGGGGGGGGGGGGTGTCCTTTCATACATCGTGATGGTAATGCAGTGGCACATGGTTTGGCCAAATATGCTAAGCATATTGAAGATTTATGTGTGTGGATTGAGGAAGTCCTGGAGTTTATTAGGAACTATTTTGTTGTTGATTTGGACTCGAGAAGCATTTAATACAATCTCTCATATCGGCTTTTATCAACCAAAAAAAAAAAAAGGAAGGGACAACAACAAGAGTAGTTTATTTATACAGTTTGTGGTGTTACGTTCATGAGATATCACATCACTTGTTTATATGGCTTGGACTCTTCAGGCTCTGTTATCTTAATTGATGGATAAAGGGTGAAAACCTCTGGACGAGATAAGAAGGTAGCGTTTTGCGCACATTTTAAGAACAAAAGTTATTTGTCAGAAAGACCTTTTTAAAATATTATTTTTAGAAAGGCATTTATAAGAAAATGGTTATTTGGTGAACACACAATTTGAAAATTCTTTTTACATAAAAAAATGGATAAACATTAATGCTATATTTGGATAAAGAATTTCTAAATGAAATTTGTTTTCGAAATAGAATTTGTAAAAATTCTATAAGGAATTTCTTTATAAATTAAAAATTTTACAAATTCTATTTTAATTACAAATTTCGCTTAAAATTTTCTTATCCAAACATAATGCAACATACTATAAAAAAAAGAGCACAAATTCGGGGACTTCTTAGTCGCAAAGATTTGTATAATTCAAATGGTATTTACATGTGCAAGGAAAAAACTATGTACGCTGAAAGTCTGACCACCAGGTGGGACATGTGAGATAGGCGGTCCCTTCTCCGATTTCACAGGCAATATACGCTTAGTGCTTACCTGGCAATGAGAATAGAAAGAACCAATTGCAATGTTACAATTTGCCCAAAGCAGGTGGGGAACTCTTTCCCATAAGGTTATCTGATTAGGCACTACATCTCATATTTTCAAACTTAGATTCTTTGTAGATTTTTTCTCTTTTAGAGTTTATTTAGTTGAGCCCTTAAGAGCCATGTGAAAGCAATATCATGAACGTACGAGAGGAATATGAACATGCTCAAAATAGGTTGGTTGATCGTCCATCTTTCTTTTTTCTTTTTTTTTTTTAGTAAGAACCCACGCGATACGTAAGAATTGCAAATAAATATCAAGATAATTAGTAGTTTAGTGATCTAGATCTTAGGCCAACATGTCTTTATGTATGGTTCAACTCTCTGCATCTTTACTTATAAAGCAGTGTGTCTCTCTTCCCATTGGTTGCCTTAGACAGTTAAAGGTCGTTACTTCCCAACTTCTTTATAGCACCAAAAAAAAAAAAAAAAAAAAAGAAAAAAGAAAAGGGAGACCACCATATTAATTAAAGACAAAATCTAGAAGAATATAAATCAAATCAAAGAACTATATATTGGAAAAAAATTTTAATTCTTGATTGAATATGCTGTCAAATACACTTGGAAAACCCATCAAATAAAACAATTGTTTATTTATAACAAATCAAGCATTCAAGACTTTCCTTTTACATGTTTCAGCAAAAATACTATGAATTTATTTTGATAACTAATGCAAAAATGACTTTAGGAGAGAGAGTAAGCCTAAAACCCATTTTAAATTTGATAAACACTGAAATGGCTTTAGGAGAGAGAGTATACCCATTTCAAATTCTGGAAAGAGAGAGAGAGAGAGAGAGAGAGAGAGAGAGAGAGAATGGGGGACATGGAGAAGGGAGTGAGAGGAGGAAGTGAGTAGCCCATTTCAAAATTTGAAATTTGAAGTGAGTTTAAAATAGAACATCTAATGGCTGATGGGAGGGAAGGACGGATAGAGTGTGAGGGTGTGGTAGAGAAACAGATTAAAAAAAAGGGAAAGGAAGAGGAAGAGGGAAGGCCATACGGGGGAAGGGAAGAAAAAAAAAACGCAAAATAAAAAAAAAGAAGGATAGGGGAAATTAAGGAAGAGGGAGAGGGAAGCTGTACTAGGGGGGGGAAGGGGGGAAAAAGGTTGTTGAAGTCATGGTGTGGACCCAAAGTGAAAGAGAATGATGGAATTTGGAGGAAAAGGCTATTAAATTGCACCTCATATAATGCTGACCTCACCAATAACTCTCTTTTATAGTATGTAATAGATAGTTATAATAGCTCCGCGGAACCACCCTTCGAGCGCATTGATGACGGAGAAGAGTGAGAGTGACCTGACATCCCAGACTGGATTAGCAGTATGGAAAAGTATTTAAACCCGAGAAGATATACGACCAGGCGATGATGAAGATGACTAAGACAGGGATTGATCTGCACCGAGAAAATGCATTTTATTTGGTTTATAAATGAAAAAAAAAAAAAAATGTCATTGGATTATCAAATTTTATAAGACATGAAAAATTCTACAAAATTCCTAAAGGAAAAAGCTAACAGAGGATCCATTCCATTTTTTCATCCCGTAAAACATATCAAGTGACCTTTCAAAAAAAAAAAAAAAAGACCCACGACGTTCTCATTGTGGTATGGTGTGAACGTGCTTAGCAAAAAAATTAAAAATTAAATAAAAAGTGACCTTTTTCCAATGCATTATCTGCAATAACAACCACAAGGCTAAGGTTGTGAGTTTTGACCCACCAACGACCAAGATTGGCCACCTAGATATAAACATGAACGCAGCTGCGTCGTCAAAGGCAGCCAAGTGGATGCAAGCTGAGATTACTCTCACACTTGTTTGGCCTACTGCTTCAAGCTGCGTCTCCTGGACCAATGGTTGCCACATGATATCCTTATGGGAAATTGAATCAAGTAACTCCTTGGCTATTTCAATTGACCCACTTTTTATATATTCAGATATCATAGATTTCTATGCTACAAACTTACAGGATTGGAAAATTTTCAATTTGATTGGGACTGATTTTTTTTTTTCCATTTGATTGGGATTTCTCTCTAATCATGGGATCTCAAATTTATTTGAATTGAGTCTTAAATAGGAAAATTTGATATTTGATTTGATTCTCCATGTATCATACATGGAATTAATCCATAATGTATATATAGACATATAACATTTTGAATGAAATATACTACTCCTTTAAACAACTGAACTAACTTAGTTGTGAAGGAAGATAGAGTAAAGAATAGGATTAGGATAAATTAGAGATTAAAACCCCTTCAATTATACCAGAAAATATACAATTCTTTCCATTAAATTATTTTCTTAATATTCTAAGAGAAGCAACGGGCATTGAATGGTTCTACATAGCCGTTATTTCTCCACAATTTAAAATGCATTCGGCAAAGCATTATGAAATTTGACATAAGTTCCAATTCCAATACTTGCAACTCAACCATGGATCAATTTCTCTAACCACCACAACCTCATCCACCGTGATTCCATTAAGCATTCATTTGCACAAACGCAAGCAAATCCCAGTCATACATCTCATGCTCATAACAGGATACCAAAGCACTCCATGAAACCATGTCTTTTTCTCGGCATTTTGTTAAATTACTGACAAGCTTCAATAATTTGACCCGTCCTAACAAACAATCTTGAAATTCAAGGTGACTATGCGTTCCTAGCCGATCTCATCCAATATCAATTTTGCCTCCTCGACATCCCCTATGTGGACGATTAACTCTGGCTTTAAAGTTGTGATTTTCAGAGAATTAAAGATGACAATTACTCTTGCAAATGGTCATTGGTCACGTTCGCATCATAAAAATGAAATCGTTTGGCCATTAACTGATGCAATGAAGCCTTGAAGACTGAAGAGTACTCCAAGCCTCATAAAGGAGTGATGTGATATCTCATGACAGGTTTCCCATCAGCTAGCTGAGAAACAAAGCCTCGTGTAACACGAGTGATGTGATATCTCTTTTGCTTTCTTTCTTCCCTCTTTTTCTTTTTTTTTTTTTTTTTTTTTTTTTTTGGGCTAAGTTTGATGTGATATCTCAAGGATGTAACACCACAAAACCTATAGATAAACTAATATA
This sequence comes from Liquidambar formosana, assembly GCA_039720395.1. NCBI lineage: Eukaryota > Viridiplantae > Streptophyta > Magnoliopsida > Saxifragales > Altingiaceae > Liquidambar > Liquidambar formosana. The sequence goes on along the minus strand of CM077824.1, from coordinate 9,539,672 downwards.
ACCGGTCATATAGATCTCATGAATATTGTAGCACCTGTGCGTTAGGGTTTTATCTGGGTGTGATCGTAATAGTTTTTTTATACGTTGAGAAACTAATGACATGGTAGGTATGACCATAATAGTTTCTTTACCCATTGAAAAACCAATGATAATATATAAGGGATATATTAGATAAGTCCATAAGGGAGATATCGTAGGTGTTCTCTCCGATCAGTTGAACTATAATTTGACATCAGTCATCTCACAAATAATTAATGACATAGTTCAATGAACAAGTATTATCCTTTGTTTTCATTAACTAGAGTTATAAATATAATCCCTTGGGAACATAATTAATGATTGACCGCTATAGAATTAATAGAATTGAAATTAAAAAAATACATATATTTTAAACTATTTGAAAGTCACAAATTTGTTATCGCATCCCTTCCACAACTCTTCAAAATTTCAATGCTAAGGGTAACATGAGAGAAGAGAGAGAGAGGGGGGGTGGATATTGAATTTCTCATGAGAGAGGATTGGGAAGGGGGAGAGAGGAGGGAAAAAACTTATATGTAACTGTGATATATATGGCTGATGTAATATTACAAATCAATAGGAGTACGTAGAGTAAAATGAGATCGTTAGAATACTCTTCACCCTACAATCTCACTTTGCTTTATGCCTTTTAATTCGTTACACTACGTTCTCATGTCACAGTTACATGGAAGACTCACTCAAGGGAGGAGGGGGTATTATAGGGACATGTGTGGCAGAGAGCTACAGAGGGGTGCGCCTTAGGATTTGGGAGTCAAAGAAGCTAGAGAGATCAAGAAGATGATTTTGGTGCAAACGTGTTTTTGTTTTTAGGTAAAGCTGTCATGAGGTCCTCATGACAACCTTATCTTTTTTATAATGCTAATTCATTTATCTACCACCCATCTTACGTGTCAAAAGTGTATACGTGAAATCAATCATATAGAGCCTAGTATGGAATAAGGAGAAACTATTACATATGGATGGATGAAAAAATGTAGGTAAAATAGCATTATCCTATTTTGTTTTATATCATATCTTTCTTTCTTTCTTTTTCTTTCATCATGTAAAACCGTCATTCTAAATGAGGGTTTCATTGTAAGACTTGGCTACACAAGACCCGTGGTAAAATCATTTAGAATGGAAAAAAAGTTTCCCTCATCTATTGTGGAAATAATTTATTAAAATAATATTCTTTGTAAAAAAAAAAAAAAAACAAACTCAGGATTAAGAAGAGGGTAAGAGAAGAGAATTAATGATGTAACGAGCACACATATAACATGTGCCACACCCTCTAATAATCAATAATCATAAAATTGCTCTATAACATAAATAAATAAATAACAATTGGACACTGCATGTCCTAATTAACCTTCATAATAAATAACAAACCACTCTAGCTTTCAAATCTATCTCGACTTTCGTGAGCTCTCGCATAGAACCGCAACCTAACCGAAGATTGCTCGAGCTTTTAGCCAGTCGAGTGTAGACATATGGAACCGCGTTTTTCACAAATTCGAGTTGAGTTCTAGTCAGGCTCAACATTGACCAAGTCAATATTGTTGAGGTTCACGTGTGAGTTTATCCGACATCAAAAGAATATATAAGAAAAAGAAAAAAATTTTAATATACAAATGATGGACTCACCATCAATAGATTTAGATGATTTAAGTGTTTTATGTGATATGTGTTCCAGATTTGTATATTAAACTTATTGTGTTGGATTTTGAATTCCCGATCTCCTCACTGTGAAAATGTTGTTCTTTTTTTTTTTGGTGAAAAGGAAATAGCATTAAAATATATTAGTCATACATGGTTCTAGGATACAGCATCCCTCTAGCATCATTACTTAAAATATTACAAATAGATATAGGAGGAGTACTAAAAACAGTAAATGGCACATCAGACAAATGGCCTTCTTTAGCAAGTGCATCAGCACAAGCATTCGCTTCACGGTAGCAGTGTTCCAGCGTGGTCTTCCAATCCTTGTTGAGGAGTAACCTACAATCATTTATCAAGGCACCATGTGGATGAAGGTTAACACAGTGAGAAGAAATAAGAGTAATAACGTCTTAAGCATCAACTTCAATCTGTAGTTTCCATATGCCTTGATTATAAGCAAGTTGTAAACCATCCCTAAGGGCCCAAAGTTCAGCAGCAACATTAGTACTATGTCTCACATTTCGGATGAAGTCAGAGATCCATTTACCCTCATGATCCCTGATCACGCCTCCTGTACCAGTCGGTCCTGGGTTTCCCAAGGAAGAGTCGTCCATGTTTAGCTTGACCCAAGTAAGGGGTGGGGGTTTCCAACCAAAGTAAAGACATCTACTTTTTTTTCTAAGATATGGAGCACCACTGATGGCCAAAAACTCAGCAACTTGGCCCAGACACCTTTTAAGAAGAAGAGGGGTAGGTGACTTATGGCCTTTAAAGACAAGTGTGTTCTTATATATTTAGCCAAAGAAGCCAGCAGGTGTGAGCAAAAAGGATATTCCAAGGGATGGCTTGCACTAAACGAGTGTCCAGAAGGTTATGCTTAAACCATTGGGTGAAGGGTGTAGGGAGAAAATCCTGGTGGAGATTAGGGTCCAAAGCAAACCAAAGATCTATGGCAATAGAACAAAGTCTAAGGATGTGATTAGTATCTTCACTAAAGGTCATGCAGCTGGGGCAAGTAGAATCAATACCAATATGACGACAGAAAAGATTAGCTTTAGAAGCAATATGGTTATGGTTGCAAAGCTACAAGAAATGTAAGATTTTTGGTGGCCCAAGAACTTTCCACAATCAGTTCTAGTCCTCACTATTGGGCAGGTGTGGGTTGTCTTCAAGGAAATAGGTAGATTTAGTAGTGAAGATTCCATTAGTGGTGTAATTCCAAGAGAGTAGGTTAGGAATGGATCCATGGTATTGGAGTGGTATGGCTTGGATGATGGACCGAAAATGTGCAGGGATATGGAAAGACACACAATCAAACCTCCAACCTAAACTGTTGTCCCAAAAATCAATAACTTGCCAGTTAGCTTCATGTTGGTTGAGGGGGCCCGCAATGAGCATTCTTAAATGGCCCAAACCAGTCCAGTTATCCCACCAAAGGCGAATAGTTTCCCCATTCCTAATGACCTGCCTGATGCCTTTTTGAAAAAGGCTCCAACCGTTACGGGCAGCCTTATAAATATGAGAAGTTTTAGGATGACTAGTATTGGGTCTAGGATTTCTATTAAGATATTTGGCTCTAAAGGTGCGGCCCAGAGCTCATCCTTTTCTGTTGCAAGTCTCCAGTTGAATTTAGCCAGAAGTGCTTTATTGGCACAATCAGTCCTACGGATACCTAACCCACCCAGTTTCTTAGACTTAGTCACTGTTTGCCAATTAATCATGTGGACTTTCCTCTTCTTCGGAGTAGAAACCCAAAGGAAGTCTTTGTTAATTTTGTCAAGCGATTGACAAGTGGATTCAGGGTGAGCCACACATTGCATGTAATAAGTGGGCAAGGATGACATGACTGACTTGATAAGGGTAACCCGGCTAGACATGGATAGAAGGTGTGCCTTCCAACCAGAGAGTCTCTTTTTAACTTTATCAACTAGGAAGGACAAAGTATTTTTGTCCAGTCGACGATGTACAAGAGGGAACCCAAGATATTTGCCAAGATTTGAAGTAGTAGGGATTCCTAGAAACAAGCTAAGGTCATCACAAGTGCTATTATGGACGCTTTTGGAGAAAAACACTTTTGATTTTTGTAAATTCACCAATTGCCCAAATGCCTTATAGAAATCGTTAAGGATAAACCTGATGGTGGTGCAATTACTATAGTTGGCTTTAGCAAAAAGGAACAGATCATCTGCGAAAAAAATGTGAGAGAAAGAAGGACCATTTCGTGATGCACGAATTGGGTTCCAATTTTTAGCAACCACAGTAGTGGAAATACGGGCAGACAAGTATTTAAGGCAGAGAATGAAGATATAAGGAGACAGTGGGTCTCCTTGTCGGAGACCTCTAAAAGGCAAGAAGAACTCAGGGGTTGGCCATTAATGAGGATAGCCATGCGGAAGGAAGTGATGCATGCCATAATCAATTTGATCCAAACGTTGGGAAAGCCAAAGAAGTGAAGAGTGGAGTAAATGAAGCTCCATTCAAGGCAATCATATGCTTTCTCAAGGTCAATTTTGATGGCCATGCTCCCAAAACCCTGTGACTTGGCCATGGAATGAAGGATCTCCTGGACAATGAATACATGCATTATCTGTACTATGTCTACCAGGGACAAAGCTACCTTGAAAAGGACTCACTAAAGATTCTAAAAGGGGATGAAGTCTGTTGACCAGAAGCTTGGTGATTATTTTATGGGTAGTATTGCACAGACTAATAGGACGGAATTGGTTCATGGTCTCAGGAGTCTCGCATTTTGGAATAAGGTAAAGAAAAGTATCATTAATGGTAAAGGGAAGCTCTCCAGTAGTGAAGACCTGGTTAACCATGTTAACAGTAGAAGGGCCAACAGTGTTCCAAAATTTTTGATAAAACACAGGATGAAAACCATCAGGACCAGGGGCCTTGAAAGGTTTGAGAGAGAAGATAGCATCTTTGACCTCTACAGGGGAAGGACTCACAAACAAGGAATTAACCTCAGCATTAGACAAAACACCAAGTCCATCAAGTTGAGGGGCATGGTTGAGAGAGCTAACAACACATGAGGTAGTAAAAATATTAACAAAATGGGTAATAATTATTCTCTTCACCTCAACTGGTTGATCATACCAATTCCCAGTAGTGTCCCTAATAGCTAGAATTTTATTCCTTCTACGCCTGCACAGTGTGGTAGTATGAAAAAATTTAGTATTTCTATCCCCCCAACCAACCAATTCACTCGAGATTTAAGGGCTCAAAACTCCTCTTCAAGTTGGAGGATAGACTAGTATTCCATGTTAAGGGTGTGTTCCAGATGGGAAAGGAATTGAGAGGTACCAGAGTCCAAACATCTCTGGACACTTGTTTTCTTTATCCCTCTTGTCGCATAGATCACAGCATATGTTCATGTGTGGCAGATATTAGTCATCATCTTATCGGAGAGATCATGTGGTAGATATTACCATCTTTCGTAATATGGACTGGTGTTGGATTACCAGTATGATTACGTCTTGTCCAATGGGTACAGGCCCCAGCTATTGAATATGAAAATGGATAGGTTTTTGGATGTCATCAGTGTGGTGTACGTTTTTTGAAGAAATTGTTTACTGACTTGTTCATTAATTAGGAGACCCACCTATGGAAAATTGAAAGGGAGAGGTAGTTGATGGGGGAGTTGAGCACATAAATTAAGTTTGTATTTGAAGCTTTATCAAAATTGGTTCGATGTTGATGTTTCAGTTTATCTGTAGCCTAGTAAAGTTTGGGAACCTCGGCAGAAGATGCAATGATTCCAATTTATCTAGAAATCTTTATTTTTTTATTTTTTTATTTTGGGGTGAAGTACAATTGGAGAGGTTAGAACCTCTAACCTATCATAATGCTACCCTTTACCCCAACCTCTCTCATTGTTAGGCTAGTCCCAATGACTTTATCTATAATTTTTTCATGTATAAATAAATGTTTTTTCTTATTGTTATGTATGGTCAAATGTATTAACTACCTTCTAGGCCAATGACCTTGTCTTAGTGGCACTTTTCCCCGAAATGTAGGAGGAGATTTTAGGTTTGAGTTGGAGGAATAGTTATATGATATTATAATGAATTTCTCACTCATGATACTAAAAAATAAAAATAAATAAAATAATAAAATAATCCTTGAGTTTGAAGCATTTTAGTGTTGTCTTCTCCTTCCCCTCCCTTGTAAAGACATTGTATCTTGCAAGTCTTATTGATCTACTTTTGATTCCAGTGTTTGGATTGGTAATGAAATCGAGTTTTAAAATTCAAGAGCCAATTCGGTTGAATTGGCCTTTAGTTGAAAAAAAGAAAGAAAAAAAAGGAACTTTAAGAATGATCAAGGAAGTCTCAACACAACTATGACGAAATTGCTTTCTTAACTAGCTTCCACCGTTGTGTTTTGTTCCATAGTGTCATTCTCGCTTTTATTTATTAAGAACCTATATCCAACACCATTATGATAAAATTGCATTCTTAATTTCCACTGTTGTGTTTGGTTTCATAGTGTCATTCTCACTTTTATTTATAAAGAACCTATGTAGCATTATTATGAGCATAACTAATAAGCATGCAATCAAAAGTTTAAGGTCTTATATTATATTTCTGTTTTTAATTAGATTCAATTATAAAATTAAAACCTTAACTGGATACTCTCATTCTTTTAAATACGTCAAATTAGGTAAGTGACATTTTCATAATTCATGAGGTAAACAGTTTACCAATTTTTTTTTCTTTGAAAGGTATTCAATTTTGAATATGATATGTAAAAAGTAAAGTTTCTCCCCATAAGTTAATTAGATGGTGCCCCATAAATAATTATGTAACATTCATCATTTCTTTTAACGTTCAATTTTTTCTTTCAATTACTCCATTAGACTTAGGTGAATAAGTTGGAGTTGTTTCATTAATTATGCCATGCTCTTCACAAAAGTAATTACTTAGTAGATGATACTCATTATCTCCTCTTCAATCATACCCAAGTCTTCTAATTTTCTCTAGAATAGTCATTTACGAAAGCCTATATAAAATCTTTTACCACCTCGATCTAGTTAAAGTGTTTTTCAAATCGATCAACTGAGTCAATATGAATTAGACCTAATCCTTCAACTTTTCTTTCTTGTGGCTTATAAAATTTTAAGTTTGTTTTTGATTCTATACATATATACTTTGCTTTTTCTTTTTTCTTTTTTATTTTCTTTTTTAGTATTTCGATCTGAATGATATGTTATGCAGCAAACTAAATGCTTACATTTTCTTAATATATATATAAGAGAATTTCACATGACGATCTACCATACCATATATCAATAGAATCACTCGAGTTTATTTATAATTGGCAACATTAGTTTATAAATAATAGATTTAAATAACAAGATTATAGTTTATTTATACAGCGGTGTTACAATCATGAGTTATCACATCACTTGTTTATGAGGCGTGGACTCTTCAAGGATTTGGGTAACATGTGGAAACATTGGCACATGGCCAAACGATTTCATATTTAGAATGTGCAGGTGAAGGTGACGGGTGTCCCGGCCCTTTGCAAGAGTAATTGTCATCCTACATTTTAGCTCATAACTTCAGAGCGTTGGTGGATTTAAAGTTGCTTGAAATCCGCCCATACTTGAGAGGCATAAGAGTCCAAAATCTCCATCTCTAAATAAATGTTCCTTATTACGTTATTATGTATGGTATAACATTTACCTAATACATATCTACTACCTGTTGCCTTTTGCCTGTAGCCTGTTGCCTTACCTTTCACTTTGAGTATTTTAAAGCTTTCTGATTTTGTAGCTTGTAAGTCTTCTTCCTTATATAATATTTGGTAGCTCTGTTGTTTGTTTTCTTAATTATGAAGCAAAACATCAATATATTGTTTGTCTACTCATATTTAGACTATTTGCAACATTTAGAATTATGTGTACGTCATTTCTTGGTCGAGGTATAACGTGTGGAAAAATGTCGATCCATTTATTTATTAAAGTGAATACTTGTGATTTTCAACGAATTTTTAAAAAACTTTAGATGTCATTGTATAGTGTAAATGGTGTTTTCATCTTTGATATTTTAAAATTTTTAGACAAACTGAGCATTACTTATAGTTAATAGTGTGGTAGATATTAGTCATATTAATTAGGAAGGGTTGGCTTAGTGGCAAAGAAGCTTGGCCCTAAGGTGATTGGCTCGAATGAAGGTAAAAAATCCCAAGTTTAAGTCCTAACAATTTAGTTAAAGATCCCTTTGACTAGTGATTTCCTTTCTTTGTAAATTTACAATGTTTAATCCCTAATTGAAAGTTTTAGGGAATATTAGGTTTGAACCCATAAAAAAAAAAAAAAAAAAGAAAAAAGAAAAAGAAAAAGGGATATTAGTCGTATTTCTAAATATGGACTGATACTGGATCGCCAATATGATTATGTCTTGTCAGTTGGGTACACGCCCCAGCTTTTGAATATGGAAATGAATTGGCAGTTGGGTGTTGAAGAAATTGTACGTTTACTGACTTGTCCATTAATTAGGAGACTTGAGAGGCATAAGAATCCATAATCTCCTTCATCTATAAATAAATGTTCCTTATTGGCTTATTGTTATTATTGAAGGGTATAACATATGCCTTATATCTACCTGTTCGATCCATTACCTCCGGTTTGAAGTATTCTCAAGCTTTCGGCTCGATCCTTCCGTTACTTGTAAAGATATTGTATCTTGCAAGTCTTCTTAAAAACATTTTAGCAGTTCTGCTGTTTGTTTTCTTCATTATGAAGCAAAATATCAATATATTGTCTGTCAATTTCATTTATACATTAACGGCTTCTTTGGTTGTCCATTCAAAATTAAACAATTTAAGAAATTTTACATAAGATTGAAGGTATAAATCTATCACTTTGAATTTGAATATTTTAAAATGTTATAGTTATTATGATAGTTGATGTTATAGAATCAATTTTAAAAAATTCATGAAATACCACTATTTTGAATTATCACTCTCATTTGTGAGGATAACTATCATTTTTTTTTTTTTTTTTTTTGAATTTGGTAATTCAAGATATGAAGTATACCTTAAATACTTATATAAAATTTTTTGAATTGTTTAATTTCGAATTGGATAACCAAACAGGCCCTATTACTCTGCCACGATTTTTTTTTTTTTTTTTTTTTTTATCTCAACCTATGTGGTGGTTGGAACAGCGAATTATGTCAGCCCAACCAATTTATTTATTTATGTGTGTTTTCAATTGTCCATGTTAACTCCGAGTCGCATAAATGGACCGTTATAGTTTGCACATTTTGTGGTCCTCACCACTAGATATGAAACTTTCAGGTTTCTGCATATATATATATATATGTCTTCCTCGATGTTGCCATGGAGGAAGGCAGTCTTTATATCCATTTGCCATATCTCATAATCGTAGTGTGCAACTATAGTTAACAAGATCCGAATGAACTTTAGCTAGTCAACACCTTGTCTTTGATGGTAACCTTTTGCTACAACCTTATCTTTTTTATTTTTTAGGAAAATACTACTTCACTTATTTACGGCCCATCTTATGTGTCAAAAGTGTATACGTAAAATCAATCATATGGAACCTAATATGAAATAAGGAGAAACTGTCACACATGGATTAAGCATTACCTTATTTTTTATATCATATCTTTTTTATTTATTTTATTTTATTTTTATTTTTTGATGTAAAACCGTCATTGTAAACGAGGGTTTCATTGTAAGATCACCTGGCTACACGAGACCGCGTGGTACAATCATCTAGTATGGAAAAAAAGTTTCACTACTCATCTATTGTGGAAATAATTTATTAAAACAATATTCTTTGAAAAAAAGAAGGGGAAAAAAAAAAAAAAAAAAACTCAGGATTAAGAGGGTAAGAGAAGAGAATTGATGATGTAACGAGCACACGTATAACATATGCCACACCCTCTAATAATCAATATTCATAAAAATTGCTCTATAAAATAAATAAATAACAATTGGACACTATCCTAACCTCCATAATAAAATGTTAAGTTTCCAACTTACAAGTTTAAGCTTATATGTGGAGGGCCTAATCAAGTATATAAAGATATGTTAAACCCGATATTTAATCGATGTAAGATGTGATATATTTTCAATACTCCCCCTCATGTACGGGCCTAACAAGATAATAACAGATTTGTCATGTGGATAATAAAAAGGGATTCACGATTGAAACGTGCTCAAGAAAGACATGCTCTGATAGACTTATACCATGTTAAGTTTCCATATATCAGACTTGAGATTGCTCGAGCTTTTAGCCAGTTGAGTGTAGACATATAGAACCAAGTTTTTCATGAATTCGAGTTGAGCACTAGTCAAGCCCAACATTGACCAAATCGATATTGTTGAGGTTCATGATGTAGGTTTGTCCCACATCAGAAGAATAAGAAAAAGAAAGGGTTTTAATATACAAATGATGAACTCACTACCAATAGATTTAAGTGATTTAGGTGTTTTATGTGATATAAATTCTAGACTTGTATATTTGACTGTTGTGTTAGATTTTGGATCCCCTATATCTCCTTACTGTGAAAATGTTGGTCACCCATTTTCTTTATCCCTCTTATCACCCATTTTCTTTATCCCTCTTATCGCATAGATCACAGTAGATACTCAAGTGCATCATCTCTTTTCATTAACTCTTGTCCATTGGGTACGTGTCCCAACTATTGAATATGAAAATGGATAGGTGGTTGGAGCTCATCAGTGTGGTGAACCTTTCTGAAGAAATTGTACATTTACTGACTTGTCCATTAATTAGGAGACCCACTTATTGAAAATTGAAAGAAGAGGTAGTTGATGGGGGAGCTGAGCACATAAATTTTGTATTTGAACTTTATCCCGGCCCTTTGCAAGAGTAATTGTCATCGTACATTTTAGCTCATAACTTCGGAGCGTCGGTGGATTTGAAGTTGCTTGAAATCCGCCCATACTTGAAAGGCATAAGAGTCCAAAATCTCCATCTATAAATAGATGTTCCTCATGTTATTATGTATGGTATAACATTTACCTTATATATATCTACCTGTTGCCTGTTGCCTGTTGCCTTACCTTCCAGTTCGAGTATTTTAAAGCTTTCTGCTTTTGCATATTGTAAGTCTTCTTCCTAGCTTATATAATATTTAACAGTTCTGTTATTTGTTTTCTTAATTGTGAAGCAAAACATCAATATATTGTTTGTCTACTCATATTTAGACCATTTGCAACATTTAGAATTATGTGTACGTTATATCTCAGTCGAGGTATAGTACGTGTGGAAAAATCTCGATCAATTTATTTATTAAAGTGAAGGCTTGTTCTTTACAACAAATATAATTTTAAAAAAATTTCAAGATATCATTGTAGTGTAAATGGTGTTTTCATATATATCTTTGATGTTTCAAAGTGTTGTTATGCGTAAAATGTCTACCATTATATTTCTACATTTCCACCCATTTATGATTCTGAAAAATGGATAGATTTCCCTTTAACCTTTCGGAAGTAACAATACTTTTCTTTTCCTTTTAAAATTAAATAAAGTTACAGGTTGCCTCCCTTTTAACGTACGGTAGTTATGGTATTATGGTATTCATGAATTGTGAATCTACCAAGCTAGGTATAACTAGCTAATTATTAATTATTTAATAGATAAATTGTGTTTTTTTTTTTTGGTCAAATACGAAGAATTCCCATGTAATGCGGGGAGATTTAGAACGAAAGATTAGAGAATGAAATGATTGTTCTCTTCTCTCTCAAAGAATGGCAAAACTTGTGGCAACAACTATCAAGACAACAATGAAAAATTGTTGGCACAACTATCAAGAGAATGAAAGGGTCCCCTTGTCTTACACCTCTAGGTCTAAGGAGAAGGGTGGGCTTGGGTTGGGTAATATTGTTCTTAGGAATGTAGCCCTTGTTGGAAAATGGTTGTGGAGGTTCCCTATTGAACAGAGTTCTCTTTGGCATTCTATCATTAGAAGCAAGTACGGTATTCATAATAATGGGTGGGATTCTAACATGGTGGTAAGGGAGAGCTATCGGTGCCCATGGAAATTTATTTCTCAAGGTCTTCCTTGTTTTTTGAACCATATTAAACTCCTTGTTCGTGATGGAGGCCGCATTCGTTTTTGGGAGGATGTGTGGGTTGGTGAGAGACCATTATCTATTTTATTTCCTCGCTTATATCACCTTTCTCGGGCTAGAGATGTTGTTATTGCTAATTTGGCTTTTGTGGATTCTAGTTCTTTGCATTGGAATTTTTCCTTCTCTCGTAATCTTAATGATAGACAGTCTCAGGAGGTTGTCTCTCTTTTAGCCATTATTTATAACGTTTTGTTGGCACCTTCTAATCCTGACAGAAGAGAGTGGATTAGCCATTCCTCTGGGTTGTTTTCTTCTAAGTCTCTCTTTGACTCTTTGAGAGAGGATTTATCGGTTCCCATTTTTTATCCTGCTAGAATGATTTGGAATCTAAGGTTCCTTTGAAGCTTAAAATATTGGCTTGGTCTGCTGCCCATCAGAGAACCAATACTAATGATCGGGTTCAGAAAAAGAGACCCTTCTTTTGTCTCTCTCCGCAGTGGTGTGTTCTTTGTAAGAAGAAGGGGGAAACAGTGGATCATATCTTTCTTCACTGTGATTTTACTTTAGAGCTTTGGCAGCGCCTTTTTGTCCTCGCTGACTTAAGCTGGGTTAGATCTGAACATGTCGCTGGCCTATTTGAAGTGAATTATAGAGGTTTTGGTTGTTCTAAGAGGGCTAAGGTCTTGTGGAGCAGTGCGATCATGGCTGTTTTGTGGGTTGTTTGGTTAGAGCGGAATGCAAGAATTTTTAAGGACATGCATGAGGAGACGGATGGTACTTGGGAAAGGATTTGCTTTTTTGCTTCCTTATGGGCTTTGGTGGATAAATCTTTCGATGGAGTTCCCCTATTTCTAATTGTGAGGAATTGGAGAGAGATTTGTGCTTCGAAGGCTGTTAAGAGCAGAGCTTTTGGGAGTCTCTTTTATCCCCCTTGAGCTTTTCTTCTTTTTTGGTTGTTTTTGTTTGGGCTGTGAGGGCTTTTGTTTGTTTTGCTTTGCCCTTTATTATGTTGTTTGTGTTGTTTTGAGGCTTGCTGGGTTGTTTGGTTTCTTGGTGGACTCCTTGTCCATTTTGTATTTCTCTTTTTGATTAATACAATTGTCTATTATCAAAAAAAAAAAAGAATATAATGATTCTCTTAAGCTTTGTTTTAAGAAATGTTTTTCTTTTTTTTTTTATTTTTTGGTAAAAATGAAAAACATGATCAACGTTATGGTGGGTTTTACTTAGCAATCAACATTTTTATCTAGTGTTGGTCTAGCTAAGCAAGGTCGGTGAAACTCACCGTGGATTCATTTCTGCAATTTGTTCGCAACCCTCCCCTCCCCTCCCCTCTCCTCCCCCAAAAAAAAGGGCTCAATTTTATGTAGAGAAAAATAACATGTTATTATTTAACAGTATATAACAAAATAATGTGTTACTATTTGACAGTATATGAAAAATATTTGGCACAACCAATCAATTGATCTCTTTGCAAAGCCATGCAAGCATATAAGAATATAACGATTCTCTTAAGCTTTGTTTTAAGAAATGGTTTTTTTTTTTTTTTTTTTTTTTTGGGTGAAAAAAAAAAGGTGGTCAACGTTATGGTGAGTTTTACTTAGCAATCAACATTTTTATCTAGTGTTGGTCTCACTAAGCAAGGTCGGTGAAACTCACCAATGATTCATTTCTGCCACCTGTCCATGCCCTGCCTAAAAAAAATGCTCAGTTTTTATGTAGAGAAAAGAAACATGTTACTATTTAACAATATATATAACAAAATAGTAATATGTTATTATTTGACAGTATAATTTACAAAATAGTAATACGTTATTGTTTTGGGAGCAAAATAGTATCATTATTATTTTATTAAAAATGAATCTGTATCTTACAACTTATAGGCTTTTAAAAATTAGAAAATTAAAAAAAAGTTAGTTACATAAGATGCTTTTAATAATAAAAAAGGAAACTCCTACAACCACATAAAGATAAATTAGAATTTTTCAAAAAAAGAGTTACTACTAATAAAAACACTCAGATATAGGATAAAGGGTTATTGAAACTTTTGATGGGGTTATTGTTAATTCCATTATTTTAAATGGGGTTATTACTAATTTTTCCTTCGTTTATTTATTTATTATTAGAATTGAATTCTTAGAACCATTTATTGATTTAATTATCTAGGTTTCGAATGGGGTAGGAATAACCGTAGGATTACTTTTCTGCCATAAAAAATTTTGTCCACCACCATGGCAGGTGGTCTAGTGGATCGGGCTTGATACAACAGCCACTACGGGTTCTTAGGATTGGATTGAAAATCCCTCAGATTCCTCACTAACGAATGTAGCCGTACTCGAACACACATTAGTCGCCTGGGAGGTTAGGAGTTATCACCCCCTCCCTTCCCGAAGGAAAAAAACAAAAATGAAAGGAAGAGACCTTAAAGCTTATCAAAAATACTACTCGAGTTCGGTTTCCAAAGATCAGGTTTTGTCAAACTTAGACACATTATATTAGAAGTTTTTCGACACTAAGATGATTGTGGGGGCAAGATAGTTTCTTGCATCATGGGAGGTCTTTTCTAAGTGTTCACAAAAAATTTTCCCAGGCCAGAATGCCGGCTTCACTTGCTATTTTTTTCTCCATTTCTCATTCTTGATGAATTAATTTGGACATTTTTCAAGGTTGATTTTTGTTTTGACGACCAACCATAACCGTCCGGGTGTGGTCTTGAGGTTTGCACCAGTTGATAAAACCATAACTACGTTCTTGTTTTCAGCTCCATTCATGGAAGTGGTTTGGGGATGTTAATCTGCTACTGGTATGTTTTAGAGAGAGAAAGAGAGAGTTAGGGAGGAGGGAATAAGGGCAAATTGGGTAAAGTATCTAAAGTTTTAAATGGCCTAATGGGGCTGTGGATATATGCAGCCAATTGGGCTGTGGAAATAGCCCCGTCCTGTGAGATATGTTCAGCTTCTTTCTTACAAACTTGTGTATTTACTATTGAAAAAAATATCACATCCCACATTGGATGAAGGGCTCAAAACAAGGAAATGAAGCTAGCTAGTTATGTCAAACTTGATGTTGAAAACCACATCTCACATCAACTAAATATCAAGATTGACGTAGTTTCATATACGTAGGTGTTTGGACCTTTCACCTAACAACTTAAATTATTGGGTTGAAAATTTAACATAGTATCAAAGCATGTTGATAACTATTAGTGAATTCTCAAGAAAGCTTGTAAAATACGGGCTCCCAAGTGCATGCTCATAATGTAGGGGAACACGATGAATCATGAAGAGGGCTTTAGGCACAATGCTAATTGGGAAGAGTAGTGGATCAGACTCAATAAGGAGTTGAACTTGATGTAATTTACACGTGAGGGAAAGTGTTGAGAAGTCCGGCATCCCATATCAATTAAACATTGAGTTTAACATAACTTCATACACATGCTTAGGCCTTTTAGCTAATAGCGGTTAGGCTAATTAGAACATGTTGGTCCTTGACTTGTTTTACTCATGAGCCTGTATTGGTTATCCATGTGTCTTTGGTATTAGAGCATGTTCTTCTTGGACCATTTCATTCATAAGTCCGTTTTTATTATATGCGTGACAAATCAATTTCTATCTTGTTAAGGCTGCACATGAAGGAGAATGTTAAAAATATATTACTCCCTCCATTCCACAAAGATAGGCCATTTTTGCAACTTTTTTGTCCCAAAATGTTTGGCCATTTTGAAAAGTCAAATCATATTTTTTTGGATTTTCCCATACTACTCTTTCTTATTTCAAGAAGGGAAGGGCTATTTCCACAGCCATTTTTGCTATATCCATAGCCCCAATAAAATGAATTGTTAATTTACCCAATCTACCCCTGTGTCCCACGTTTCCCTTTTTTCTCTCTCCCCCTCCCTCTCTCTAGCTATCCGAGTCAAGTTGACAAAATTATTTGTGAACTCAAACCCAACTTTCTATCCCATACTTCACACCTTAATAGCACGAGAAGAAAACATCCAATCACAGGAACATCATACCCAATACCCATAATTGGGGACTATACGAAGCGTAACTTTGTATATATACAAGTAATTGGATCGTGTTGCCCAGACTTTCTTCTTTTGCGTTTTTTTCTCTCTTTGTGGAAGCTAACTCGATTTGAAGCTGATCCATCTCCAAAGTTTACTTTGATAAAATTAGGGGTTCTAGCCTTAGCTTAGTAAAAATACACTTTCATAACAGGGAAATCAGAAACTTATAAAAACTTCTTATTCAGTATGAAAAGTAATGGCATTGTCAAAAAAAAAAAAAAATTCATTCCAAACAATGATTTTAGTTAAGAGAAGACAGTTTCTTATATTTGTTACATTGTTATTAAGGTGACTATTAGAATAAATGAAACCTGAACAAAAGATCATAAATTTTAGAGAAATGGATTTCACGTCCATGGATGATGTTTACTTAATTTCATTGCACAATTGGTTTTGAAGAGGATGCGTCTTTGCTGTTGAATCTGATGAAGGTTGCAATGGATCTATAGATTGGGCGAGAGTGGAAAAGGGGAGAGAGAGAAGTTGGGGGGGGGGGGGGGGGGAGTAAGTGGGCACACTAAACTCTCTTCTTTGTGTTCTTTCAACTTCTGAATTTTTCTTTCTTTTTTTTTTTTTTTTTTTTTTTTTTTGGGTGGGGTGAGGGATAAATCAGATCTATGTGAGACAAATCGGATGAGGAAGAAGAGAATGGAAGGAGGAGGGAGTAAACATAAGACATGGGATGTGGGGGCAAAATGGGTAAATTCATGATCTTTTTTGGTGGGGCTGTGGATGCAGTCAGAATGGTTGTGGAAATAGCCCTGCCCAAGAATTACTTTTTACACAATCCAACAACAGCTAACAGGGGAAGGTTTTTTACACAATCCAACAACAGTTAACAGGGGAAGGTTTTTTTGGAAAGATGAAATTTAATAAATAAAAAGTCTATGCATTGATGATTTCTCTTAAACTGTGTGTTTTGCCAAGCTTGACCTATCTGTTGGATAGAGGGAGTACATTTTATATCGACTAAACATTAAGTTTGACGTGAATTCATATACTTCACACAAGATATTTGTAACTTTTTATGTTTGAATTTGAATTGAAAACTGTTCTCGGATTTGGGTAGCAGGGGAACGACCAAAATGGCCAAAGAGCGGGACATTCAAAATGAACCCCTCGAAGAAGGATTTTCTCAGGGTGCTGCAACATTGGATCTGAATATTGTGGAGGAGAGAGAAAGTCAAAGTAGAGAAAGCTCTTTCTATAGGGAAAGTGGTGAAAGTGAAACAGGTAAGTACATGGACCTGGAATTGTATCGGGCCGCTACAAGAAATGATTTTATCAGTGTCCTCAAACTCGCATCAACGGAGATAGACAGCGTTAGCCCCTTGGGGAATTCAGTGCTTCATGTGGCAGCGAGTTCCGGAAATGAGAAGAATGTGAGGGACATAGCTTACAAATTTCCATTAATTCTCACCGAACAAAATTCAAAAGGCGACACTGCACTGCATATTGCTGCGAAAGCTGGCCATGCATTGGTAGTCGAGGCTCTTGTCGGTCTTCAAAGAGACAGGTTAACGAATAATGAGGAGAACACTGCATTGCAAAAGTTTGTCGGTGTTCAAAGAGACAAGTTATTGAGGTTAATGAATATTGAGGGGAACACTGCATTGCACGAGGCCTTGACAAATTGTCCAAACAGTGTAGCAATTGATCATTTGATTCGGGCAGATCCGGAAGTGATATATTATCCAAACAAGGAGAAAAAGTCCCCACTGTACCTCGTTGCGGAAGCTGGGTATGTGGGTTGTCTTAAAAAAATGTTGGAAAATCAAGCTGTAAATGGGAATATATATGAGACGTATGAAAGGTTTGGGGGAAAGTCACCAGTTCATGCTGCTCTTATGGGGAAGAATAAAGGTATTTCCAACACTCAAAATTTGATCTCTCTCTTTTCGCAGTTTTCTTGTGTTCCAATCATGCATTGAGCATCTTCATGACTGATCGAAATACAAGATAATCATATGCAATGTTATAATATGGATTAGAATATATTAAACCTAAGAGAGATTTGGATTCGTCAAAGGGCCGGAACCACACCATGATCGATCAAATTTAATTGGAAGACTCCTTTAAAAAAATACAACAATTTTTCTATCTTGAATTGTATCTCCACCACTTCTTATTTCATCAACTATGACAGAAACTGGAGTACGTAAAAAAGGCTTGAATTGGCTCACCTTCTTTCACGAGCAAATTCTCAAATTCTTTCCGAAGTGAGTGGAGTCTAATAGTATCGTAATTACCTTTTCCGATCCTTGAATTTCTTTATTCAAAATCTCCAATGCTTCTTTCGATTTTGTGGCTGCCATGATTCTTGAAGTGATTCCCTTACGAATGCTTTGATGAAAAAGTCGTAATGCTGTTGCATCTTTCATTTGATTCTCCTTGCTTTGTTTCTTCTAGCTTGCATATTTCTAAATGCAATTGCCTGGTTGCATTCTTGATTCTTCAGTCTCTTTGGTTCATATCTTGATTCTCTGATCCCAACCTTTGGCAAATTCTTAATGCACAGAGCTAGCTCTCCATGATGTTATCCGCAATAAAGATAAATTTTCATCCTGGCTAATGCTACCTTGTCCCACACTTTACCTTACTATGCGCATTTGGGATGATAAAGTTATGGAACCCACTCATATGATTAAACCCTAAAAATTGAAACTCTCCTAAATACTCATAGTAGGGCAAAGTGTGAAGCAAAGTGTGGGGCAATGTGGCATTACCCCTTTCATCCCTTAGGTTTGCTGCCATTTTTACAGATAGGTTTGATTAGGGGCAAATAATTACAGTTAGTAGTAATTCTTAATTAAGTTTGTAATAATTTTCTAGTAAGTTAGTAATCATTTGTATTGACTCTCGGTGAACAATGGTCTTACCAGGGTCATTTTCATTTTCGGAAAGCACATATTTGCTAGCTTCCCAATTCTCTCTTCTTTTTTTAATTTTTTGTAGCAGGTTAGGCATAGATGTGTGAGTGATACGTGGCAAAATAATGATGGTTGGATTTTATCGGGATATTGTGAGCCGTTAAATGGACCAAACTGGTGGATTAAAGGCTAGAGAGGATCCAAATGGAAATAATTTCTTCTTACCTGCCACACCGTTCTAAAATGGGTCAATCACTAGTGACTAATAAGTGATTGCATGACCCTGCATGTTCCCCAATCTGATGATCGGCCATTTTGTACCACGAAGTGCTATGTCATAATGAGAAGCCTCATAAACGAGGAAACATGTGCCCCGTATAAATTAAGATTTTCCGTACATATCAACGTTAATTTCATATATACTTAATTTTCTTTTGATTATGATTGTTTGAATTGCCAGGTGTTTTAGACTTGATATTGGAGAAAGAGCCAAGGTTCATCCGTTTAAAAGATGAAACAGGATGGACACTACATCACCGTGCAGCATATATGGGCTACCTTGAGGGAGTTCGTTACTTGTTAAAAAAACATGATCTTGGTGCCATTGTACCAGATAAAAATGGCTACTTTCCTGTTCATTTGGCATCATTGAAAGGCCATGTTGATGTAATTAAGGAGCTGCTTCGACATTTTCCATATCCTTGGGAGTTGCTCAACTATAATCACCAGAATATTCTTCATGTTGCAGCTAAGAGTGGAAAACACGATGTAGTCAGCTACATTCTCAAAACTCGTCTATTTGAAAAGATGATAAATGAGAAGGATAGGGATGGCAACACACCATTGCATTTGGCAACAATGCATTGGCATCCCAATATAGTCAGTGCTCTGACATGGGACAAGAGAGTGAAGAAAAAATTAGGAGTAACAAACAAAAAGGACTTGACAGCTCTTGATGCTGCTTTGTCCTACATGGAAAACAGACCCTCATTTCGGCAGGTATGCTCTTACTAAAAGACTAAATTATTCATTAATCGTTGCAATTGCCAAATAGATGAATTGCTCCATTCATTCGTTAAATAGATACAAAGATTGTCGAAATTGGCCAAAATGCTATGACAATTTTCTTTTAATTAAAGCTATCTCACTGTATATGTTTATGTTAAAACTCTATCTTATCAATTTCAATCAAAATTAATTTATTAAGTTACTCGATCTCAACTTGCGGGAATGAGGTTTTAGATCACAGTCAAATCATAGACCAATAAAGCAAGCATCTGTAGCGTGAGAGCAATGCTCGAGGCTCATGGTGAAGCCATTTTTTCTTATTACTTCTTATAACAGCACATCATTAATTAGTAATAGGCAGTATTTAGAATACGCTATATATAGGCAAGCATAAATGTAACCGCCGGAGGATAGAAAACATTGGAAAAATAGAACCTAGCTTTTATACTTTTGCCTGGATAATCTGCCATATAGGGTTTGATGTGGATGATCAAAGCATTCATTTTTTTTAGGGAAAATTAGTTAAAAGTCTAATTCCCAAGTTTCATAAAATGATAAGTCTTACCAAAACTCTTTTAAAGCCCTAAGTCTATTTAAGTCCCCAAATGGTAATGTTAGGCAATTTATTGGTTTGTTATGTTCTACGAATACTAACCTTACCTTTTTGCCTGATATGATATTTTAGCAAACTGTTGACGTTTAAAATTAAACAAAATTCTCTTTAAGTTTATTCTTTATGATTTCCGTAGTAATCAATCGCAATCATGGGGCTAACATGAAAAATACCCCTATCAAATAATCACAAAATCTTTCCTTTTTTCTTTTTCCCATAATTCTTTTTTTATTATTTTTCTCTCCTTTATTTTCTTCACCCAAATTTCTCTCTTAAAGCACCTCTCCCATATCCGTACCTTCCTTATTTTTTGTTATTTCTCTTCTAATTACACTCCTTATTTTTCTCCGAGGATTGCTTTTGTATTTTTCTACCATAACAATTCTCTTATAACCCACACCTTCCTTACTTTTAAAAATAACATGTAACTAGTTGCTTTATGCTAGCAAAAAAAAAAAAATAATAATAATAATAAATACATGGAAAAAACATGATATAAAATTTCATGTCACTGTTTTATTTTATAAATGATTTGTTAATGTGTATTTGATTATTTTATTTCATGTCACTGTTCCTTCTGATTTTTTTTTTTTTTTTTGGATGTAACTTATATTTGATGCTTGTAGCTTCAATGTGATTGAAGAGTAACAAGTTTTTGATAGAAAACAATAAACATTGTATTTAGAGTAGCAAGGAAGTGTTTATTTACGTGAGAAAATATTGGGAGGAAAAAAGGGAGCGATAAATGTGAGGTAAAATCCATTTGAGTGCAATAAAAAAAGGAAGTTGTTATTTATGTTAGAAAATATGAGGAAAAAATGGAGCAATCAATGTGCGGGCATTTTGGTCTTGTCATCTCTTAATTGGACTTGAGGCTTTATCATTTTTTTAAGTGGGACTTTGACCTATAAAAGTTTGCTAAAATAAACTTCTCACCAAATGCCCTTTTTTTTTTATCAACAAAAAGATAATTTTATTAAAAAGAAAGCACTGCAAATTATACACCAACAAAAACCCCAGAAAAGAAAACACAAACACAAAACAAGAAATAACCACCATAAAAACACCAAAGAAACCCTCTGCTAAGGTAGCACCCATAACAGATACTAAATAATTAGTACATGAACACACTAAAGACTAATACATGTACTCATCAAACACATAAATCATTATGTCTACTAAAATATCTATGCATGTACCTAATTATGAATTACTATCTCCAACAAGAGAAAGCATTTGAAGACCACCAAGGAAAAGCTTAAAAAAAACCCCTGAAGAGCTAAGAGCTTGATCCATTCCCACTCAAAATAGTAGACCCCAAAGTTGCCAGATACAATGATCAACCACCACTTGAATCTTAGATTCCTTGATGCAAATGACAAATAATCAAGCATCTATAAAGAACCCATTCCTTAATCTCCCTTCTTGAATTTTTCTTTTGTAGTACTGCTTCACCTCTATAACTAACTTAACTAGGGTATTCTCTTCTCCGAATCCTTCAAAGAACTATTCTAATCAGATGACTATTTCGAATCCTTACCAACTAGACTCCTTTATGATTTATTACCTTTTTTATACCTAGTAAATACTCTTCACCCAAAACCCGAATGAATAATATCAACACCCAACCCTGATTAATTTCTTTGAGGCTGATCCACTATTGCTTAGTTCAATTGAAATTGGACCAATTAAAAAACCATGGGCTTCAACTCTATCATTCGATCTTCTATTATTTTTCTAGACTACTCCTTCACCTAATTCTTCCCTGTTGCCAAAATCATATTTAGCCACAATGGTTGTACATTTATCAACAGGGCCACTCATCTCCCCACTCAATGGTATGAGCTTTGAATTTGAATTAGAGAATCCCCAACCATCCACATGTGCCACTGTATCCCTTCAAATTTCCAAGTCATCCTCCACATGAGTAGTCTTCAACTTATTCTCTTCATCATAACTAAATAATGGAATTTTAATTTTGGTCGAGGAGTACCCATTGCACCCCCATCTACTTCATCAATCGGTTTACTATTAGTTTCAGAAAACATCCCTGGGCTATAACCTCTACTATTACTATGATGCTTATTGCATAATCAAATTTGATACCCACCTCTTCTTAGACATTAATAAGAAATGCAACATTATCCACTATAACCACCGTTTCTTGAAAAATACTATCATATTCCTTAGTTGAAATTAACACCCTCCCTCTATCAAGCATTCTTCTTTCAAACTATATCCCTATCCACCGATATATAATATTGAACCAAACCTTTTTAATCAAACCATTATATGTAGACACTAGTGTTTTCCAAATTCATTGTCTGAAAAACGAAATTACTTTACGACATCCATCCCAATTTTTTACGACCATATATCCACGAATTACTACCTTACATCATATAATTGTTAAGTCCATCATGGACAATTTATGTATAACCAAGAGTGTTGGGATTTGGGTAGTCTCACAACCACTTCCTATTTGGATCCTCCACCCTAATAGCTAGCTTAGCATGTCTAGGTGGTTTCTCCTAAAGGCTAACAAAGAGTAAATGGGAAGGAAAGCTTTAATTTGTACTCCTGAAATGTTGCTCCGGCCTCCATGTGAGGTTTTAATGTGGAAGGTCTACACTACCCTATATATGTAGGCCTAGTTAGTAAATACTCATATTATACCTATATAATACACATATGTATGTAACTTTTAAAAAAACTCTCGTTTACCTTTTAAAACTTAATGAATAGTACTCTCTATTTTTTATTTATTTTATTTAATTTTATTTTTTAATTTAAAACAAACATACATTTATATAATTCACATATTTGATGCACTCTATATCACTCATACCCTTAAAATATTTTTAAGGGTAAAATGCAAAAAAATCCCCTCCTATTATTACTAATTTTTCACTTTACCTCCCTCTTTTAATTTCTAAAACTCAACAAAAAAACTCCTATATTATCCAGCGTTTGACAATTTACCACCCTCCATCCATCTTTCGTCAAGGAAATTAATGGAATAGTATCACGTGATATTGTTAAGTTTTTTGACTTTTAAGACAAAAATGCCCTTTGTCCTAATGAAATGACATTTTTGCCCTTAATCATGTAATAAATCTAATCTAATTCTTTTTCTTCTTCACCAAAGTACCACACCGGCTATGGCTGCCACACCGGCATACTAGATCGACAACAATAATCCAGGAAATGAGGAAAAAAAAAAGGGGGGGGGGAAAGAACGAAAGAAAAAGAATGAGGAAAAAAAAAAGAAAAAAAGAAGAGGAAACGAGAGGGAAAGAGAGGAGAGAGAAAAAAATTTGAAATTTGGTCCATCTTCTCTGGCGATTATAGTTGGAAAACCACCATCTTTTGCGACTATCAATAGTGAGTAATGGTGATCCCAGAATAACCCTTTTCCCCCTTTCTACATTGCCTTTTCTTTTGTACAAGATTCATGGCCATGTGTGTGTCTCTCTCTTTGGCATCAACTCGGAAAAACACTGATCCATGAATGGCTTTACCGGCAATGATGCTAAGCCAATTGGTTCAACCAGTGGCAACTTGCTCTTCCTCCACATATTTTCCCAGAAAATTTTTTCTCCTCTCATTAACCAAACAAGACTCATTATTAGGGTTACTAATCCTTTATAATTCCTGCTTTTATTCTCGATCTCGTCAATTCTCTATAGATCCTTGATGCATAGTAGATCTGTGCAGCAGCTCATCTTGCACGAGAAAGAGCACCATGGGAGTCCTTAGAAGTCCTTGCACAGTCGTGAGACGATGGTTAGGGATGGAGGTCGACAATGACAATGAGAAGAGGGTCACGACGAGATTCGATGCCGGAGATCGACAGATCTCCAGCTAAGTTTTTGTCGGCCAATCTAGGTTGCAGTGAAACCCTTGTTTCCTTCTTCCCACATACTGTCATTACAAGCCCACCAATAGGAGTATAGGAGAATCATTCCATAAGACCTTGTCTCTCTTCGCAATCAAAACCCATAAATACCTCCAACTCGAAGTGGGTTTCTATGGCTCGTAACCATTGATTTTGGTGTCGATGGCTGGGGTTTGGTTTAATTGTTGTAGCGAGACGTTGCCCTAATCTTCAGGAACTGGTTTTGATTGGCTTCAATCCCACTTCAATGAGCTTGATGGAACGCAATGAAGCCAGTCAGTCAGTCACAGGTCTGATGCACTGTAGAAATGACTTAAGGGTCAAAGCGCGCAACGATTCATAAATAAATTCTACGGTAAATTACAATAAGACCCCCTCTAAAATCTGACTATTATAGATACACCCCCTCACGTTTTTAAAATTACACTGACACCTCTTACTTTACGAAATAAACTATAAAGAGACCCCTCCTTCTAACTTCCGTCCATTAATCCATTAAATCATATTCAAATTTTTTCAAAATACCCTAACTACCCTTAGTGGATGATAACTTTCATGTTAAATGAGTATAACTCACCAGTCCAATAGTTCATCCAATACTTTTGAATTTTTTAATTATTATTGATAAACAACTAAAAGATAATATATATATATATATAAGAAAAATGCTAAAAACAATTTAAATTTTCTGTCCAACTAATGTGGCAGCTGTCAAATTTGTTGTTTAGAAACAATTATTTATTTAATTTAATTTTTAATTGATTTGCAAAATAAAAAATAAAAAAATTGATTTGCTAAGTTGCCACCTCATTTGAGTAAGTAGATTTGAGTAAAAAAAAAAAAAGGACTATGTAGCATTACTCATATGTAGAAATAAATAAAAAGAATTATTACAATGGAAATGCACGTATAGAACTGGCAAATGAGGTGGCAACTTGGCAAATCAATTTTTTTTTTTATTTTTACACATCAATTAAATAGATAATTGTTTCTAATGAGCAAATCTAATGGCTACCACATCAGTTGGACAAAAATTTAAGCTCTTTGGCATTTTTCTTTTATATGTATATAATCTTTTAGTTGTTTATCAATAAATAAATAAATCAATCAAATGTACTTGATGAATGTGTTGGACTGATTAGTTATATGCATTTAACATGGAAGTTGTCATCCAATAAGGGTAATTAGGGTATTTTGAAAAAAATTGAAAGTGATTTAACGGATTATGGATGGAAGTTAGAGGGAGGGGGTCTTAATGTAATTTCAAAAACATGAAGGGGTCTATTTGTAATTGTTAGATTTTAGAGGGGGTCTTAATATAATTTACCCTAAATTCTAAAACCTCTTTTAACAACTCAAATAATAATATTTTATTCAGTATAAGGTAAGAGTTAAAATGACTTTTCCTTCCTCGGTTAACGATGTACCCCTGAAGTATTGTCAGGCTGCTTCGTTTAGTTTTAGAATAGAGGGTGATAGAGTGAAAATCATGTAATAATAGGAGGAAAGGTTTTTTCATTTTACCCTATTTTAAATTGTAAAGGAAAAAAAAAACAAAAAAACAAAAAGAACAAACAAACAAACAAGCCAACCCCTACTAAAATTATCGAGAACCTTATTACCAATATTTAAAATGTTTCGATTCTTTTCTTTATTTTCGAAAATAAGATCTAATTTATAAGTTCTGCATTGTAACCTTCTATCTCTTAATCCATTAGGGTTTATTATAGATTGGAGGATTATATCTAGTCTTTTGCTATACAAACTATGATCCATATGATTTTAAGTTGAAAAGTATGAAATTAAGTATATATGGATGTAGACCTACATACTTACTGATTTTTAAGTCATATTCTTATCCAAAATTTTCCCTCTTTTCAAGCAAATGTACCCAAAATAAAAAGATTAAAAAAGAATTTCTTTTTATTAATATTAAATGTGATTGATTAGCTAACAATATTTTATAAAAATTTAATGAAACAACATAAAAAATGGTGATTAATAAAGATATATTAAATGAAACAATGCAACATATATTAAGGTACTTTAGGTCTACTTTTTACTAAAATTCGTATTGTACTCTATACGTATTTCATTCCATATTCTCTTGTCCTGTATTTTATTAATTATGTATGTAGTTGATACTTCTATTAGAAATGGTGATTTCTTCCTTCACATGGTTGGAGCAATTTCTACATAGGCGGTGCTATATGAAGCACCCTTTGTACAACACTCCGTGCAGTACCCAACTTACATTAACAAAAAAGAGATCTATTAAATAAATTGAAGAATTTTTTATCCATACACATAGTGCTACATAAGGTGTTGTATTTTGGTGCCGTACATAATATTTTCCTTTTTACGTTTTAGGATAAAAGTACTTAAGGAGTTATATACATTGCCACCCCACAAATCTCTTTCTACGTTTCACCATTTAATTAAATTTATTATTACAATTTTACCCTTGTATAAATTGATCATTAAGGACATCAGTAGTAAAAATAAATCAACACACAGTTTTATCTACACCCACTCCCCACGGCCCCACCCCCACCCAGCATAATACCCATTCATCCATTTCTCACTCGTAAACCCCCACTTTCTGACAATCCCTCAACACTCAACCAGAAATCCTCAATGTTTCTTGCATTCTATTTATACCATGACCGTACTCTCTTGGTGTTTCAAGTCCAGCCGATCGTGATAAGTTCTCTCCTCTGTTCATGTCTGCATGATTAATGTTCCACTGATTATTCTTTCCGTGCATTAACACGCAGAAAATTGTAATATCACTATCGCTAATTGATGAGGTTAGGGTCGGAAGCATTTTTGGTGTTGGTGGCGCTTTGGTTCAAATTTGTACAAGTGAGTTTTTTTTTTTTCTTTTTTTTTTTTGGTTACAAAATGAACAGGAAAAAAAGGCCAGCTAAGATGACGGCTGGATTTCATCTAATTAAATAATTAATGATGACAGTGAAACCATGTCCACGTATCTTGATGAGAGTGCCCAGCCAACAGTAACATCTATGAAGTTGAGAGAGATGTTATGGTTAATCACGATAATGAACCATGATTGGTGCGAGTGGGGTTCACATGCATGCCCCACATGAACTTAGAAGGACACTATTTGAAATAGCTGGACATACCCTGCCATAACTGGTGTATGTTTTCTGGTAGAGTTAGGGCTGTAAACGAGCTGGGCTGAGCCGGGCTTTTGAATGGTCAGCTCGAGCTCGTTAGAAAGCTTGTTCGTTAGTTAACGAGCCGAGCTTTAAACGAGTCTTAATTTCAAGCTCGAGCTCGGCTCGTGAAAAAATAGTAAAGCTCGAGCTCGGCTCGATCAGCTCGTTTAGATTAACAAGCCAAGCTCGAGCTCGAATTCGAGCTCAAATTCAAGCTTAAGCTTGAGATCAAGCTCGAGCTCGGCTCGTTTAGATTTTAAAAAAAAAAAAAAAAAAATTTCCCCCTCATCCCCACCAAAACCTTTCCCAACAAGGCCAGCAGCCAGCACACGGCCTCATTCCCCACCAAAACATCAACCAGCAAGCCCAGCAGCCAGCACACAACCTCATTCCCTAATCCCCACCAAAACCTTTCCCAGCAAGGCCAGCAACCAGCACACGACCTCATTTCCCAAAACCTTTCCCAGCAAGGAAACCCCTTCAAGATGACTGCTTTTCAGTCGATCCCAAAGATTGGACCAAAAATCCCAAAGATCAGAGAGCTAAGATGTCGATTTGGTGTAAATACGGCGTACGCGTGACCATAGACAGTGCTAGTAGTGTCGGCGAGAGCTTGCGATGAACTGTCGGCGGCAAGAGCTTGCGATGAACTGTCGGCGAGAGCTTGCGATGAACTGTCAACAGCGAGAGTTTGCGATGAACCGTCGGCGGCGAGAGCTTGCGATGAACTGTCGGCGAGAGCTTGTGATGAACTGGTGCAGGCGTGGAAAGTGTGGCTGACTGGCTAGCTATGAGGTTCGTTTGGATCTGGATGGAGGGTTGGAGGTTGATGCGAGACGAAACAGAGACAGCGAGAGAGAGGGAAATAGCCAAAATGGGGAAGAAGGGTTAGAAGGGCTGATGTGCTTACCGAAAAAGAAGGCTGATGTGACTTACCAGATCTACATCTCAGCCGTTGATTGGAGTTAAAAACTTAAAATGGAATAGAGGGCCAAGATGGCTTTAAATTTGTCACTTGTAAATGGTAAACGAGCTCACTAACGAGCTCCCTAAACGAGCTTCTCATCGAGCCCTAAACAAGCTTATTATCGAGCTCTTAACGAGTTTGTTCACGAGCCTAAACGAGCCGAGTTTTGGTATGCTCAAGCTCGGCTTGTTTACTAAACGAGCCTAAAATTAAGGCTTGAGCTTGGTTCATTTAGTTAATGATCGAACTCGATCCGAGCCTTTATCGAGCTTTCTCGTGAGTCGTTAACGAGCGGCTCAGCTTGTTTACAGCCCTAGGTAGAGTATAAAGGGATGAAATGAGGGTTGGCGTAAAGGAATTATTTTTGGGGGTATGGGGAAATTTTAGAAAATCATGGGGTCTAGAAAAAAAAATAGCTTTTTAAAATTTTTAGATGGGTGATATTGAGAAATGGGGTGTGGAAACAAATTAATGGGATGACAATAATGGTTCCCTAAAACTAATCATGTGAAGACAATTTGATTTCCCAGGACAAGTTAATCTCGGTCCTAGAAGATTAAAACTCAGCAATGCACACATTTGTACTTAAAACAAATTTTTATGCTCAATGCGGCAATGCTCCGTCACTAGTTAATTAGAATTTTAAGCTGGAAGCCAAAGCAAAAATGTGCTTATTTAAAAGCTCCTTTTTGAAACACTCTTGCTGGTCACGTACATATTTATGGATAGAATGCCTTATATATTTAGCACCAATCTGTAGGTACCTTGATGGGTGCTTCTGCAATAATCTAAATTTTCTTTCAATCTTGCAGCGACTAACATGGGCAGCATTGAAATCTGCTGGAGCACCACTAGGTCCATCTGGCAAGGTTTCCAACAGGAAAAGGAAAAGGAAAAGGAAAAATCCGCAGGCCAATATGGACAACTATGTTAACACTCTCTTAGTTGTGTCGACCCTCATTACCACAGTAACCTTTGCAGCTGGTTTTACAATGCCTGGTGGCTATAATGACTCTGACCTATACCAGGGCATGGCAATTATGCTAAAACGCAGGTTGTTCCATATGTTTGTTTTCTGCGACACTATAGCCATGTACAGCTCCATTGTTGTTGTTTTAACCCTCATCTGGGGACAATTAGGTGACCTCAAATTGCTGCATACTGCTCATAGAATGGCATCACCATTTCTGGGAATTGCTCTTACCTCGATGTCCCTAGCATTCATGGCTGGTGTGTGCCTTGTAGTGAGCAAACTCAGTTGGCTTTTCACGACGATTCTAATCATGAGCTTGGTCTTCGTTGTTGCTTTCCTACTGCTCTTGTTTCTACTTTGGTCGCCAATTGAATCGTCTCACTGCATCTTACGCTACATCACTTACTATCCCTTTCGTCTGCTGATATATATGGGCCAGTGTGAGTAAGAAATAATCGGGATCTGGAGGAGTATCTTGTTTGTGATGTATCCCATGATGTACAACATTTAATTATGAGGGTCTTTCATATCTCCTACGTTATAATTGGAATTATCATATTAGCGTGTAATTTCTCCAGGGGCTCATCTTTTGTTCAATATAAGATTTCTGTTTTATTAGCACTAGCTAGTTCTTTTGTGTTTTTTGGGAATTGTCTTGATATAATATGTTTTATGGAGGGTGTTGCTTATGCTTTTTCAGGTTGTAGGGTGGAAGCTCATTTCAGTATAATAAAATTATTTCTCTTTCATGAAAATAAGGTTTATGTGGTCTAACAAAATTGCCTGCGTCCATGGGCACTGATGATCAATTTCACTATGTATTCAAAAGATAACAATAGCAAAAATCACAAACATCGTAGTTTGGGTGTCCCTTAATGTAACCTTTCTGCCTGAGATCTCTTTTCACATCCAATTGCAGCACTCTCAAAAGACGGTTGTGTTCTCTCTCACTAAACACAATAAAACACAAAATTCTTATATGCGGGTTACGACAATAATCCACCTCAAAGGTGCGTATGCATATTTGGGAAGTGCCTACGCACATTAAGTAAAAATACCACGAATGCGTATGCCCATCGGGTATATGCAATTGACAGTTAAGCCATCTAGTTGGCAAAGTTGAAGGAGGGACATACGCAGACGCAGAGTTGTCGAAGCAATGGACAACCATAGCAGTCTGATTCTAGCCATAGCTTGTGCCATCCCTTACTCCAAGCTAGTTTAATGCCGAAAATAGCCGCATGAAGCTCTGCAATAAAAGCTGTTTGGGTTCAATATTTCTTTCCACCTAGTTTTTGGGTACCCATTGTTCCACCATACTCACAATATTTACCCAGCAATCCCATCACATTTAAGCTACATCCACCCTATGTCTGCTGTTGCATCAAAATAGTGGGAGAACTTTGAGAGTGCTGTGCAGCTAAATATTTTTCACGCACTTGGATTTAATAAATCTTACCATGCCATGGAACCTCCTCTTTTTTAAACTTCTTTTCAAAGTATTTATTATTATCTCTATTATCTCATCTCTTCTCACAAATTGATCGGACTAAAATTGTCACGTATACAACCTTTTTTCTTCTCTATATATACGGAATAATATTAAAGCTAAGAGTGTGCGTGTATGTTTTTTTTTTTTTTTTTTTTTCTGGCACCCTAGATTTGCAAGGGAGCATTCAAGCACACCAAAGAATTTTGGGGTACATATATGCAATTCCTTCCTAAAAAATATAGCCCTCATCACAAATGCCAGTATTGAAACCATGCCATCTAGTGAAATCATTAAAGGAAAAAATGAAAAAAAAAAAAAGGTGATTCTTTATGCATGCAATGGCTGAACCCATTTCAAATGCATGCGATAAAAACACAACCGACTAGCTTCCGATGCTATGTAAAGCGTAAGAGAATGACTCAAATTCCATGAACTGTCCAAGAGAATTTGTTTTCACACTAATGTCAGCCTTCTCTTATTCCATCATGTCTTCAATCTCTCAGCCAATCATGAAGAATTCACAGTCACCCCACCGAAAAGAAAACTTACATCCTAAATCTAAAAAAACTAGCTCTGTTTCATAGGTCAGGCGTATTCCTGGTAAACAACTTCTAAGCGACTAAGCCCATTGCAATTGACCACCAACGTACTCATGCTGGAGATGTTGTAGGCAATACACATTCATAATCCTCTACTAATCTCACAACCAACACAAATGTAATCATCAATACAACTTTAATATATTGTAAAATCATAAAGCGTATTTTACTGAAATCTGAAATCAAAGCGTAATTTAGATAGAGAACTCACTATGATATTACCCAGAAGATTATAAAATCGCGCGTCTGTGTTTTAGAGAGAGAGTGAGAGAAAGAGAGAGAGATAGAACCAAATAATCTGCTACCATAGTGGTGAATCTGTCTCTGTTCCTTCCTGTAATGTCGGCATGCACTACAGAGTTAGTTTTCAACCTTGCCATTGGATTGTCAATCAGAATATATACCACTAAATGTAAGGAAATTTGTCAACCTAAGCACCATGCAAATTTGTAGCAAATTAAACTATAACTCAACGACCCAACAAAGCCTTATTGCCATATTTGGTGCCACCATGCACTGTGGGACATTAAATTCTATGTAAGAAAACTAGAAGCAGCAAAGAAGATATAAATGACTTGATTAACTAACCTTCAGCCCAATTAATCTGCAACAAGGAAAGATGTTAAGAAAACCAATAAAATAAGAAAGCCAAGACCTAGGGTAGATGCCAAAGCCCGCCCTTTATTAACAGAGTGATCTCGAATTCAGCATGTATTAGGTCTCAATTATGCATAGGCTGAAACAATTCCTTGCAAGAGCCCAACGGACAGAATGTCATGTACCGAGTTACACAAGTAGTTTTCTGCTCATCCCCTTCTGCTATGCGGACTTGATAATAGCCCGGCCTCAAGTCAATCTTAGTAAAGTATTTAGCAAGGTTTCTGATGGGCTATTTAGCAAGGCTAAGCTGATGCACCGTCACTTTGTTGAGAGCTGGATAATCTACGCACAAGATATCGCAAACTCCCATCGTGCCTCTGGTGATAACCAATGCCTTGCAGGCACCCATGAGATTTGTATCTCCAAATCACATAGCCAAACCAATGAGAACAACACTCATTGGTTCTAAGATATGACACATAGCCCTCATCTAACAATTTCAGTTGGATAGGACACTTGATTATTTGGTGGGCCAGCAGCCTAACTTTAGTTGAGATGCTCGACAGTAAAGATTTCTAATCTGCAACTATTTCCCAAGATCCAAACCAAACATAGTAAAAAATAATGCTATTACCGATCATCATTTACCAGGAAGATCAAGGATTTCACTTACCTCAGAGGAATGTGCAAACTGAACAAATACAAAGCCATAGTGCTCCAAACATTACCACTGTCCCATGGAATATCGATGCCAGGACCGAAATAATATATTTCAGAATTCAGATCAATATATATATATATCCCATATCCATCCATCCCATATTCTATATCTCTTGAAAATCTTGATAATCTAAACTTAGTCAACTTCACAACAAAAAACCTCAGTTTTTTGATCAAGTTACTAACCCACCCACATTTTTTAAAATTTTTTTTTTTTTTCATGGGAGTTCTTCATAAAAACGTGTTATAAGACAAAATTAAAGTGAAATGAACATATAAGATAAAATATTGAGGAACATATAAACACAGAAACATGTTTACAGAAAAGAATAGAAACATGGGAAAACGTTACGGTGCATGAATAAACATAAAAACATTGGAACATAAAAATACCCAAAAGGTCTAAAATCAAATTCGGACAATAGTTAGCGAAAGAAGAGATTATACCTCAATGGGTTCGTGGGTGTTTTCATTTTTGATGCAGAAACACTCAAAAGAAGCTCTGGTCCTAAACCTGGAGTTGAATATGGAGGAAGGGAGACCAACATCTGTAGATTTATTTAGGGGTTTACTATAATCACTGCTAAATTTAGCGGGTAGAGTATAAATGGGAGGCCAATGCAGAAGCATCATTTCCTCTTCTTTCCTGACCTTCTTTCAATGAAATTTAAGTGAATTGTCCACATTAATTACATTCGGCAGGGCGGCACAGTCAGGTCGGGTGAAGACGGCCCAATCCAAATTGGGAGATTGGATGGGTTGGTAGTTGCCCAATCCAATCTAATCTAATCCAATCCAATCTCGGTTACTAAAGGCCCATTTGGATAAACTTCACTTCTTGTTTTTTATTTAAAAAAGTTGACAAATGAAAATTTTTAATAGTTTTTAGGAGTGCAAAATTTTAATTGGTACTTTTAAAAGTTGAGATACCAAGAATCTCTATTTTCTTAACTTTTAAAAGTATGTTTAAAAAATTTTCACCCGAAGCATTCATTCATTTTACTTTTAAAAGTGAAAAACAAGAAATAGAAACTTATCCAAAGAAGCCCTAAAGTAATTTTTCTTATTTCAATATTTGGTTTGCAAAACATACATTAAAAGACTCTAAGTGCCATGACAATAGGAGAACACGCAGGTACATAAGCAAGCATGTAAACACATCTCTAATATATGGGTCTCATTCTTGTACCGATAAAAAGGATTAAAAGAATTTCTTTTAGGGGAATGTTTGTATTATCATTAATAGTATTAGTAAGTTATAAAACTGCCCCCAAAAGGTTTATAGTATTTTTTTGAAAAAAAATTAAAATAATATTAAAAAGAAATGAAATAATGTTTATATTGTGGTATAACAACATACTTAAAATATACATGAATCACATTCTAAAGCTTTTTAAGAAATCTATTTTTCAAAATATTAACTTCATTATAATAATATTGAATATTGCTTACACAATCAACCACTCAGTTAGCTTGCTTTATTAAACACATGCTTGATAGCAACTCGATCAAAATAACCAAGTAGACACCAAGTATCTATCTTGAACGAGATTCGAAATACTCTATTGATGCCAAATAGATTCACAAATAGTATTAATTACCATTTGAAAATCACCTTTAATTTGGAAAATGCTTGGTGCCTTTTTGAATGACTGTAATTATAGAATTTTCTGAAGGTAGTGCATTTTGCAACAAGAATAATATTGGGAATAATCTTGAGAAAGCTGCTACATTTAACACAGTTGGGTTTAATAAATGGGTAAAGTACACAAAACCCTCCTAATTAATTAAAATTCGGTTTCATAAAATTTGATTAAACTGATAAAATGAACAAATAATCCTTTGAACTAGCCATCAAATTTCATATCTATTTCCATCAAATTTAATGCTAAAGTACTAATAGAAGGCTAGTTCAGGCATTAGATCTTTTTAATGGAATCACGCAATACTTATATAATCTAATCCAATTTTTTAACAATAAATAAATAGAATGGGGAAAAGTGTCGTAATCTAATAGTTTAATGAGTTATTTGTTCAGTTTCAAAATTAAGATTTTGTAAAATTGGCCTATACTTCAAGGGGGTTTTGCAAAATCTTTACTTATCAAATGTAACCTTGTTAAGCAAAACCTCAATTTTTTTTAAAAAAATAATAATAATAATTTTTTGAAGATTTCGATATTTCTTCTTGGGTAGGTATATATATATATATATGGTTTCCAAGTTACAAGATGTCTCCATATTTGTTAATTGGAACTATATTGCATTCGTGGGGATTTCCTGTGTATTATTAAGTCTCACATTTAGTTCATCAAAAAAAAAAAAAAAAAAAGGGGTAAAAAAAAAAAAGAAGAAGTCTCACATTAGAAATGGTTTTTAGAATTTCCATGTTAGATAGTATGAAATTGAGAGGCTTCCGCCCAGGATCCACAGTCCTTTCAATTCATCCACCACCCGAGAATATAGGAGTGGCCGGCTGTGGAAGGCTCTGCCCACACTCTCTAGTCTTCTCCCACGCTAATTAAATTAGCGCTTCTCTCGTGGTCCGTGCGGTTTTAACTATTTTATTTCATCTGAAAGAATATTGATGTACACGCGCGTCCCCCCCCCTTTTTTTTTGATTAACTTGTTTAACTAGTTTGGCCAAGTCATTTGACAGTTACTCAGTCTTTCTTAAGGATTTTAATTTTTTTAATTTTTTTAATAGGTGAGGCGGTGTCAATGCACCTATTTAAGTGTTCAGCTGATGCACCAAAAAAGTTGGTAACTATAAGTCTATAATAAAATAAAAAAGATATTAACACTCCAAAAAGAATCTCCCACACTGCCCTAGATCTCCCACTAAGGGCGGTTGCGGTTTGATAGGCCGATCCATAGCAATTGAGGCAATTGTGTTAGACCCTAACACCTAAGGCCTCAACTCGCACATTAAAAAATCCCTGTACAAAGTCCCATTTAGTTTCTCAAGGAGGTTCGATAAAATTGTAATGTTATAGAGAGAAGTCCCATTTAAAACTCTAGCCTTGGGCCCCATTTAAAAAGGCTTCATTTACAATGAGGCATTTTTTTTTCTCTCTTTCCCTTTTTTTATTTTTTATTTTTTTTTCATATCCCTAATCTGGTAATATCAACAATAAGTATCAATATTTTTTCATAAGTTGTTTATTATTATTATTATTATTATTATTATTATTTTAATAATAAAAGAGCTTAAGCATCAAAGATAAGTTTAACATCGTAACTATGTTAGTATCCTATCCTAAATCCTCCCTATCATGTGCATCAAACTCTAAATTTTATTAAAGAAAGAAAGACAAGACGAATAATAGAGAAAATAGAATAGAAAATATGAAAGATTTAATCCGAAATTGTTTACTCAATAAGCGAGGAGAATGCTACTAGGGTATCATCTATGTATCTTGTTACAGTTGTTATAGTGAGGCTCTAGCTCTTGAACAGAAACAGAGGGGGAGGGGGGTGGTTTGGGGTTTAATGTCTCTCTCAAAAAAATGATCCTAGGTAGTTTTAATTATAATACATAATCGGATATGATCGATGTCCCAGTCATGAAGTCTTTCTTTATGAATTAATTTGTCTACCACAACGAAACAACCAACCAGTTTCCCAAGTTCAAATCATCCGTTGTTGATGGTAGTACGTATAACTATATATAAATACTTAAAATAGATACTTGTCTTGCCCATTTTCGTTTTCCAATTCTTCCATAGACAAAACACCCAGCATACATTTCTCATGAATGAGGCCATCCCATCAACCTCTGAGGCTGAAGATGCCAATTTGCTGGAGGAGAGTTACCCAGCAGCTGATTTCATGGATCCTGTTTTGTACAGAGCTGTCACCGAAGGTGAAATTCTTAAATTTTGTAAAGCCAATCCAATATATGGCGAAGACCATCGTCAACCGGCCCAATGTGTGCGCCAAGTTAGTCCCCAGAAGAAC
Organism: Liquidambar formosana; assembly: GCA_039720395.1. Taxonomy (NCBI): domain Eukaryota; kingdom Viridiplantae; phylum Streptophyta; class Magnoliopsida; order Saxifragales; family Altingiaceae; genus Liquidambar; species Liquidambar formosana. Next base: position 9,502,962 of record CM077824.1, on the reverse strand, counting down.
ACAGTTCTTCATATCGCAACCAGCCGTGGACACGACGAGATAGTTTACGCCATCTGCAAAGACTCGCCCATGCTTGTCAAGGTCCAAAACTCAAGCGGTGACACCCCACTTCATATTGCAGCAAGAGCGGGCAGATCATCGCTAGTTGGTCTGTTGGTTAATTGCAGAGAAATCGAGTTGGGAATTGAGAATGAGAAAGGCAATACTGCTCTGCATGAGTCCTTGCTTCATCGTCACGAAGGGGTGGCTCGGATTTTGATCGATAAAGATCGAAATATGTCGTATCCTGTCAATAAAGAGGGAAAATCTCTGCTCTATCTGGCCGCAGAAGCAGGTTATCCGGATATTGTTCAGAGTTTAATGAGGAATCCTCTGGGAAAATATGACACAGAAGTAAAGCAAAACAAATCTCCGGTGCATGCTGCCATTTTGGGAAGGAACACATGTAAGAAATTCTACCCTCATATTTTACCAAAAATCCAGTAAGCTAGCATATATTATGTGCAAAAATAAAATCACTTAAATGCTAAAAAAGTCCTGCAATAATACACCATTAGATATTTAAATTTAAATAACCCGCAAAAGTAGCGTAAATGATAAAAGATTATTTAAATTTAAATAACCCGCAAAAGTAGCGTAAATGATAAAAGATTACATAGGGTTTAGGCACCAAAGAGTCCAAGTTGAAGTATCCGCTTTCTCACTAGCTATAAGATGGATTAGCTTGTGGGTAATTTATGTGTTGTGGAGATTAATTTGGACTCAAACCTCAATAGAAATAGACTTAATTAGAATAACCCTCCTTAGGGGGGAAAAAATACTAAACTAAAACTATGCCCGAATAACATCAAAAACCATGTTGAGTTTTTTAATACACAACTACTATTAATAAATTTCTTATTTATAATAAATAAATAAATAAATAAATAACCTGCGCATATGGGTCATGCGCCACACAAGTGCACCGGATTGGCCCCACTAGTGGCAACACCCATCCTGTTCCTCAGGATAGGTCTCTGTGCACAGTAAAACCCTAGATATATTCTTTGGGCTTTAAAATTGCAAAATCAGAATGTTTTAGAACTTATTTTTAATATGCACTTGCCAAGCAAGAGGTCTTAGCCTAGGTTCAACTCTCGCCACTCCCCTTCAAGGTCATCCCCATGAAATTTGTCCTGTAATTGCCCAGTGCATGTAGGACAGGGGGATTGTATATGCCTAGAGGGATTAGCCAAGTGCAAAGCATCTAGAACCTCCTAATATAAATAAATAAATAAAAGCTACTCTACAGAGGACCAAGATGCATTAATTAATTGATACCATTAATTAAACCAATCTAATGCCTAAACAAACTTTTTATAATTAGTCTAGGCATTAAAAATAATTAGTTTAGACATTAAATTTGACAAAAATTGGCAATTTATTGAGAATTTGATGAAAGTATGCTTTAAATTTGATAGCGGCAGTCAACAAAGTGTCGCAATTAACTAGTTCATGGTTATTTGTTCTGTTTAAAGGTCAAGTGAATTGTGTCAAAATTAATCCGTACTATCATATTAAATCAACTCTTATCATAGATGGTTGGACTGAAAATTAACAAAACACTTACTTTTAGTTTTTTAGTGCAAATAAAATATTTTTTAAGGGCAAAACAATAACTTCGAAGTTTTAAATTTTTAAATACCCACTGTACACTAATTTTTCCGTCATGACATTCACTAATTGATCAGTATTTTCATTAAAAGACTTTAAATTATAAATAGTAAAATTAAGATAATAAAATTAGGAAAGATGCACTGCATAGGACGTGCCACCCCCTATAGCATCAATAAAACAAAGGAAAGTCGCCGTTTAGTACATCTTGGCATTGCAATAAAACTAACGTCATCCAATAATTCATCCCAAATCATTCGAGGAGAGGATCACTCCCACTTAAATGACTCCTAGAAAATATTATTTCTATATGAGTAAAGTGATTTCCCATCCTATTAGCTTTGCCTGTAAACATATATTATTGTGACAGAAAATGCTACCTAGCCCCGCATACTTTGCCCTGCACTCTTACCCTATTAAGAGAAAAATGAGGTAACGTTATGTAACGTTACCTCATTTTTCTCTTAATAGGGTAAGAGTTAACCATAAAATACAACACAACGTTACCCCATTTTCTCTTAATAGGGTAAAAGTGTAGGGCAAAGTGTAGGGTTAGGTAGCATTTTCCATTGTCACCTTTCCAAACTAAGTCATTTTGACCATTGACCAATGAACTGCATGTTATTATAAGTTTTCATTCTAGGCATTTTCTTGAAAAATGCTTTACAGCTAGTGGTGATGATCAATTATTGTGTGAATGTCAGATGTTCTGCAACTAATGTGGGAAGAGGACTCAACGCCCTTCAATCTAGTATGTGAGCAAGGGGCGACACCTCTTCACTGTACAGCCGCTACTGGTCATGTTGACGGGGTAAAATTCTTATTGCAAAAAATTCCTGCTGCTGCTTATCAACCGGACAAGAATGGCTTCTACCCTGTTCATATAGCATCTAGGGAAGGCCATATCGACATAATTCAAGAGATACTTCAACGGTGGCCGGACTCGTGGGAGTTGCTCAATCAAAGTGGTCAAAATATTCTTCATGTTGCAGCTAAAAGTGGAAAAGCCATAGCGGTAAGTTATATGCTTAACATGCCTGAGCTAACTAAGAAGCTTATAAATGACAAAGATGAGGATGGAAACACCCCTTTGCATTTGGCCACCATTTATGGGCATCATAACATTGTGAGGGATATGACATTGGATGCGAGAGTTGAGTTAAAGCTAGAGAACAGCGAAGGGCTGACAGCGCTTGATATTGCAGAGGAAAACATGAAAACAAAGGCTTCATTTCAAAAGGTACGTGCTCTCCAAAGTAATTTAATGAGTTGTCACATGGATGGTCTTTTCCCCTGAGGTAGATCAATGGTTCTTGGGACTTACATCTTAAAAAACTATATATCCCAGCGTTTTTGTGCCAATCATTAATGGGTTTTCTTAACTTGTGTCCTAATGTACATGTTGAGTTACATTAATAAGGCAATCATTAGATAGGAAATGATAAAAATGTATAGAAAATTGTGCAAATATATTGCATAAAAAAACTGTGGAACCGCTTAAAAAACTGTAAGAGAAAAAAGGGAGGGGATCCGCATCCATAACGTAGTTAACTGATTTTGATATTCAAATGTGCAGCTGTTAACATGGATGGCCTTAAAAGTCGTTGGCTCTCCACGACCTCTACATTCACAGGTCTTCAAAACTCGAAGACAAATTTCCGCACAAGAACAGTCCCCACACTTCGAAACTTACAGGGTTAAGATCAATACAATTTTGATGATGGCAATACTTGTAGCAAGTGTAACCTTTGCCGCTGGTTTCTCGATGCCTAGTGGGTATAACAACTCAACCCTGGACCAAGCCATGGCCACCATGCTAGCAAACCCAATTTTCCATGCATTTGTGATCTGCGATATCGTAGCTATGTATAGCTCCATCATTGTTGCTGTCACCCTAATATGGGCACAATTATGTGATAATAGCTCAGTCCTCGTTGCCCTTAAATTTGCAATGCTACTAATGGGGATAGCACTTGCCATGGTGTCCATAGCGTTTATGGCAAGAGTATACCTCGTAGTGATCCAACTCCATTGGCTTTCCCAAATTGTTTTGGTCATGGGCGTAAGCTTCCTCATCACACTAGTGTCCCTCTTTGTTCCATTGTGTTCCTCCAGCGACCGCATCTTCCATCTCATTTCCTATTATCCCTTTCGTCTAGTGTTATTTGTCTTTGGAAGCTATACAGATGGTGACATTGCAGAATAAGTTGCAGCTGTCTTTTATTTCTACTGTTAACTACCGTTAACTATTATTAGGACTATTGTGTGTGTTGATTTCAAATAATGTTAACTAGGGTTAACATTTTTACATGTAAAAATAATATTAAGTGTGTTGATTGTATGTAAAAAAAATAGTTGGCATTATCAATAAAGCTTCCATTTTCTTTGTGCGAATATTTGTGGAGGGATGCTTTATCTTTGATGTAGCATTTTCCAAACAAATTGAATTTGCACTTGACCATATTTGCCATGCAGAAGATACTCTACCACTGGTCAAGGGCGAGCAGCTCCATCCCCTGTAGATGAAAAGTGCTCCATACCCCATGTAGTACTCTTGTGGCCCTAACTATTTGTTTCGAGGTACCATTCCAACTTTTCTAAAAGTGACCATTTTTACTTTCCAATGTGGCCGATTTTATGTGATCTAAAATTTCTAGTAATGTGACCCAAAGCAAAGAAAGTGTGACCACAAGCAAAGAAAATGTGACCAAGCTAGCGAATGAACAAAAGATTTATCATCCAATGTGACCAATTTTACTATACCATGTGATCATTTTTACAACTAGATGTGGTCAGATATTTAAGGAGGCCATGATACCCCCAAAACAAAGAAGAATTTCTCTATTCTCAGAGTTAGTCTACTCACTTTACCAGTGGTCAGATGGTTTTATCCAAAATGGAAAAAATCATGACTCCACCCAAAAACAATTAGTTGCCATGATCTTAGATGTTCCGTTGGTTAATTGCAGTGGATTAATTTTGGGCCATAACAATGAACAGGGCAATACTGCATTGCACGAGGCATTGCGATGTGGTCGGGAAGTGATAGCTCATGATTTGATACTGAGAGATCAAAAAATGTCCTATTCTGTTAATAATAAAGGAGAATCTCTCTTGTATCTGGCTGCAAAAGCCGGATATGTGGATCTCGTGATACTACTCATGAGACATCGAATGGGAATCGATGACAGAGAAGCAAGGCAAAACAAGTCACCTGCGCATGCTGCCATTTTAGGAAGGGACCTAGGTAAGGAATTCTAGCTACCTTAATTTTTGTTAACATAGAATGGAAAATTAACCTACGTTGTGTCTGATTCTCGAAAAGTAGGTGGAGATTCTCGAAAAGGATAATAAAAGGGTAAATTACACTCACACTTGACACTCCTTCCAGTTTCTAATGGTCGATGCGGATCTCTCTTTTTCTTTTCTTTTTTAAATTACACTACAACCTTTTTTTATACAAAATAAACCACAAAAGACACCCTTACTAGTCAGTCTACTACTAACAACCGGCAATGAGAGCTGAAGTTAGTGACATCATGCAAATATTTTTTTGAAAGTACCTTAAACACCCTTGGATACTTACTGTTTGGCTACTAAAATAACATAATCTTACTTAATGCACATTTCTTGTGTTCCCAAACACGCCCAAATCTCACCATCTCTGCAACTCAAACATTACCATTCACCACCACCACCACCACCACCACCACCGTTACTTGCCTATACCACCATGCACCACCAGTTGTGGGTGCCACACCATGAATGGTGACCACGTACATACACCGTGCATTTCTTTTAAATATAAAAATTCTTAAATATTTATGTATTTTTTCTGAAGAAAAATTTTTTTAACCCCCACCATTATAGATGGATGAGACTGTGATTGTGGTTAAAGGTATGGTGCTAAACTTGATTTGTGCTCTGTATTCTATGAATTTGATATTAGGAAGAAGGGGCTCTGTATTTTGTGAATTTGATTGGAAAGAGTGGGGCTTTATCGAGATAGGTGTTGAATTGTGATAAAGATGGGGGCTCAATATATTTATAATTGAGCTTGAATTGGATGGTAAAAGGAGCATTTGCAGCAGCCATGGTGACTTCCTCCCTGGTAATAAGGTCTTGATCATGGGCATGGTGCCCATCGGGTTATAATCGTTAGTCTAAAAAAAAAAAGAAAAAAAACAGAGCATGAATTAAAAAACAAAAAACAAAAAACAAAAAATAAATTGAAGAACAGAGGAGGAAAGAGGAGAAAAAATTGGGGGAGGGGGGGAGAGAGAGTCTTCCTTCATTAGAGGGAGATGCCGTTCTACCCTCAAACAAATTCATGGAAATTGTTTATGCCTTGTTTTGTGAGCACTCAAAAAACTTCTTTCACCTGACACCTTCTGTTTCCGTTAGAATTTGAATTTTGGCAGCAAACCGTGGGATTGGTCTATGTGGCTGACAGCTAGCTTGTGCTGACGGGGATTCATGGCCTGTGGGAGAATGACAAATGGCAAAGAAGATACACAGCTGGCTTTTGTAACTGCTGTTTTTGCAATTGCTGCTGCAAAACGTGGGGAGAAAAAAAACAGAGCACAAGGACGAAAAAACAGGGGCTGGTTTATGTGTGGAGAAGTGATAAATGAAGGCAGTTGAGGAAGTTATGGGTGTTTGCTGCAAACGTGGGATCAAAGTAGAGAAAGAAGGTGCTGCAAACGTGGGCTGAGGAGGCTGAATCTTCTGCAATATTGGAGTAAATTCTGGAGCAGTTTTGAAGGAGAAAACTACCATGGCAGTTTTCTTCAGAAGAAATTTTATTCGGTTGGAAGGGAAGTCAGCCTACTATAAAATGCAAAAATGAAGACTAATTGGGGGTTCCACAACCAACAATCCTTTTCAGGATCTTTCAATCATAGGAGTAGTTTTTAATTAGATCAACTTTCAAAATCTTTCTTGTAATCGGTTCCTTTTCAATCTTGCAAACAATTTCGTATTTGTAATAGCATTTGGTTCGTGTTTAGAATTCAAGTTTTGTGGATTTCATTTTCAGATTATGTTTGGTAATGTGTTCTCTACTCTTTTCATTTCAGTTTAACATTTACATGTTTTCTTGTTTCTTTTTGTGACATTCACGCCAGAACTTTAAAGGAAGAACCCCTTCTCCTTTCACAATCGCCTAACAATCCATTCCCAAGTCGTAAGAGGTTGTGTACGCACAACTTCGGGCTGAACTTGGCCCTGGCATGCCCACAAGATTCACCGACCTAGGAAGACCACTTTTAGTGCGAACACCATTTTGGCATGCCCGGTGGGACACGAAGGTGTTAATGTCAAAAAGAAATACTCGCGCAACTGGAAGCGCCTTGGAAGGACAACACCCTTCTGAGGAGGAATCCCTTCTTGAGGATGTCCCAGTTAGGGAATTCTCCATGTTAGAACGGTTGGAAAATTCCATCAAGGATATGTCCAGGGATCTGTCCGAGGCTATGCAAGGCCTTGTGATTTCAGTTAATAAATCTGCTAAGACCATTGAAGTTTCAACAACTAAGAATGAATTGGCACTTGGTTTGCTGACCAATGCTATTTAAGCACTCTTAGACAAAGAAAAACCAAGCAAGAGTCCTACGGATTCAAGCCAAGAAAAGGCGAATGGGGTGAATGTTACCAATCCTTCTTCAAGGTCACCACTTCCTTGGCCTGATGAAGTTTATGTGCTTCCACCTTTTAGGGCTGGTCAAGTAGACTAACCAGTGGCTGAGACTTCCCAGGGGGGAGGGGGCAAGAAAAATGGTATTTCCATTGGCCAAGAAACTGTAGGCCGAGCAAATGACCAAAGTCCTTCAATTGTTTAAATTTCCAAGGGAAAAGAAGTTGTTGAAAGGGTGACAAACCCTCTGTTTGAAAATGAACTCAGGCCATATAGAGTTCAAACTTCACCAGACTCTATTGTAAGCCGAGACAATAGGCAGTTTTCTAATGTTGTACCAAACAGTGACCATTTTAGGCCACAAGAGCCAGTTTTTGATAATTACAATATGCATATTGTCGAATATGTAGGCCAAAGGCATGGCCAAAGAAATTATGGAAATCCTCAGAATGGACGGCCTGACCGTAATGAAGTTATGAATATGATCGAGCAATATGTTGGCCATCATCCTAATAGAAGAATTCGTAGGCCATTGTATAGAAAGCCTTATCCGGAGTGGATTGACCAATGTAATGAATTTCCTAGAGGCTTTAGATGCCCTGATTTTTCATTATTTTCTGGTGAAGAACGTCGTTCTACTGTTGAACACATTGGTAGGTTTACCATTCAATGCGGAGAGTTGGCAAACAATGAGTTTTATAAACTCAGGCTGTTTGGGAATTCCCAAACTGGCCCTGCTTTTGTTTGGTATATCAACTTGCCTCCAAATTCTATTCAATCTTTGGGAGAGATGGAGGAGAGTTTTCATATGCAATTCTATCGATTTGAACCTGAGGTGACCATGGCAGATTTGTTTAGGTTTAAACAAATGCCAGGGGAGATATCTGAACAATATATTTCTTGATTTAAGAGGGCTAGAACAAAATGTATGATACCCTTACCAGAGCCCGAATTTGTCAGGCTGGCTCAAAACGGCCTGAACTTTGATCTCAGGAAGAAATTTAAGGGTGTAGATTTTGAGGATCTGTTTGAGTTATCAACTAGGACCTCGAGATATGAAAGATTGTTAAAAGAAGTTGATCAATATAACAGCTCTTCTTATGGAACTTATTTTCAGGATCCTAACTATGAAATTGATCTTGCAAAAATCATTGGCTAAAGGCCAATGGTATGTCCAGCTTTGCAAAGAAAAGATGTTGAGGTGCCTCCGCCGACTGCAACGACGGCTAGGAGGAACCCAATGGATGTGGGGAAAAAAAATATACTTTTGACATCTCAAAAGCAAGTGATATCTTTGATCATTTGCTGGCAGGGAAGTACCTTAGAGTGCTGGAAGGTCATAAGGTTCCAAATAAAGAAGCCGAACAATATTGTAAGTGGCATGGGGTAAAATCTCATACCACCAACAATTGTGTAGTGTTCCGGAATCTTGTTCAAGATGGGATTAATCGTGGGATGTTGAAGTTTCCTGAAAAGAAAGATGATATGGTGGTAACTTTAGATCCTTTTCTAGCAGTGAATGTTGCTTTTGTTGATCTGAGGAATTTCAGGAATCACGAAGTCTATGGTGTAAGAATTCCTCTAAGGCCTGAATATAGTCTAAGGCCTACAATGAATAGTCTAAGAACTCAATCCCAGATGTGTGTTCAGTGCCAATAGTAGTTTATTCCTCATTACAATTGGCCTAATCACTATGTTGGTGGAAATCCGCAGCCCTATGTTCCTGTGAGACCAATGCCTCTGGTAGATAAAAGGAATTGGTCATGGCATCGAAAACTTTTGGAGTCCAATCCCTAGATTAACAATGTTTTGCAGGTGAATGCTGATGAAGGTGAAAGCTCAAGGCCTGCCAGAACAGTCAAGCCTCTTGTGACCAAAGAAGGAGTTTGGACAAGGCTGCAACATCCCAAATTTCCATAACCTCCTTCCAGAAGTCAGAAAAGAAGAATGCAGCATCGTAGAGCTTCAGAACGAAGGAAAGGTGAAGGCCGAGGAAAAATGGAAGAAATAGTGGTTGACAGAGTCGAGGAAAAGGCAAAGATTGGGATTTTGTCTGTTGTAGAAAGAATTAAACTAGATTCTCGGCTTGAAGAAGGAAAAGGCAAAGAGGTGGTTTTAAAGAAGGACAAAGCTGAAGATGAAGAAAGGGATGAGGAGTCATTTACTATTCAGTTTGGCTCTTTACCTCCTGTTGTTGGTTGCAATATGGTTTTTACTTTGCCAGTTTCATTTTAGGCCAAGCCAGATCAAAGTGAGTATATGGCTGGAGATGTAGTAGATGCTCAGGCCCAGCAGCTTTAATGAGTTCAGCCGTGGCGAAGGAGAAAAAGGAAAAAGATGAAGCAGAAAGGATGGTTTTTGAAAAGCCATCTGAAGTTATGACTCAGCATTTGAGGCCATTATACATCAACGTTCATATGAATGGCAGCCCTGTTCCACGTGTCTTAGTAGATAATGGGGCAGCTGTTAATATCTTGCCTTCAAGTATGCTTAAAACTTTGGGGAAAACTGAAAAATATTTAATCCCTTCAGAGGTTACAGTGGCGAATTTTTCAGGTGGAATAACTAAGGCAAAAGGGGTACTTCCAATATACTTGGCGGTTGGAAATAAGGAATCATTGTTGGCCTTCTTTGTGGTCGATTCAACTTCGTTTTACAATGCATTGTTCGGTCGTGATTGGATACATTCTAATTGCTGTGTTCCATCATCGTTGCACCAGTTTCTAATCTTTCGGAATGGTGACAAAGTAGAGATCGTGAAGGTAGACCAGAAACCATTTCTGGCTGGATCAAATTCAGCAGAAGCATACCTCTATGGTGAGGAGGTTGGCCCAATCAAGTTTGTAGGAACTGACAAGTATGGAAATCCAAAGAAGATGACTACAGAAGTGAATTCTTTTCCTTTTGAGTCTGTTGAAGAAGTGATGAAGGAAATTCACCGGCCCAATGTTATAATTCCTTACAGGCCGATGCAAAAATGCATTATAGAGGAGATTCCATGAATAGTACAACCAAGAGAAGTGAGCAGGAAGAGTGTTTGGCAGCTCTTTCTCAAAGATTGTTTGTATATGCCAAAGAGAAAAGCTTGTTTGATGTTTCTGAAGCAGAATGTATTATGGAGGCTGAAGAAGAATCAAAAGAAGAGGAGATTGGCCTAGAAGAATTGGAGTTGGCCCCAGCCAAACTTGATGACCTTAAGGCCGATGTTCAAGACCCTTTGGAGGAAGTTGAGTTGGGAGAGAATGGAGAAAAAAGACCTACGTTCATCAGCTAGCTGTTAGATGATGGCTTTAAAGTGGAGTTGATTGCCCTGTTGAAGGAATTTAAAGATTGCTTTGCTTGGGATTATCACGAAATGCCCGGGCTAGACCGCAAGTTGGTGGAACACCAATTACCAATCAAACCAGGTTTCAGGCCGTTCAAACAACCACCAAAGCGTATGACAGCTGAGGTCACTTTGAAGGTCAAATAAGAGGTGGAGCGGCTTTTGAAAGCAGAGTTCATTGTACCAATCAGGTATGCTGAATGGGTATCAAATGTAGTCCCTGTTGTTAAGAAAAATGGCAAATTAAGAGTGTGTGGGGACTTTAGACATTTGAATTTAGTAACTCCTAAGGATGAGTATCCCATGCCGGTGGCCGATGTGCTAGTTGATCGGGCCACCGAGCATGAGATTTTATCTTTTATGGACGGCCATTTTGGGTACAACCAGATTTTTATTAATGAAGAAGATATACCTAAAACTGCTTTTAGATGTCCAGGAGCTGTAGGAATGTTCGCTTAGAGAGTAATGTCCTTCAGCTTGAGAAATTCCAGGGCAACTTACCAACGGGCTATGAGTTCAATATTTCATAACATGATAGGCAAGTTTTTGAAAGTGTATAATGATGATGTTGTTGTTAAGTCCAAAGGAAATAAGTGCCATTTAGAAAATTTAAAAAAGGCCTTCATCAGAATGAGAAAACATCAATTAAAATTGAATCCTTTAAAATGTGCCTTTGGAGTAAAGGCAGGAAACTTTTTAGGATTTTTGGTTCATCAGAGAGGAATTGAGGTAGATAAAAACAAGGCCAGGGCTATCATGGAAGCTAAGCTTCCTCAAAATAAGAAGGAGTTGCAAAAGTTTTTGGGAAAAATTAATTATCTGCGGAGATTTATTTCTAATCTTGCAGGGAAAATAGGAGTGTTTTCGCTATTGCTGAAATTACGGGCGACGGAAGAATTCATTTGGGAGAAAGAGCATCAAGAGGCTTTTGATCGTGTTAAGCAATACCTGACAAGTCCATCGGTCTTAATCCCACCTTCTCTAGGCTGTGGACTCAGACTTTATGTTTCAGCGGCCGACAAGTCCATTGGATCCATGTTAGCTCAAGTCAATGACAGAGGACAAGAGCAGGCTGTGTATTACCTTAGCAAGACTTTGACAAGTGTTGAGCAAAATTATACTTTTACCGAGAAGTCTTGTTTTGTAATTTTCCATACTGTTATGAAGTTGCAACATTACTTTGCTAATCACACTGTTTCTATCATTTCAAAAAATGATTTGGTGAAGTATATGTTGTCTAAGCCTATTTCTAGAAATAGAATCGGCCGTTGGTCTTTCGCAATCTCTGGATATGCATTAAGGCATGTTCCTCAAAAATTTGTAAAAGGTCAGGCGCTAGCAGACTTTCTGGCCGATCATCCTATGGACATTAAAGAAAATGAAATCGAATTGGATCTGGGATATGCAGATTTGTCGGCTTGGATATTGGAATTTGATGGTTCCAGGACGGAGAAAATGTGTGGAGCAGGAATTGTCATTACCTCTCCAGGTGGTCAAAGGTACGAATATGCTTTCCAATTAGATTTCGAGTGCAGTAATAATCAGGCCGAATATGAAGCATTAATTATCGGCATGGAGATTATGAAAGATATGAATGTGGTGAATGTAGAGATTATGGGGGATAGCCAATTGGTCATAAACCAGTTGGCTGGTACTTTCAAATGTAGCAGTTGGGCATTATCATCTTATTGTGCTACTGCTTCCCAGTTACTAGATCTGTTTGATGATGTAGTGTTAAAATTTAAACCAAGGGATCTTAATAAGGAGGCTAACGAGTTAGCTCAGTTGGCCTCAGGCTTGAAAATAAGAGATGGTTTAGGCCAAAGAACTGTTTTGGTAGAAAAAAGGGTTTTACCATCTATTCGTGATAGAGGTTTAGATTTGGAGGTAATGGCAGTTGATTTAGATTCTAGTGATTAGAGAACACCGATTATGATTAGATTGGTGAATCCAGGTGGGGTAAAAGATAGAAAATTGAGGTTGCTGGCTACTCAGTTTGTGATGTATGAAGGAGACTTGTATAAAAAGAGCAATGATGGTTTGTTGCTTAGATGCCTTGGGAAAGATGAGGCAATGATAGTTATGGCCAAGGTCCATGAGGGAATTTGTGGTGCTCATCAGGCCGGGGTAAAAATGAGGTGGTTAATAAGAAGATATGGCTATTATTGGCCATCGATCTTGAAAGATTGTATAGAATATGCTAAGGGGTGTAGTGCTTGCCAGAAACATGGCCCGATTCAACATGTTTCGGCCATTGATCTGCGATATATTATAAAGCCTTGGCCATTTAGAGGCTGGGCGATTGATGTTACAGGCAAGATATATCCTCCATCTTCAGGCCAACATAATTTTGTGATTGTGGCCACTGATTATTTTACAAAATGGGTTGAGGCCGTTCCAAAAAATTCAGTAGATCAAACGGTTGTGATTAGTTTTATAAAAGAGCACATTGTGCATAGGTTTGGACTGCCTGAAACTATTAATACAGATCAGGCAAAGTCTTTTTATGGGGAGCAAGTTAAGGCCTTTGCAGTGGAGTATGGTATAAAGCTTACAAATTCTACTCCTTATTATGCTCAGGCCAATGGTCAGGTGGAGGCTATGAATAAAGTGTTAAAAAATATATTGAGCAAGATGATGGTGGATAAGCCTTGGACTTGGCATTTGCAGTTGTCTAAAGTTTTATGGGTGTATAGGACTTCATATAAAGAAAGTATTAAGACAACCCCTTTTGCCTTGACTTTTGGGCATGATGCAGTCCTACCATTAGAAGTCACCATCCCTTCTTTGAGGGTGGCTTTTCAAGAAAAATTATTGCCTTCTGAATATAAGAAGGCGATGATCGTGGAGTTAGAGAATTTGGATGCTGAAAAGCTTAGGGCCTTAAACTCTATTGAGGTGCAGAAAAATAAAATTGCAAGGGCTTACAATAAAAGGGTTAAGTTCAAGTCGTTTGTTGTTGGTGACTTGGTGTGGAAAGTAATTTTGCCCTTGGGTTTTAAAGATCCAGTATTTGGTAAGTGGTCTCCAACTTGGGAAGGACCATTTAGAGTTAAAGTTGTGATACCTGGAGGAGCCTATGTACTTGAAGCTATGACTTCAGGAAAAGAGTTTAGTTCAATCAACGAACGGTATTTGAAAAAATATTTTCCCACTATGTGGGAAACTGTCCAACAAGAGGAGTAATCATATAAAATTAAAGCCGATTAAATTCAGCAGTTCCAAAAAATACAAAACATTGTTCAAAAAGAGAGATAACTGCAAAGTACTTAAAGAAAATGATCGGCCTAAGAAAAGAAGCCTTTTGGAAGGCTTGATTGAGCTAAAGTCCAATTTCTCTGAAGGCGGTCCATCTCTGCCTCAGCATCTTCCTTTTCCTTCTCCCAAGTAGGCGCCTATGCACTGGAAACTTGATAAGGAGTCTTCAGCTTGGCAACAGCAGCAAATTCCACGGCCTGACCAGACTTCTTTGCCCTCAGTTGAGTTGTTTCAGTTTCCAGTTCTGAGGCCATTTGGTTCTTCTTTTCTTGAAGTTGTAGGATCTCTTTCTCAATTTCTGCAATGGTGGTGGACTTGATTTTGATATTGGCAGTTAAGGCTTGGACTTCCTTCTGCACTGCTAACATCTTGGTCTTGGCAGACTCCATCATGGCTTTGGTGTTTTCTCTGTCGTTGAGGCTATTTTCTGCTTTACTTTTTCGGGTGGAGGTATTTGAGAACTCTGCCAGAAGGTCTTTCAAATTGGCAGTGATGGCTTTGAGCTTCTCCTTTTCTGTGTCATCAGTGGTGCAAGAAGAGAGGAAGGTATATGCAGATTCAAATTTAGCAAGTAAATCTACGGTGAAGTCAGAAAGCTTTAAGGCCATTAGTTCCAAAAATATGTACTTAGCTTTTTCAAGCTTAGTATTGGAAGAAGCAAAAGCAGAAGCAGGAGTATCTTCTGGGAGAATAGGGGTTGGTTCCAGGTTTTCCAAGGCTGCAAACCATTCCTCAAGATCATCTGTGATTTCAATAGGGCTCGCTGCGGAAGTGATTGGTTGGGGAACTTCTTTCTCAGTTTCCTTTAGGCTGGTTTCTTGCAGATTTTCTTTAAGCTGTTCAACTTGGATTTTCTTTGAAAGAGGAGAATTTGAAGACCCTGAGGCCTCCATGCTGTCATCAAGAATCTTCACTGGGCTAGAGCCAGGACTCTCACTTGTAGTGGGTAAAGGGTTCAATCGGCCAGAGGATCCAAAACCAATTGGTCTTTTGGCTGGAACAGTTTTGGTAGTTTTTGGCTTAGGTGGCTTGTCTTGTTCCGGGGGTGGAGTTGGTTGAGAGCTTTCTACTGAATCTTCTGTAGCTTCATCTTGGTCAGACAAAGTCTCACCAGGAGTCTGAGTGGGAGCAGTTACTGCACAGAAATAGAAATTAGGCCACTGTTATTATAGAGGAAAAGAAGTAGCAAAAAAATTATACCTATTAATATTGGTTGGCCAGGGATAATGCGAACAGCTTCATGGTTAGGCTCAATGTCATGGGCAGTGGAATAGAATCCGGAGAATTTAACTCCATTTCTTTGTCTTGGAGGCTTCAAGGGATCAGGAATAGCAAATGGTGCAGTAGGTATGCAAGGAATATTTTTGTTAAATGGTTTGAGGTACTTAGTTGGGTTTTTAGGCCACCTAGTTCTTAATGTGTGAGCAGGGGCTTGGTTTAAAAAACAGGTTGGTTGTGATTTTTGTATCATTTCAAAAAGGGCTGTGGCTATCTTTTTGGCCATGATATTCTTGGGGTCTTGTGGGTTCCATTTTATTTTGAAAAACTTTTCAAATCTTTTTATTTCCCTAAGGTGTTGATAGAAAGTACCTTTCTTCTGAGATTTTTGGGAGGTCTTGGCCTGAGTTTGGGTGCCAAGTTTTCTGGCCTTCTTAGTTGAAGGAAGAGAAAGTCTCCTCAAGCATTCTTCTTTGGTGTCAATCATCATGGCAGTGTAGCATTTGGACCACCAACTCTTGAAGTAAGCAATGGCAACAGGGGTGTTAACAAGCTCCAATTTCAGAGTTGTGATTCTCTCCAAATAGGCCGAATCCATCTTGGCCAAAGCTTCTGGTTTCTTGATCAATTTTCTTTCTATAGGGGGATAGTTTGTGGAAATAATGTAAGAAGGGATGGGAAGATGTTCGGTGAATCCAAACTGCCTGCAGACCAAGTTTGGGCTGTATATCTCAACCCGACATTTCAGAAATCTATTCTCAAAGTTTCGAGCAAAATGGAGATCTCTTATAATCAAGTAAGAGCCCCATATCTCTTTTTGTTGATTATTGATTTTTTCTTGTAAAACCATCTCAGCAGTATACCAATCTGGGCCGAATCTACGGCTACCAAAGGGAAAGAAGAGATTGTTTGATCTGTCAATAGAAAGGCTACTGAAGAAAGAAAAATAGTCTTGGAAAGAAGAACAGAGGAGGGTCTGCTGCATCCATTTTGCACCATAGCAGTTCAGACTTTTCTTTTTGGATGAAAAGGTGAATTTCTCAGGGAAGTACTTATATAACCAGAGTTGGAGGATCCAAAAGGGGCCTCCAACGATCTTCAGATTATCAAAAGACCTCTGTACAGATGGGAAAGAAGAAAAGAGGCTAAGGCTAATCTACGGCCTGAAGCAAGAGCAACTGCAATTTTATGATATTCTTGAGTCATCTGACCCGAGGAACAACAAGTTACAAACCTACAAAGCCACATAAGAAGAAAGGCACAGTGTTCTTGGTCACTGGCCGGCCTTGAATCATCATGTTCTATGTTAATATAGCTACCCTAGGCCACAGAGGCAGCTTTTTCTTTGAATTTGATAGGTGAATCAGGGGAGTAAGCTGCACTAGGAATGTCTCCAGTGCATGGAAAGCCAGTTAAAAAGCAAATGTCAAAAACAGTGGGAATCATGGGGCCATATGGGAAGAAGAAAGCGTTGGAGGTTGAAGACCAGAAGCAAAAAGCAGCGGCCAGAAGTGGTTTATCCATGGCTAATGTATGTTTACAGAGTCGCAAAAAGTCATAAATCCCAGTGGATTTCCATACATGGCCATAGGAGGGTTCTAAGAAGTCCATCCAGCTAATCCAATTTTCAGTGGCCGTAGGCCACAAACGATTAAATTTATCCTTTATCCAGGTTTCCGAGTTCAAGGATGGAGCATTCATCATTAGAGATTCTTGGTGAATAAAAGGAAAGTATGGTTCTAAGGAGGAAGGAAAGGTATTTTGAAGCAAACATGGTCCTATGGAGTTGGAGGGAGAAATTAACTCAGTTGAGATGTTCTTTTTGGACATACCGGCGACAATGGAGATGGCTGGGCTCAACGCGTCTTTGCTCTGCACACCTTTGCTGGATTTTGAAGTTTTGGTGGATTTGGAGGAAGAAGGGGAGTTGGTCTTGGCCATGGTTTTTCTGGTCCTCTGGCGTGAATGGAGTGAGGGTTTAGTTTTGGGCGAAGCTAAAGAGGAAGTGAAGTGACGGTGGAAAATGATGGTTTTTTATGGAAAACGTAAGGTAATTGATGATCGTGATTAATGAGGACTCTAGTGGTTGGTTAGGAGTTAATTACTCCTCAGGTAGGTGGGAATGCCAGGGGTTTTTATCCCTAATCTTGCTTGTTTTCAAAATCAGAGATAAAGGGGGCAAAGTGTTTCCGTTAGAATTTGAATTTTGGCAGCAAACCGTGGGATTGGTCCATGTGGCTGACAGCTAGCTTGTGCTGACTGGGATTTATGGCCTGTGGGAGAATGACAAATGGCAAAGAAGATACACAGCTGGCTTTTGTAACTGCTATTGCAAAATGTGGGGAGAAAAAAAATAGAGCACGAGGATGAAAAAACAGGGGTTGGTTTATGTGTGGAGAAGTGATAAATGAAGGCAGTTGAGGAAGTTATGGGTGTTTGCTGCAAACGTGGGATTAAAGTAGAGAAAGAAGGTGCTGCAAACGTGGGCTGAGGAGGCTGAATCTTCTGCAATATTGGAGTAAATTCTGGAGCAGTTTTGAAGGAGAAAACTGCCATGGCAGTTTTCTTCAGAAGAATTTTTATTCGGTTGGAAGGGAAGTCAGCCTACTATAAAATGCAAAAATGAAGACTAATTGGGGGTTCCACAACCAACAATCCTTCTCAGGATCTTTTAATCATAGGAGTAGTTTTTAATTAGATCAACTTTCAAACTCTTTCTTGTAATCGGTTCCTTTTCAATCTTGCAAACAATTTCGTATTTGTAATAGCATTTGGTTCGTGTTTGGAATTCAAGCTTTGTGGATTTCATTTTCAGATTATATCTAGTAATGTGTTATCAACTCTTTTCATTTCAGTTTAACATTTACATGTTTTCTTGTTTCTTTTTGTGACATTCACGCCAGAACTTTAAAGGAAGAACCCCTTCTCCTTTCGTAATCACCTAACAATCAATTCCCAAATCGTAAGAGGTTGTGTACGCACAACTTCGGGCTGAACTTGGCCCTGGCAGGCCCGCAAGATTCACCGACCTAGGAAGACCACTTTTAGTGCGAACACCTTCCTCTCCCAACTCAATCCTCTTGCTGCACTCTCTTTTTACCTTCTTCGCTCGTTTAAAGAGGTTAGCTCGAACCCATATCCTCTTGGACCTCTTGGTTAAATGAGGAAGAAGATGAAAATACATTAAAAACAAGGGACATTAAACAGTATGATATGCAAGTATGGCTATTTGCGTCAATTTAGCTATTCCATTAAAACTGTTGAACTGCTTTCTTTGACAAGGGTTGAAAGTGTAATTTCAAAAACGAAAGAGTGCATCCATAATTATCAGAAACTAGAGAGGCGGTAAATGTAATTTACTTAATAAAGAAATAAAACCCTTGAATTTTCAACACTTTTAAATTATGTCACATGATCATCAAGAGAATTGCATACAATAGTTATAATTTGAAGTCATTTTCCTGAAATGTGCTTTGCTCTGTTTGGTGATTTATTTATGAAATGTCAGTTGTTCTGAAACGATTGTGGGAAAATGATCAATTATACTTCGATCGACGATATAAAGAAGGGACAAATCCTCTTCACTGTGCAGCATCCACAGGTTTTGTTGGAGTAAACTCCATACTGAGCAAATTTTATGTTGCTGCCCACCGAAGGGACAATAATGGCTTCTACCCTATTCATGTAGCATCTAGCAAAGGCCATATTAATGTAATTCAAGAGATGCTTCGTTGGCGCCCGAACACAAGGGAGCTTCTGAATCAGCGAGGTCAAAACATTCTTCATGTCGCAGCGAAGAGTGGGAAAGACAGCCTTCAGTTATATGCTGAAAATGCCTAAGCTAGAGAAGCTAATAAATAAGAGAGATGGGAATGGAAACTGTTCGCACTAAAAACTGTATTCTAGGGCCGATGGATTTTTGCGCGGGCGTGCCAGGGCCAAGTTCAGCCCGAAGTTGTGCGTTCACAACCCCTTATGAATTGTGAATGGATTGTCAGGCGATTGCAAAAGGAAAAGGAGTTCTTCCTTTAAAGTTCTGGCGTGAATGACAAAAAAGAAACAAAAGAAACGTGAGCATTAAACTAAAATTACAAGAGAAGGAATACGTTACCAAACATGATTTGGAAAAGCAATCCACAAAGCTTGAACTTCACACGAACTAAAGAACAAGTACCTTGAAATTGTTTGCAAGATTGAAAAGTAACTAATTACAAGAAAGTGTTTGAAAGCTTGTCTAATTAAAACTACTCCTATGTTTGATAGATCCTGAGAAGGATTGTTGGTTGTGGAACCCTCATTCCATTTTCAATTCTGCAATTTATAGTGCAGCAGCTAATTCCAACTGACTAGAAGTTATCATCAGTTTTTCCCCGGCCTGCAAATTCGCCTCAACCTCCACGATGATAAAACAGTTTTTTTTGGTCAGCCTGTAATAACATGCCATGTGTCCCTTCATCATTGAAAACCGCCATCTCTATGTTTGCAAACATAGTCCAGGTGCTCCCTCCTTTTACAACCGCTACTCCATTGTTTCTTCCACGATGATCACTCTCCCACTTGACCACTCTAAAAAACCCCATTGCCATGTGTCCACAATTCGTTGGCCAAAGACCCAACAAATCAGCAAAGAATTTTAATGCTAATGAGCCAATAATACTTCACCCCGCTGAAAACCGATTTTTTAGGGAAACAGAAACACACCTTTACATTTGGCCACCATTCATGGGCATCCAAAGATTGTAAGGGGTATGACATGGGATGAAAGAGTTGACTTGAACCTAGAGAACAATAAAGGTCGGACAGCTCTTGATATCGCAGAGGATTACATGGAAACGGAGGATTCATTTCGAAAGGTATCTTCTTTACAAAGTAATTTTGTGAATCAGGCTACCATGATATCTCTATTGTGGTGAGAACAATTTGTATGTAACAGACTTACAGTTAGGCCATATCATTCCAATCACAAGCTAATGGGAATGCCCCAAAGTACATGTGTCAATCTTGAAATGTTAGGGGCTATTTGGCAAACCTAAAAACCTAGCCAGTTGATGATAAGTCTGACCAATTTTGATTTCATACTGTTTGTTAAGTCTCTTCTTTATATTAAATAGTTCGATTTTCTTTTGAAAATAAGGCATAAACACATTTTTTTTTCCCAAACCAACTGCGTGTTGATTTATTTAAAAACCAGATAACAGTTATGGATTGGAACTAATTTGATTTAATTTTTGAAATTTCCAAACAGACCCTTAGTGACATATCATTTTGGAGCATTTTTTTCACTTGTGATAGCAACGAGGTTCATGGTATCATAGTTACATGAGTATGAATTTTCCTTAAGGATGAGTGATTCTTGCGACTTGCTTCTCGATGAACTAAATGACCTTCCCCATCTCAATCGCTAATTAAATTTATCTCATGAAACAAATCAAGGGCATGTTTGAGTGTCTAATTATAAATTAAACAATTCAACAAATTTTACATACTCCGTAATATTGAAGGCACAAATTTATTACATTGAAATTGAATATTTTGAAAAATTAGAGTCATCACTATAGTTGATGATGTTAGACCATTTCCTAGAGATTCATGAAATGTCATTATTTTGAATTTTCACTCTTAGTTGGGATGATGACCCTCATTTTGTTGAATTTTTATATTCAAGGTAATGTGGTATTTCCTTCAATATATATGATGTATATGATGTAAAATTTATTGAATCGTTTAATTTCAAATTAAACACAACCCATATAGATAGACCTTAAATGTCCTTCTTGATGTTAGTCACTAATTAAGTTTATCTTATATATATGTTAACTTATATATATAAAGTGAGTGATGTCCTCATTGGTGTCCACGGATTAAGCCTAAGTTTTGTTTTGCTTATTCATGTAGTCATTGAAAAAAGATACTAACGAACACGGAAATATGCAAACATGTGCCTAACATGTGGAACCCATGAGTTTAGCCAAAAAATGGTAATGGTAACACATCACAGTAGGCAGTAGCACACAAACAGGTGTTTGAAAATACAAACAAGTGAAAAGTGTTTTCGTGCAAAAGTTGAGGTGGTAAAACAGTAAATTTCTCTAAGATACAATTTTGTTTTGAAAACTCTATTGGTACCAGATATTTTAATATGAAGAAGGAAAGCCTTACTAATGCTCCCAAGTGAGAGATTATTTAGTATTAACCGTTATATCACGTGGTATGATGATGTGTATGGTATAACCGCTTTATAAGATCATGGAACATATTAATTTGTAACGGTAGTTATATTTTATTATCCAATCATTTTTTTAGAACTTATCTGCAATAGTATGTGGCACGAATATATTGATTCAGTTATACTATGTCATCATGCCATGTAGTATAATGGTTTTACGTACACAATAATTTCTCCAGTAATTGGGCATCAATCAGATAAACTATCCACTACCCACACTACCTGTAATTTTCTCCTCTATTATAAAAAGATATTTAAGGTGCTGTGCGCATACACATATCATGTGTGTCACTACTACAAATAGTTGTATTAAGTCATATTTTTGTATAAAGAACCTGTGATGAAATCCCCAAGAGGGGTAAACTAATGATTTTAGAGAATAACTAATGAGGAGTAAGAGGTGGCCTTGCCCATTTACCAGATAATTACTTAGGTTAAAAGTTTGGATATCCTGTTGGTCAAAGCTTAAAAAAAAAAAAAAAAAAAAAAGAGAAGAGAGAGAGAGAGAAAGAAAAAGAAATTTATGGTGAAGATGTCATATCGAATAAATTTCCAATTTTGCCACCTCGTAGTAAGTGAATCCTACCACCAATCTAAACGAGAACAAAACCAAGCATAAAACTGTTAGAAATATTAGGGTAAAGTTTCAAAACTTTTATTTGATGAGGCTTTAGTGTGGGTATTAAACCTTATGACTGTTGGACCACAAGCCCGATTGATTTGACTATTATAATTTTAATTACACTAGCCGTTAGGGCATTAAAGCCCAAGAACGGTCAGACCTAGATGCCTATATAAAGGCATACATCAGGAGGCTTTAGATAGATCAAACACACATACGTTCTTCTCTTCTCTTCTCTCTACAGCATATTTTCCAAATATCTTTTCTCTATATTTTCACATATTTTGGGGCAACCGATCGAGGACGGTTCATATTACTCTTCCTGTGAACGTACCCATAGAAGAGCTAGCTGTGAGCTTTTGGGGTTGTATCTTGGAGGTGTTGTCGTCCGCCAGAACCTGTACGTAGGGAGGCGATAACTCCTTTAGGACAGCGTGAGCACACGTGCCTTCCCATAGGCCAGCTATTCTAACTTTATCTCTTTAATTTTCTCTCATGTTATTACGCTTTATAATTTTAATTGTTATTACTTGTGTGATTTGATATTTTATATTGTGAAAATTTTCAATTTCTATTAATTATTTGAACATTTAGATCAATTACACAGAAATTTCCCCAACAAAAACATATCCCAAAATTACGTTGTTCTAAAAACATGAAAAACAAAATAAATAAATAAATAAAAATGAGAGGATCCACACCCATTTAAAATCATTAATCGGAAATGTATTTGGTGCACTTACCTTATTGTTGACAATCAATCAACATTATTAACTTGAGTAAATTAGAAGAAACCCTCATAATGTTTAATCAATTTTCATGTTACATCTTTAAAGAAAAATTAATTGTTGCAATGTCTTATAAGATAGTTTATAAATTTAGTAATTAGAGCCACTATTAATCGCTATCGTGGACTCAACGATGATCAATTGACCTTTGATTACCTAATTTTATGAACAATGACTAACCGTGGCTCCAATATATTGCTCAATTTATAGATGTTTGGAGGCACATTGCAACAATTTTTTTTATTTAGGCGGTTAATTATGTGACAAAGGGTCCAACATTAAGAGGGTTTCTAGTAGTTTTTTCTATTAACTTTTGAAATAAGTACCTTCTAAGCTATTTAATATGGCCACAAGAGGTTCATTATGGTGCCATATATGTAAAACATTGCCCTAAACTTTTATAAGTTTTGGTGTGAGTGGTAAGAGTTGTGCTAGTACATAAACGATATTGATATTCTACCACGCAGCTGTTAACATGGATGGCGTGAAGAGTCTTTCTACGATCTCTACATTCAAGGGTCTTCAAAACTAGAAGACAAAGTCCTGCACAAGGACACTCCCCACAATTCGAAAATTACAAGCACAAGATCAATACAGTAATGACGGTGGCAATACTTGTAGCAAGCGTTACCTTTGCCGCCGGTTTCTCAATCCCTGGTGGAGAGCAAGTCTATGTAGCAGAACCAATTTTTCATGCATTTGTGATCTGCGACATCATAGCTATGTGTAGCTCCATTATTGTTGCTGTCACCCTAATATGGCCACAATTGGGTGATAATGGTTCAGTCCTTGTTGCCCTTAAATTTGCAATGCTATTAATGGGGATAGCACTTGCCATGGTGTCCATAGCGTTTGTGGCAAGATTATACCTCGTAGTGAACCAACTCCATTGGCTTGCCCGAGTTGTTTTGTTGATGGGCATAATCTTCCTCATCATACTAGTGGCCCTCTTTGTTCCATTGTGTTCCTTCATCGACCACATCTTCCGTTTCATTTCCTATTATCCCTTTCGTTTGGTGTCATTTGCTATTGGATGCTATACGGATGATGATATTGCGGAATGATTTGCTGATTTCGATCTTTTGTCTCTCTCGTTAACTACTGTTAACACTTATTAGGACTATCTTGTGTTGATTTTGAATAATCTTAATTACGGTCAATACTTGTATGCATAAATAATTTTAATTAAATGTGTTGATTGTACAAAAAATTGTCGGTACGTATTATCAATAAAGCTTCCATTTTATTTGTGCAAGCGTATGTGGATGGATGCCTTGTGCCAATGTCCAAGGGTTTTGATTCTGAGGGAGAAATCACTTTTACAGAAACAAAAAGCATAATGGTGTATCTGGATGAGAGATTTTCAAGAGGTATTTGGGCTAAGAATCTACGATAAGATTTCAACCTCATTTGCTGCTACTGCTACTTTCATAATTTGGCATTGAAATCCTATATTAACCCAAATTTCTCATGCAAATCTCTCATCCAAATGCACCATAAATGACTCAAAAATTCATTTAAATTATAGATTTTTTAGAAAACTTTTTTTTTTTACAAAGTTGTTCAAAATAATGTTTTTCAATAAAATCGCGGTCAATTTTCATGAAGAGCTAAAACTTTTACACTTTTCAATCAATAATTAGGGATGAAAGGAAAGCCGAAAAAACCGACCAATCGAACCGAGGCATTCTCTTCCCCGACAATGGAATCGTTCACTAGATCTTCTGGTTAGTCTCTTCAATCTCAATCTTAGCTGATGTTTTCCAATTAGATTTGTCCCTTTTCATCTTTATCATCCCCGTTTGGTTTTTGAAAAAAAAATCTTTGAACTTTGAAGGGCTGCTCTTGTATATATTTTCTTTTAAACTAAATCTATGAATCTATGAAAAACATAGGACTCAACTGGTTTTTTTATGTAAGATTTGTGATTGTTTCTTTTATTTTCTCTATATTTGCTTTTATTTTGATCTGATTTTTATTGGGGAGTTAATTTATTTATTTTTCCCCTTTTATCTTCGATCTGTGCTCTTTTTTTTTTCTTTTTTTTTTTTTTAATCTTTTGGGTTTTGGCCAAAACCGAGTAAACCACCTGAACTGAACCAAAACTATTTGGTTCGGTTTTCATTCTTACACGGTCGGTATCAGTTGCCAATTTTTTGAAACCGACACTCTCGGCTTGGTGCCAAATACCACTTAGTACCGACTAAAATTGAACTGATTACACCCTACTTTTCATAAAAACTTAAGAAATTTAAAATAAGTGAGGTATTAAAAGCAAGTCTTGTGGGGCAATAGAGACCTTCTATTAAAATAAAAAAATAAAAACATTGAGACCAGATCCTTTAGATCGAGGCAGGCTAGCCCAAATTTGGGCAATGGCCAGGCAAAAATCTGATGGATCAGGCCGCACCAAGGACAGGTGCGACCTTATAACCGTGGGCCAAATGATGAGCCTTAGCATGCTCTAGTATTACCCGTAGCATTAATGGCTGGTGTGTATGTTACAAGAAGCTAGCAAACTCACTCGTTCTTCCTTGTTGCTCTCTTCGGGCTCCTTCTTCCACTTTTCGTCCCTGCTGTTTGATCGAGTTACCCCATCTTACATTACATCTCTTACTATCCATCTGCGTGCTGATTTTGTTGACTGGGAGTCACACCAATGGGAACAGTCTGGATCCGTCACCATAGTAGATGTAAAAGGATGAATCTTAGAAATTCATTAAATACCTCTATTTTGATTTTACGTTCTCATTTTTTATGACAGCCATCCTTCTCTTAAATTTTTTCGTTCAAAATGATTAGTTTGTGCTTTCAAAATTATGTAAAATATATTATGATGATTTACTTTCCATTTAAATTACCAAAATGGCCCTAACCATATATTCTTGTCTATTAGTTATGCTGTTTAAGCCTGTGAAAGAATTGGATTTGGACCAGATTGGGTTTATCAACACCAGGACTTTGCAAGTCGGGTGATTGCCCTATGGGGTTAAAGATGACCAGCAGGTGATGCTAAGCTGGTTTTTGGTGTGAACTGAAGCGGATTCAATATGAGAAGTAATCGGTATTTAAATAGTTAAAAGGTTTCTGTTTAAACTCCAGTGGCACAAGGCTAGCCTTGCCAAGGTGAGGGTCGGGGCCTCGGGGGATTGCACCACCTTGACATGCCTAGTGAAATTTTGCGACCATTTTCTTAATTTCTTTCTAGTAACAATGCAAGTAATGTAAATTTCTATGCCGTATAAGCCATCAAGCAAGTCCTGATCAATTACAAGGACAGAGTCATTAATCCACTATATTATGGGAGCACCAATGCACCATTTGTTAGCTGTATTCATTTTGTTTTGTAATCTTTGTTTATAAAAGTGGGCATGGCAATTTTCGTTAAAAAGTTCCCCTTCCATGTTTTCCTGATATGCAACACCATAGCCATGTATAGCTCCAATATCATCATTGACATCACCCTCATCTGGGCACAATTAGGTGACGTTATAGTTTGGTCCTCACTGCCCTCAAATTGGCATTGCCATTGTTGGGAGTAGCTCTTTCAACAGTGTCCATAGCTAGCTTTTATGCATGGCTTGCCAGCTTCCAACCACAATCGAATCACACACGCGCTACTTCCTTTACTATATATATCCCTTTTATCTGATAATGGTGCCCACCAAAAGTGATAAATGATGAAAGAGTTACATGCATCCTTATGTCTGTTGTTGTATATATCAAAACATTGGGATCCCTGGCTTATGTATGCCGTCGTATTAAAATATTATTGGGATAAATAAATAAATTGCACCTTCCAATATTAACAACCTCTCTTCTTTCATTTTTTTATATTTTATTTCAAGGCATATATGTTCTTATCACTTGTTGGGTAGGTATGGTTTCTATTTGCAGCGATTTCTCATGAATGTTCACATTAGAAATTATTTTAGAATTTCAATGGTACTTCTTATTGGTTTACCTGCAGGTTACGGCTTACCAAAAGAAAGAAAGAAATAAAAAGAGAGAGAAATTGCGCAGCATCCGCGCAAAATGCACAATCCATCTCTTCCACACCCCACACCCCCCCCCTTCTTTGTCTCTTTCTTAAAAAAATTGTTTAAATTTTCCTTTAGGGTCATTGAAGCTTCATAAGACGAACAATTATTTTCCATATATAGATAGAAACCAATCTGACCTCCCCTTCACGCCGGTCCAAATAAAAATCATCCTGTTATGGTCTAGAGCGGTTTAATTTGGGTGGATAGTTTAAACGTTTCATTTAAAAATATCAAACCAAAAAATGTACCACTGTACATATGAAACTTCTACGCGGAGTGAGTACCTCAACCAGCGGGTAAGGGTCGATCAATACTTTTTCTTTGGGGTCAACATGGCCACCGTTGGCTGCAAAATTACAGCAACTGTGAAGGGCTGCCACTTATTGATTTTGCTTTTGAAGCTCTAGTTTCTCATGGCCGGCAGTGAGTCAAATATGTACTCATCGATCAGGACTTGACCGGGGATAAGGAATATAAAATAAAATAGGATCCAAATGAATATAGTGGTTAATTGTCAATTTTGATTAAGTAATTGAAACACGTTACATGGCCCTGTTAAGATTCCGATTGGCGAAAATAGTTGGTAATCTCACTAAACAATAATTTTATGTGACTAATCATTTTTATATAATCAATATGAATGTGCATGTCATGTTCTTTATGATTTTATCTTACATAATGAAATAGCAAAGCTGTTTCCTATATATATGTCGTCCCAGGCCACGTAATTGTAATGAATGTGCATGTCATGTTCTTCTTTACGACTTTATCTAACATAATGAAATAGCAAAGCTGTTTCCTATATGTATTCCCCCATGCTCATGCTCATTCTCCCGTTCCTTACAGATGCACAGACATATATATACATATATAGTACACATTTGATCGAGCAAAATCACCCCATTTCCTGTTTTCTCAAAAGGAGATATCATGAGTGAGACCACCCCACTAATCTCTAAGCCTGGTGATGATGATTTTCCCGAGTGGGTTTTATATGGAGCTGCTAATT
Source organism: Liquidambar formosana (assembly GCA_039720395.1). Taxonomy (NCBI): domain Eukaryota; kingdom Viridiplantae; phylum Streptophyta; class Magnoliopsida; order Saxifragales; family Altingiaceae; genus Liquidambar; species Liquidambar formosana. The sequence continues at coordinate 9,475,185 of CM077824.1, read as the reverse complement.
CCATGGATCCCCGTTTGTACAGAGCTGAAACCTCCAAAGGTGATAATACCGCGAGCAAGGCCATCCCGCCAATCTCTGAGCCTGCTGATGCTAATTTGCGGGAGGAGATTTTATATGGAGCGGCTAATTCCATGGATCCTGATTTGTACAAAGCTGCAACCCAAGGTGACATTCTTGAGTTCGTTCGAGCCATGCAACAAGAACCAGAAGATAGACCGCTTGGTCTACGTGCGAATTGTGTCCATGCTAGTCCCCTCAAGAACACATTTCTTCACATAGCGACCGAATTTGGACATGACGAGATAGTGAAACTCATCTGCAAAGACTTACCTTTCCTTGTCACTGAGAAAAACTCAAGTGGCGACACTGCACTCCATATTGCAGCAAGAACTGGCAATGGATCGCTAGTCAATCCATTGGTTAATGGCGATGAAATTATTTTGGGTTACAAGAATGAGGAAGGTAATACTGCATTGCATGAGGCATTGCGATATCGTCACAAAGAGATCGCTCAGAAATTGATCATGAAAGATCTAAATATGTCGTATTCTGTCAATAATGAAGGAGAATCTCTGTTGTATCTGGCTGCGGAAGCAGGATATGTTGATCTCGTTAAGCTAATCATGGAAAATCCAGTGGGAATCTTTGACAGACAAGCAAGGCAAAACAAGTCTCCTGCGCATGCTGCCATTTTGGGAAGGAACATAGGTAAGAAATTCTACCTTTTTATTTAACAAAGAAACAAAAGATTTCTCCTTTTGCTAGCCTCTCTTTGATTCTTGGAAAGTATGAGGGAAGAGAAGAAAAAAGAAAGGTAATGCTATCTTACCCCACACTTTGCCTTACTATGTGTATTTAGGAGGGTTTCAAATTTTAGGATTCAATCATATCAGTGAGTCCCACAACTTTACCTTTCCAAACAAAGATAAATCAAACTAAAGATAATAATAATAAGAATAATAAGAATATATTTATTTAAATAATTACTCATAAGATAAAATTAAAGGCTTACAACCAACTAAAAAGGGTCCATTGGAGTGAATTCTTGACTCCGTCCTTGCACCTAAGCAAGAGTTTTACTATTTGCAACTTCCAAAAGAAGACACTATATTATTAATTAATTAAATCCGTTAAACCACAAAATGCATGTTGTATTTTATTTATAACAATTATCAATCCTGTTTTTTTCTTATTAATTCATGACCACAAATAATTTGCTCTTCTATAATTGATGCAGAATTCTTTCCTGATGATTTAGGATGTAAATTATTTTTAAGCATGTCAGATGATCACAAGCGAATTGCATACAATAATTATCATTACAAGTCAGAAATATGCCTAATTTGCCCTGGTGGTCGTTTCTTTATGAAATTTCAGATGTTCTAAAGCTGATGTGGGAAAGGGATCAATCGTCCTTCTATATAAGGTGTGAAAAAGGGATGAATCCTCTTCACTGTGCAGCATCTATAGGTTATGTTGAAGGGGTAAACTTCTTATTAGAAGTATTTTGTGTTGCTGCTTACCAGAGGGACAACAATGGCTTCTACCCTATTCTTGTTGCATCTAGCAAAGGCCATACTAACATAGTTGAAGAGATAATTCAGCAGTTCCCGGATGCAAGGGAGCTTCTCAATCAGCAAGGTCAGAATATTTTTCATGTTGGAGCTAAGAGTGGAAAAGCCATAGTGGTTAGTTATATGCTCAACATGCCTGAGCTAGGGAAGCTTATAAACCACAAAGATGAGGATGGCAACACAGCTTTACATTTGGCCACCATTTATGGGCATCCCAACATTGTGAGGGATATGGCATTGGATGAGAGAGTTGACCTAAAGCTAGAGAACAACGAAGGCCTGACAGCTTTTGATATTGCAGAGGAATACATGAAAGCGAATGATTCATTTCGAAAGGTATGTGCTTTACAAAGTAATTTTATGGGTCTGGCAACAATTTCTCTATTAAGGTGTTTTTTCTTTTCTTTCCTTTCATATGTTTTGTCTTTTGTCTCATCTTGGGCTGTGATTGTTTCTGCTACATTGTTTTCTCGTTTCTGTTGCAGTTGGGGTTGGGGTTGTTTTTCTCCCCTCTTTTTTTGTATCTTCCTATTCTCTTAATAACATTCTCGGTTTGCTCATAAAAAAAAAAAAGGGTGGATCGATGAGTGGTGCATAACTGATATTGATATTCTACGTACTGTGTAGCTGTTGACATGGATGGCCTTAAGAGTCTCCCCACGATCTCTACATTCAAAGGTCTTCAAAACTAGAAGCCAAAATCCTGCACAAGGACAGTCCCCACAATTCGAAAATTACAAGCACAAGATCAATACAATAATGACGGTGGCAATACTTGTGGCAAGCATAACCTTTGCCGCTGGTTCCTCAATGCCAGGTGGAAACCAAGGCATCGTGGCAAAACCAATTTTTCATGCATTTGTGATCTGCGACATCATAGCTATGTGTAGCTCCATCATTGTCGCTGTCACCCTAATATGGGCACAATTATGTGATAATAGTTCAGTCCTCCTTGCCCTTAAATTTGCAATCCTACTAATTGGGATAGCACTTGCCATGGTGTCCATAGCGTTTACGGCAAGATTATACCTCGTAGTGATTGGACTCCATTGGCTTGCCCAAGCTGTTCTGTTCATGGGCATAATCTTCCTCATCACGCTAGTGGCCCTCTTTGTTCCATTGTGTTCCTCCATCGACCACATCTTCCGTTGCGTTTCCTATTATCCCTTTCGTCTGGTGCTATTTGCCTTTGAAAGCTATGCGGATGATGATATTGCAGAATAAGTTGCAGTTGTCTTCTATGGATATACTGTTAACTACCGTTAACTGTTGTTAGGACTAGTGTGCAGTGTGTTGATTTCAAATAATGTTAACTGCGGTTAACATTTGTACCCCACATAAATATTCTCAAGTGTGTTGATTGTACAAAAACTAGCCAGTAATATACTATTATCAATAAAGCTTCCATTTTATTTGTGAAAATATGTGTGGATAGACACCTTGTTCAAGAATTTTGATTCCGTGGGAGAAATTATTGCAGCGGTATGATTTTTGTACATAGGCATTTAATTGCTAATGAACAAAATGAGCATAAGAAAAGAGATGGCAAAGGGAAAAGGGTACCCATTAGGATGGTAATTGGCTGGTTGCGTTGTACTCTAGCGGCATCTCTCCCTCCCTATAGGGAAATGGTACCAATGAGGCTATTTTGAGCACAAAAAAATGGTCCTAGTTAATGTCTTCTATATGTAATGAGACTGATATGGTGTAGTACTTGGACCATTTGACACTCTCTACCCTAACACATACCAATGACTCATTAGGTTGCAAATTATTCACAATTCAATTAATGAAGTAATTTCTATGGTGATGCTTCTAACTTTGTTTTTTTTTTTTTTTTTTTGGAGTTGAAGATGGAAAAGAATAAATAAAGAAAAAAAAAAAGGGCACAAACTACACCCCGGCAAGCTCTATGATGAGTGACCCCTCTATATCTTGATGGAGAAGCTCAGCTATAGTCCTAAGGGTGGTTCCTCAAAGTCTCAAAGATACACAATTAATGGTGATGATGCAGCTCAGGATGTACCACAACATCCAAATGGGCCTCATCCACCCCAAATCTTTGAATTTTGAGCCATGAACATCAGAACATGGTTTGGCCAAGTCCATCCATGGATTCTGACATCTACAAGGCTGCAATAAGGGGTGACATTGACTCCTTCAAACAAGCAATGACAGAAGATGGAGAACTGTCTCAATCTATTGGTCCAATTAAGTAGACATTAAGATGAATGCCCAATGGGATCAAAGGTGATCACTGGCCAGCAGGTGATGCTAGATTGGTTTTTGGTGTAATTTGAGACAGAATCAAATGGAATCAGTATTGAAATTACTAGAAGGTTTATATTAAAGAACTCCAATCGCAAAAGGGTAGCCTTTCCTAGGTGAGATTTGGGGTTTTGCACCATCTTGCGATGCCTAATGATACTCTGCTACCATTTTTGCGACACTGGTGTGAAGGGGAAGCTAAGCCAACATAACCACCCCTTCTTTTGCTTGACTTATTACTAGTCCCATTGCAAGTGATGCTAGCTGGCACATCACTACTCTTACCTCAACCTCTTCCTCCTACAGTCCGACTACCACATAGGGATGCTGCTATATAAACTATTGAACACACACAGAGAATGCAAATTTTTTATGCTGTATGAGCCAGCAAATTCCTATGTTGTATTGCTGTATGAGTTACCAAGCAAGTAGAATTACGAGGACAGGGTCAATACTCTATTGTGGGTGTCAAAACTAGTGACCACCGTGACCCATGAGGGCGCCCTCAGTGTAGTTGTTTTTTTTCTTCTATATTATGGGATTTTTAAGCTTTGGAAAAGCAGGATTTGTTGGCTGTATTCATTTTGTTTCATTATTATTGTCTGCTAGTTTGTTTTCCAGAGTTTGTTGCTCTCATTGGTAATCATTGTTTGTATCGAAAAAGATCTGTTCAACATTTATCATAAAGTTCTGTGTTTTATTAGAACCATGAATGGCTACCTGGTCTTCTCCTTCTAAATCGTAAGTGTAATTCCTTACCTCCATTTCTTGAAAGCCAAGTGTAATTCCTTCTTCGATCACTTCTGAGCTATGATTAAGGCATTCAGAATTCTAACCTCTTCCTATTTTTGCATACATTTTCTCAGATTTAGGCAGTAAGGGAACACTTTGTGAAACAGACTAAAAATGGCCATAGAGTAGGACTTTCAAGAGGCTATGCAACGAAATGACTTCAGCGAGAAAGGAGAAACTTCCTTGAAGAAAGTAAAGCATGTACGCCCACTCTCACGAGCATACCTAGATGTTAAGATAGATATTGAGAGAGGATAGCAATGGAAAATTCGAAATGAGAAAATGGAAAGATTAAGGACAGGATCATTAATCTTAACATACCTAGATGCATGACTCGTGGGTTACGAAAATACGTATAAAAATTAAAAAGAGTATTTACAAATAAACCTCAATATTTATTGATAATTATATAATTACACGGGGTTTAAAGAAAACTTACATAAAAGATCTTCTTCTTCAAAAACTCTCTTTGTACAGACTCTCTGAGAACTCTACTCAACTCTCTAACTCTGCCTATACAACTGAAGGACTCATCTATTTATAGACAAACTTCGGACTTCAAGCCCGGACTTAAACACAACACAAAAACTAAAGATAAGAATCAAAAGTACAATAATTACATTCAACTACCAACAACCCTATTAAAAACATGTTACATACTTTACACTATTCTCTTTTTGACTAAAAAAGTGAGGCTAGGTTCTTCCTTCCTTCACCGCATCACGTGATTTTGTCAGGGATTGTGACTAAGCCTTCAAAAAGTCTTTGTCTTCTTTTAAAAGAGTCAGGCTAAATGAATGCTGCATATCACGTCATGTCCTTTGATTGTTGAATATTGGACGTACTTGTTATACGTGTCCAATTCTGCAGAATTTCTGGATGTTGCCTAGCTGGCCCCTATCCTTCCACCATGTTCTCGATATTGTGAAGTGTCTCTTCATTAAGAGAGTTCCGAAACTGTTGCCATTATCTTCTTGATTGTGGCCAACAATATTTTCATAATAGTCTTGTGCGCCCACCAGCTCTTCCGCATCCATTGTTAATTCAATAGGACCGGTAACATGGCCATGAATAATATTATTAAGAAATTCATCAGCTGCCATTCTTTGAGCAACTGTCTCCACATAAGAAGTAATCAGATTTGTACAAAATAATCTTCTCCCATCGCTGATCATGAATTTGTAAGAGCGATAGCTGTGGATGCTTTGTGCTTCTCTTTTTAGAGCAATATAATTATCTATATAATAAGAGGATAAATCAAGATTTTCTGCTTTATCCAAAAATTTAAGATCGTCATTTTTTATGAGATCTTGTTCATTTGCAAGTTCTAGGCTTCAGATTTGATATGGTTGAAAAAATAGTTCTCTCTGTCGCCATCCTGCATTACTAAAAATTTTGAATTTCAAATATCTACTCCATTTGTAGTGTTTCACCACATTATAGATCATTGTTTTGATCATTGCGGGAAAGTCAACAAATGCAGTGGATACCAAGGAGTCGAAGATGATTGTTCCGACGGCTCCCCAACCAATTGCTTCCATACTCCAAAGCTCATGGTTAATGAAAAATTTCAACTTTGGAATTTCTTTTTCCAAATAGATATTTTCAGCAAATTCAATGAGAAGGGTTTTAATCTCATTGTTTTCAATACGATCATTAATATCGGAAAATATTTCTTTTGGTAAAGCTGTTTTAGCTTTGTTGAACAAACAAATTCTTAAAGCTTTATTAAGGTATGAATTTTCCTGTTGTTCAGTAAAATTCATTAAATTAATAATAGTAGTAATTTTTTCTTCAGAAAAATCTTCAAGCCAATCCACTTGTTTAATGAACTTGGCAAATTCAGAGTGAATAAAAGTTTGCTTTTCTTCTTGTGTTTTCAAGAATTCAGCAAGTTGGGACATATTTCTTCTAAACTCAGCTTTATGGTTTAAGCAATGAGTTTTCCAAATATTATTTAAAAGATGATAGGTTTTTGGGTTTAAACCTGGGTTATAAAAATCTTTTATCTCCTGATTTGTTTCAGGATGATTTTGAAAATTCATTTGGTTAAAATTCTGAGACATTTCAGCCATTTGTTTATAGCTGACTGGCATCACATAAACTGGAACATTGGGTTGATTACCCATGATCTGAGGGAGTCTGGGAAAGCTGCTCTGGTTTGAGCTTCCTTCGCCCTTGTAGAATCGGGATGGTTTCCCATAATTCTTTCCTTGAGAATTTGAGGGTTTTTTCCCTTTGTCCGGATTCTGATTATTCATTGTATCTTCTGAACAGATAATCAGCAAGAAAATTGTTAGTACCTTTAATATGTATTATATCAAAAGTATACTGACAAATAAAATTATACCATCTAACACGCCTTGCATTTTCTTCTCCTTTTTTGGATTTGATAAAATCACAAACTGATTTATTATCAGTACGAATTATAAATTTAACAGGTGCCAAATAAATATGAAATCTTTTTATTCCATTTTTTATAGCTAATAACTCTTTTTCATAAGTTATATATTTTATTTCATTTGGTTTAAATTTTCCTGAATCATATCCACAGATTTCTTCTTGTTTAGAATTTTCTGGGATTGCTTTTAAAACTGCTCCCCAAAACTCATCACTAGCATCGGTTTCTAGAATTAATTGGTCATTTTCTTTTGGAAAATAAACCTTTGGGGTTTCTCTAAACATATTTTGAATTTCTTGAACTAAATTTGAGTCTTCTTTAGTCCATATTATTTTTACATCTGAATTTCCTTTTTTAGGAAGATTCTTAAGTTTTTCAATTAAAGGTTTTTCCTTTTTGGATAAATTCTTTACAAATTTTCTTCCATAATTTAATAAACCTAAAAAACTCTGCAGTTCTTTGAGAGTTGTTATCTCATTTGGAAAATCTCTTATTTTCACAATGATATGATTTTGGAGTTGCATTCCTGATTGATTTAAAATAACTCCTAAATATTCAATCTCTTCTTTTTCTATTTCCATTTTCTTAGGACTTAGAATTATTCCATGTTTTAGGAATATGTCTGAAACAATTTCAAGATGCTTTTTATGTTCTTCTCTGGTTTTAGAGAATACTAAAACATCATCAATATATACTAAACAAAATTTATGAAGATGTTTGAACATGTTGTCCATCCATCTTTGAAATATCTGTGGTGCATTACAAATTCCAAATGGCATAACCGTCCATTGGTAATGTCCATATGGTGCACTAAAAGCAGTCAATGGTTTTGACTCATCTGTAAGCTTTACTTGCCAAAAACCTGATTTACAATCAAATTTGCTAAACCATTTAGAGTTCATAGTCTGTTTAACTAGAACGTCTTTTCTGGGAATAAAATATCCATCAAATTCAAGATTTTGGTTTAATCTTTTATAATTAATTACCATTCTAGCTTTTCCTCGTTTTATCTCATTATGGTTCATTACCATAAAGGCGGGACTAGAATGTGGACTTCTTGTTTCTTCAATTAATCCTTTCTTTAATAATTCTTCAAGTTGAATTTCAAATTCATCTATATCTTTTTTAGTATAGACCATTGGCTTAACTCTAATTATTTTATTAGAATCAATGAGTTTTAATTCACAAAACCTTGGAGATTTTTCCCAAAGTTTTAATGGGTCTTCAGAAAAGTTTGGATGTAATTTTTTATAAATCCAATGTTTTTCATCTAAAGATTTAATTATAGGTGTCATTTCACCACGCTTGACTAGCGCAAATCCTTTTTCACAAACATGTTTATGATGTTGCAAAAGAGGAATTCTAACAGGTTCTTGTTTACAAGTTAGAATAACATGGTCACGATTGACAATAAAAGGAATATAATTTTCAATAAAATTATTTCCTAATATGACATCACCATGCATATCTGGGAAACAAAGTATTTTAGGGATAGAGAATTTTTTATCTCCTAACCAAAGCGTAACATTTTTGGCTTTGAGAATGATTAAAGTTTCGTTTCCATCAATACCTCTTGCAGCTATTGGATTTTTCATTTTTATCCATAGATGCTCAGGTAAAGCATTATACCTAGCAGCACTGGTTGTTGCTCCGGTATCTAATAGAATAGATAAAACATATGGTTTATAGTTTTTGAAATTGAATTTTCCAAGAACATACATATATCTTTTCTTACCTTGTTGGTAGCTAAAGATTAATTGTTCTGGATATTTACCATCAATTTTAATCTGTTGAAATACTACAGATTTTTGTTCTTCAAGGTAGGTTGTACCTGGAAGTATGGGTATTTGCACATTCTTTATTGCAATTGATTTTCCCTTTTCATCTTGTTCATCTTTTTTAGATGTTGAGGTTGATGCATCGTCTAATAATTTTATATTATTTTGACGATTATCAGTAAAATAAAGATTATTTCCTGATGCTTGAAATTCTATTGGTTTATAGAATTTTGGCTTGGGATTTTCTGTAAATTCTTTTATTAACCAGCTTTTTGGTATTTCCAAATCTTTCCAATTTATTAATCTTGGTTGGATTTCAGTGTCGAATACTCGTGGTTCGAATAATTCGATCATATTTTTATCAATTTCTTTAATTGAAGTCTTAGTAAAATTTGTTAGTTCATGAATTGCTTTCCATTGAACTGATAAATTATAACTATTCTTTTTCATATCAATTCCTCTGGTTTGAATACGAATTTTTATCGTATCACAAATATTTGGATCTTCTATTGATATAAAATAATTTGGTTTTATTTTAAACCAAACTTGTCCATAAACAAGATTTGATTGTATACCACCTATTAGTGCTTTTATAGGATCTTCAAATCTTTTATCCAAGACTACTACTAGAATAGGAGTGTCTAATCCTACTCTAAATAGAGCTGTAATTTCTATTTGAATTATTCCGATATGAATATATCGAATCTTTGGATGCTTTTGTTTAAGCCTTCGAATTTTATTTTTATCGAATAGTGGTATTTCCACCATTTCATCTTCAGTAGCTTTAGCAGATGTATTTCCACTAAATTGCTCAAATAATCTAGCTTGCCAAATATTAAATTTTGAGATTTGATAAAGTTCTTCTTTTTTCACTTCTTTAATTTTATCAAATTTCTCAAAATTAGATTCGTCTATAGATGCTTCTTCACCTATGACATCTCCTAATTTTATGAGTTGTAATTCCTCGTTTGGAATAGCTTCAAAGATTTCTTTATTTTCATTCCTTTCAGACATCATGAAAATCATGTCTGATTCTTCTTCACTTTCACTTTCACTTTCACTTTCAGATTCTGATTGAACCTCATATATTATAGAATCATTGTCAGAGACTTCTTCTCCAACTAAAATTTCTAATTGTTTTTCTTCTAGAAATTTTATCATCTGTTTACCACTCTTTCCTTTCTTAGGACATTGTGGTGCTATGTGACCTTCTTCATTGCAAATATAGCATTTACATTTAGATTTTCTTCTAAATGTAGTATTTCTATTATTCTTTCTTTTTCTGACATATTTCTTATTAGGATTAGGTTTTTTACCTTTCCATTTGACAAATTTATATTTTCTAAATTTTCTCTTTTTCTTATAAGGGGTTGATTTTTTACAACCAAATTCCCATTGTTGTCGCATTACTTTGCTACAACATTTATCATTAAGTTGATTTTTCACTTGCTTAACAGCTTTTTGTGTTATGCAATGTTTAGTTACAATTCTTTCAGCATATTGAATTCTTGCTCCTAACGTGTCTTTTCCACCATTAGAACTACTCAAGAATTCTTTATATCCATCATTATAAAGTTCATCCCATGGTGAGGGTAACTTATGGAAAAATTGACTTAACCAAAACTCAGTTTTTGGTGGGTTAAGTTTATGATAATATTCCTGATAAAATTTTGCAAAGGATTTAAATTCACAAATATTGCATATTCTGCATTTTGTTAACATATACTCATTGTAAATTTCCTCCTGTTCTTCAAATTTAATTCCACAAAATTCTCTTCTTAGAATTTGTGCAAATTCATTTAATATTTTATCAAATGAATTAAATTCATTAAGTAAACTAGCTTTTTCATGTTTACCTTCATCAGAGGCTTCCCATCTTCTAAGGAAGTTTAAGCAATCTCCTTGGAGAGTTGCACAGATGTAGTCTAAAAATCTTTCTTTAGACCAACTACTTTTATATGTATTAATGACAATAGACATTGATTGTGCCCATTCTCTTAAAGCTTGATCATAATTTTTAAATTCGACATTTTTTAAGTCGAGATAAACTCCTCCAGTAGTGACATTGATTTTATTTAAATCAGTCCTTATGCTTGTTGTAGGTGCAGGTTCTGATGTAGAACCTTCATCTTTTAAAAGTTTTAAATCTTCAATTTGCATTGGGTCATCATCATCAATGTCATCATAGACATCAAATATAGGTGATTCAAAATTATACCTTTGACCTCTAGGAATTAGTTTTTCTTCTTCATCCGTCTCAATCTCTTTTCTTTTTTTAGAGTCTTGAGGGTCATTATTATTATCATCATTGTTTTCTTTTTCAATGATTATTTCTTCATCAACTGAAGTACTGCTTGTACTTCCAGTATTGTTATCACTTGATGATAAGCCAAATTTTCTACCTTCTGGTTCTGGCTCGTCATCTGAACTTTCTTCTTGAACACTGTTTGGCATAAAAGTTATATCAGATTCTTTATCTGATTCACTTGACTCTTCTTCTAGTTGAAGGGCTAAGTCATAATTATATTCAGTCATTAATTTTTCATTTGCTGAATATAAGTCTTGCATTTGTTTTAGAAGTTTATTACGTTCATCGTAATTTTCTTCTTTAATATATCGGGTTTTCCAATATTCTAAAATTTCTTTGATGGCTTCAAAATCTTTTCGATGTTTATCAGTTTTAAACATCATAATTTCTGTTCCAAAATATAATCTTGGAATTTCTTCATTAGTACTTTCTTTTAGTACTAATACATTATCTGAATTGTTTTTCAGATTATTTTCTAGACTTTGGATTAAACTTTTTGTTTCATCCTTCAGGTCTATATTCTGGATTTCACTTAACATATTAACTTTATCATATATTTTTTCTTGATTTTTCTCAATATTTACTAATTTACTAAACATACCAGATAAGTTATCTACAACATAATTTAATGTTCTGCTTATATTGCCTATATTAGCGTCTTTATCTTGGACATGTGCTAAATGTTTATAATCATTAGTTTGATTATTTTTCTTACCTACGTACCCTAAATCTTCCATGACTAGGTTTTCCTACAAAGTTGCCGACTCAAACGAAAGGACACAAGCTCAACTGGCTACCTTTCAACAAAGTCAAGGCCTCGGTACTCCCTATTCAAGGTTGTTTTAAGGTTTGCAGATAAATCAAAATAACTAACTAGCAATTAAAACACTTAACAAATAAACAAGAATAAATAAGCTGATAACAGGCTCAAACAAACGACAATAAAAACTATTAATTCCTAATACTGATGCTCTGATACCATTAACAACTACACTCAGTAGAAACAGGAACTTCAGGAATTTTTTTTTTTTTTTTTTTTTTTTATCTAAACCATGAAACACATGAAAGCAATTTAACAACCAGCAATAATTACATACTACGGGAGAACAATAACTATTCTACCAAATAGATATAATGATTACTTTAGCATATAATAAACATGTAAAATGTTTGTTGTTTTTAACAAACAAAGTAAAATAAAACGATCGGCTTTAGTAAAACAGAAATTTTAACAAGAATGGCATTAAATAATTCCCGAGGATAAATACTGTCTTTTTTCCGTTGAATGGGTCAAATCGGGGCGTATATTGCCATCCCTAGGGGAAGGGGGTGGTTCTGCCATTATTTCCAAGAACCAAACCAATTCCGAATATACGTTGCCACTAAAGTTGTTTTGAGAGACATAAATAACCCCTCCTTCCACTCTCTTTCTCTCCGCCGCGCCCTAGTCTAGGTTTCGACCCATCGTCATTTCCCCCACCATTGGCCCAGAGTTGCGAGATCCACCACCGGCCGCTACCCGCCACAGCCACTGCTGCTGCCCCGTCCACTACCGCCGCTACCCATGCTTCCCCCTTCTGCCCCTGCTGCAGCTGCTCCTTCCTCGGTGAACCCAGGGAGTCTTCTATGGCGTATTATACTTCCAATATAGAGGGCTTCGATTAGAGAGAGAAGGCTTCAACTGGAAAATAAGAATTTGTGATGCAAATTGATGCTGTAAGGGTGCATTCATGTTTGAGGGTCTACCATCAGATTCAGATGGATTAGATCTCTGATCTGCATAGGGCTTCATTTCTGTTGTGCTGCTGGGACCAATTTTCAGTGTTTTTGTGATCTTTTTGTGACTTCTTGGTCTGCGATTTTGAACTGAGATAAGGCACCATGCACATTTACTTCTCATAGATTTTTGAGGGGTTCTTCAGGAGTTTCAGAGTTCTTCCTTTTTGGGGTTAATTGACTCTCTTTCCTCATCAATTGGCTTTTTGGGGTTGATTTTTTGGGGGTTTTCCAGGGGATTCATTGATTGGCTCTCCTTCTTTATTCTATAGCTAGTAGAGAGAGATGGGAGAAAATCTTGTGAGTAGTTAACTCTTCTTCTTATCTTGGAAAATCACTTAAGGGGGCCGCCATGGTCTTCACGCTATTCATCGACAGCCAACCGTCGAGGATGAATAGTTGGTGGCTGAGGAACATTTTTCGATGGTTTGGAAGGGTCGTAGATGTCTTTGTATCCATGAAAGTAAGGAAAAGAACCGGATCAAGATTTGGCTTCGTTCGATTTGAAACCAAATTCGAAGCTTTATGAGCAATTATGAGATGTAACGGAACTCTGTTGGAAATACATCACTTGGTCGTTAAGGTGGCAGATTACAGTAAAGATATCGTCGCTCTTCCCCATAACAAATCTCGCCCTTTGGCTAACCCTCACAAGCAAGAGATGCGATTTAGGCTAATCTCAGGTAGACCAAATGAAGGTAAAGCAATTAGCACTCATTGGCAGTCTAATATGAAGAGAAAAACATATGCAGAAGTTGTTAAAAAGGGTATAGATGACAGCAATACCAGTATCGACGCCTTTGCTAACAAATATGCTAACAAAATAATAGACGAGGTTGAAGACGATAATGAATGGTTATACAGGAGTGTTATTGTTGAGGCTATTAACATCGAATGTATTCTAGGCCTGGAGAATGCGTTTATTAGGGAAGGAGTATATGACATCTCTGTCAAGTATCTTGGGGGGAAATACGTGTTGCTTACTTTCTCTTCTAAAGAATTTAATGATTGCGTTATGAGGGGTGAAGAAAAATGGTTAGATCATTGGTTTGCGAAATACACAAACTAGAACCCGCAATGGAGAAGCCATGAGAGAGTTGCTTGGTTATATTTCGACGGGTTCCATTTCACGTTTGAATTCAACTAATTTCAAGAATCTAGCCAACAAATTTGACTCAGTGATATTGGTGGACAAAAACACTCTTGATAGAAGATTCTTGGATCGTAGAAGAGTCCTGATCTCCACCCTTATGCACGCTCTTATACAAGACTTCCTAATACTAATAGTGGACGGTATAAGCTTCCCTATTGAAGTAGCCGAAGACTCTGGTTCGGCATAGAATTTTCTCTCTTCACCATGCTTATAACCCAAAAATGCCACCAATTCTATCTCAAAGGAGCATTTTTCATCATCATCTAATTGTGCTGATCGCAATCTCGACCTTCCTGGTGAATTGCAAAGGGAGGAGGTGATAGTTTGTAGCGAAGATGATGCTCATGCTGACATGGACAATGTGAATGTCAATGATCTATGTGATGATTGCTCAAGAGGTGATGACTTGGATGATCTCTATTCCACTGGCACTAATGCAGATGACATGGCTCCCAAAGAAGAAGTATGTGAACGAAATTCAAATCCCATATTTGTTAGAGAGCAACTAAAAGGCTCAATGCGAAGCACGCTGGGCGTAATGGGGCTTCCATCTCAGAGGAAGGCTTCATAAATCGGAATAAATTAATTATGGATGAGGCAGTAGCTGTGTGGAAAGTGGGCTGTTTGGCAGGATTAAGTTCGAGAAATAACGATAATAAAGTTCTACAGAAGATCGCTGAATTGGAAGAAAAGGATTGGGATTTGGCTGCTCAATGATAGGAGGGCTGCTTTAGGGGGTGTTCTGTTGGTGCCTGTTGGTGTCTACTCAAGAAGGTTTTGCTTTATGAAGATCATCTCGTGTATCTAAGTTTGGGTTTATATAATAATGTTTCGTATAATTTCTTGGAATGTAAGAGGCCTTGGGGGTAGATTAAAAAAGAGAGCTGCCAGAAGATTAGTGAAAGATTGGAGAATTGACTTGTTTTGCATTCAGGAAATGAAGCTGGAATCAGTAGATGATCTCACGCTACATCACTTACTATCCCTTTCGTCTGCTGATATATATGGGCCAGTGTAAGTAAGAAATAATCGCGATCTGGAGGAGTATTTTGTTTGTGATGTATGCCGTGATGTACAACATTTAATTATGAGGGTCTTTCATATTTTCCAACAATAGTGCATCTCCTACGTTATAATTGGAATTATTATATTAGTGTATAATTTCTCCAAGGGCTCATCTTTTGTTCAATATAAGATTTCTGTTTTATTAGCACTAGCTAGTTCTAAGGTTGGGTATATTGATTCTAGTTGTATTGGGGGTTGGTCTTTTGTGTTTTTTGGGAATTGTCTTGATGTCATATGCTTTATGGAGGGTGTTGCTTATGCTTTTTCAGGTTGTAGGGTGTAAGCTCATTTCAGTATAATAAAATTATTTCTCTTTCATGAAAATAAGGTTTATGTGGTTTAACAAAATTGCCTGCGTCCATGGGCATTGATGATCAATTCACTATGTATTCAAAAGATAACAATAGCAAAAATCACAAACATCGTAGTTTGGGTATCCCTTAATGTAACCTTTCTACCTGAGATCTCTTTTCACATCCAATTGCAGCACTCTCAAAAGACGGTTGTGTTCTCTCCCACTAAACACAATAAAACACAAAATCCTTATATGTGGGTTATGACAATAATCCACCTCAAAGGTGTGTATGCATATTTGGGAAGTGCGTATGCACATTTAAGTAAAAATACCACGAATGCGTATGCCCATCGGGTATATGCAATTGATAGTTAAGGCATCTAGTTGGCAAAGTTGAAGGAGGGACATACGCAGACGCAGAGTTGTTGAAGCAATGGACAACCACAGCAGAGTCTGATTCTAGCCATAGCTTGTGCCATCCCTTACTCCAAGCTTGTTTAATGCCGAAAATAACCGCGTGAAGTTCTGCAATAAAAGCCGTTTTGGTTCAATATTTCTTTCCACCTAGTTTTTGGGTACCCATTGTTCCACTATACTCACAATATTTACCTAGCAATCCCATCACATTTAAGCTACATGTTGTATTATCCCTCTCGGCTGATGATCTCGGCCATTAAGAGTGATACTCATCCACCCTATGTCTGCTGTTGCATCAAAATAGTGGGAAACTTTGAGAGTGCTGTGCAGGGAAATATATTTCACGCACTTGGATTTAATAAATCTTACCATGCCATGGAACCACCTCTTTTTTAAACTTCTTTTCAAAGCATTTATTATTATCTCTATTATCTCATCTCTTCTCACGAATTGATCGGACTAAAATTGTCACGAGTACAACCTTTTTTCTTCTCCATATATATGGAGTAATATTAAAGCTAAGAGTGTGTGCGTGTTTTTTTTTTCTTTTTTTGGCACCCTAGATTTGCAAGGGAGCATTCAAGCAGGCCAAAGAATTTTGGGGTACATATATGCAATTCCTTCCTAAAAAATATAGCCCTCATCACAAATGCCAGTATTGAAACCATGCCATCTAGTGAAATCATTAAAGGAAAAAAGGAAAAAAAAAAGAAAAAAAAGAAAAGAAAAAAAAAAGGTGATTCTTTATGCATGCAATGGATGAACCCATTTCAAATGGCTCTTTTCCCAAAAAGGTAGGTTTTTTACATTTTATTCCGACTTGGGTGTAGATTTCAACTTAATTCCTACACTGCGATAAATCGTGCTTGCTAACCACGATTTTAACAAAATCGTGGTTAGCAAGCACGATTTTACGTTGGGTATATAATTGCGTATTTGTAACTCTTGTATTAGTATTAAAAATTTATACCCTAAAATCGTGGATGCTAAGCACGATTTTGGATTAAAAACTGTATTTACCAGCTGCGATTATGATGGTTAAAGTGTTTAAAGAATTAAAAAAACTGGAAAAAATTTAGAACTAAAATCGTGATTGCTAACCACGACTTTTAAAAAGCGTGGTTAGCAGCCACGATTTCACGAAGAATCGTGCTTACCAAGCACGACTTTATGTCCTGCACGCCCAATTCATCTTTCACACTTCACGGCACTTTATGGGCATTTACATCCAATTATTACTAGTCATTCATAGTTAAGTTAGTAGTCATTTAATTTAAGTTCCAATTATTTTACATCCAATTATTACTAGTCATTCGTAGTTAAGTTAGTAGTAATTTAATTTAAGTTTCAATTATTCACATCCAACTACTAGTCATTTGGAGTTAAGTTAGTAGTCATTTACTAAGATGTTTATAGCCATTCTTATATATATATAAATGGTCAATTCTATGGTACCCTAACCAAAAATTGGATACCATACCCATAAGGTCACTTGAAATAGTAAATTGGTCAGTTCAAATGAGAAGTGGGCCATCTGAAATAGTAAATTGATCACTTCAAATAGTAAAGTTGTCCACTAAATGGTTAAGTTGCTACATAATGCGGTGAGTGGCCAAGTTTATTGTTCACTATTTTTCAAACATCTTTCTTTTTTCTTGTTCCTTTTTTCAAACTCTTTATTTCTTCTCCTTTTTGCTTGATCCTGGGCCTTGCACTAAAGAATTGATTTATTAGTGCGTAAAGTATTCTATTGCCTTAAGTTCCTTGTGGTAAAAAATGTTCTTCATAAAAAATTTAAAAAAAAAGGTATCTTGTGGTAAAGAATGTTAAATATTTACACTTTTTTTCTTATCATTAAAAGCTAAATATTTAGATCCATTTTTTTCCCATTTTACACATGGTTTTTGTAATTAACAATTAATGAAGATTACAAAACTTAGCGGCCAAGAACTGAAAAAAAACCCAAGTGGGCTACGAAAAATAATTGAAAATTGTCTGAAAAAATTACTCAACAATGCAGGTTTGGTATCCTGTTTTTTGGTTTACTTCTTCGTTTTGACCAAAGGAGGCTTGGAAGTCCATCATAAGGGTTATAAATATGGTGATTAGCCCTACTGGCATTCCTGTGGTCAATTAGGAAGTAGCATCTGCAATTGGAGAGATTGAGGCTTCAATAGCAGCAGTAGAGAAGTGTTATTTTCAACTAGCAACTTGTTTTTCAATTGAAAATTATCTCTGGAAGTTTCTCTTTTTATTCCTTATGAGATTGAACCCTTTGCCTTTAGCATGCATGTATAGAGTTTCGCTTTCTACCCCACCTTTTTTGTGCACTGTTTTTGAATACCTTTTTTGTGCTCTACATTTTTATTCCTCACACAATGCCAATTATTTTTTGGAAATGAAAGGAAAAAAATATGAGAAAAAGAAATACTTAATCATTTCACTTCATCACTAATATCCCATCACACCATCCATCGAAAGGCTAAGATTAACGATCAAAGCAAAATAAATGAAGTGACCCATAGCACTACTCATTCTAAAATGATAGGAAAAATCCGGTATAGTCCCAACTGTAAACAGGACATCCCAAGTTATCGACTTGATAAAAAACCTGTACAAATCACATTAATAGAAATTTCACATCTAATCTGATAACCTAATTTACACATACGCATCATATATTGCCAGTGGGGCTACATAACCTCATTGGTCCACTACGTTACTAGTTTCTAAAATGCTAGAAAAAATCTGGCATGGTCCCAGCTGTAAATAGGACATCCCAAGTTATCGACTTATCCAAAAACCTGTACAAATCACATTTATAGAAATTTCACATCTAATCTAATAACCTCATTTACACATAAGCATCATATATTCCCAGTGAGGCTACATAACCTCATTGGTCCACTACGTTGCTAGTTTCTAAAATGCTAGAAAAAATCCGGCATGGTCCCAACTGTAAATAGGACATCCCAAGTTATCGACTTATTCAAAAACCTGTACAAATCACATTTATAGAAATTTCACATCTAACTGATAACCTCATTTACACATAAGCATCATATATTCCCCAGGGGAGCTACATAACCTCATTGGTCCACTACGTTGCTAGTTTCTAAAATGCTAGAAAAAATCCGGCATGGTCCCAGCTGTAAATAGGACATCCCAAGTTATCGACTTATCCAAAAACCTGTACAAATCACATTTATAGAAATTTCACATCTAATCTGATAACCTCATTTACACATAAGCATCAAAATATCCCAGTGGGGCTACATAACCTCAGTAGTCAACATAATATGAAAAAGGAATTATGTACTCTACATGTTACATATGTTTATATCAAATGTAACGCATTGTTTTTCTATGTGCAACTATATTGCTTTATAATCTATACAATTTCAATGCTTCAAAAGCAAAAGAGTGGCAAACATCCAATGGTCTTCCATTTTGAGACAAAAAAATCAGTGGTTTGCCAAATGGTATGTACATCGATTGTAAACTTGGCAAGCATAACTAAGCCTTTCGAATGTTTTTGCAAATACCTGCAATCATTGCCATGAAAGTCTCATTATAAATATGTGATCTGATACAACTATTCAAAAATAAACTATTTCAATAGAACCAATCAAACAAATTAATATCCTTTAAACGGAAATAAGAAATAAATATAAGTACAAAGGAAAAGAGAGAGAGAGAGATTCATCATGTGGTAAAACATATGAAAGAATTGGAAAAATAGTGGTTTAGGATATGTAAGCCCGTTACTGAAGCATATCAATAACAAGCAACGTAGCTTATATTATTAGTAATAGTTCTAACATCTCTTATTAGTAAGAAATTTGGAACTTCCAACTACAGGTCCAATCATTGAAACTTGCATTACTAACCTAAGTTCTTCTATTAACCATAAACTATAATATTTCTAAAACAATTTTCGATCTCTTAGATTGTGTATTTGTGTGCGTGAGAAAATTAAGTAAATGAAACAATAACAGCTTTGGAATCCTAGGTTTTATGTTGTCTTCGTTTCGAAAAAAACAATAATAATAAAATAAAGAAGGTAAAAACGGAAGAAATAATTAATTTGGCCCAAAACGAGTTAAATGAATTTGTAAACCTAGTAGTTTCACAACAAACTCATGGGAAATTCAGCTAAAACCCTAGCGTGCTCCTTCAAGGAAACCTGGTAGATTCACAACAAACAAATGTCATCAAAGTAAGCAGATAGCAGCAATAACCAGACATATAGATTGCATGTTGTAACTTTTAATATATTGATTATTACATTCTGTTTAGATGACAGTGATCAATTCCCAAGCAAAACATAGAAGCACAATATCATTTAAATTGTATCCAATATCTGATATGCTATAGTGCATTTCACATGGCAACATAGTTTGTGAATCAGCCAAAAGCAAGAAAGTCAAACATAAGTTAGACCTCTGAATCATACCATAATTCATACTCCATCAACCAATGTTTTCTTCGAATCCAAATGGCCAAATGGGGGCTTAAATTGCAAATAGGAAGAGCAAAAGTGGGGAAGTGTGGAACTTTTGTCTCAACTTTTAGGCCATGTTGGTTTGCAGGGTCAAATCATTCCACCCCAAAGGTAGACAACTATGCCCCAAAAATGGTTGGTGTCATTTGGCTTCACGATTCAAGTACCAAACATGAGCATGATTTTTGAAGATTCCAAATAACTCAACTTCATTTAATATCATATTTTCTATTAGGCCAACAAATTCTTCATCAGCCTCAATCCACACAATTTTTGGCTTTCCTTTGGTTTTCATGGTGATATTCGACTTCAACCAAATTATGCCTCCTTATTGGTCCTGTATTTAAAAGTCTTAATTAAGCAACTACCTCTCATTTTGTCCTTCATTCTATTTGCAACATTTTCACCAAATCTAATTAAAGCGATTCTATAAATATGGTCTTAGTCCTTTTCTCTTTTTAGGGTCATAACGTATAATTGAACCCAAGTCAATTACTCTATAGTAGTCACATGTTAACACTAAAGTAGGACCACTGTTAATCCTACCCTTACTCATCCCAAAACATTTCAATACTTTTTTTCTTTGTTTTGTTATAAATTTTTATAATTCTTCACCCAACAAAAATATCCAAACCATTGAACCAACTAAATTAATGAATCAGTAAATGAAAGATTGAAAATATCCTATGTACATGAGAATCGAAGCAACATTTGGACACCTACACATTGAAGTTACAATCGACATCAACATGAATTTATAATTTAAAAAGAAAACACATTATAAGAAAAAACACTTATTCCCTCACCTTATGAGGTATCATACACATTTCCCTTTTCAATATACCTGAAAATTGAAAATTTAAAAATGTGAAAATTTATAAATATGAAAACAACAGAAAAAAAAAAAAAACACACAAAGAGGTCTTAGGTAACTCAACGGAAAGTAGCAGACACGATATAGTGGGGTTTAAACATTTACATAAAACATTATGATTTATGTAGAATTGTACCTTATGAACAACTCCCTATGTACCGCATTTGGTCGGACGCCTAACTCTTTTAGGCCGTCTCGCAATATCCTGTTGAACTGGCCCTCGATGAAGGTGGCTGGTGTGCTGATCCGCATCAGAAGGGTGTGTAGGTGCACATGTCTCTGCCTGGTAGCTCTGTGCATATGTGCTAACTGGAGGGTCACCTATGGCCATAGGGTCTGTAGGTGCAAGCTGTGGAATGTGAACCCGTCTACGTGTGTCAACCTGGGTGATCTGAGATACCCCATCAGCAAGTGCATACTCAGAAGGCGTGGGTGGTGGAGGTACAACCTCTGTACAACCAACTCGACCCCTACCCCTACCTCGAGATATACCTCTACCCCTACCCTTGCCCATACCTCTACCCCTAACCCCGACCCTACCTCGCCCTCTAACCTGTCCCAAATGGTCATGGACACTAGACGGCTGCGGCGATGGATGTAGCATCACAGGACACTGCTGAGATGTGTTCTGTGAGATGAAAGTGGGTGTCTCAGTAGTAGATGGCCCAATAACCCCGCCTCCATCTCGACCTATGGCATGTGCCAAATGCTCAGGAACAATGGGTGGTGACTGCATCACTGGATATGTGTACTGGTCGACGACAGTGGGGGTCGCAGTGTCTGATGATCCAGCCGATAATGGCGAAGAGATGTGTGGAGTGGGCATACAAGATTGCCTCACCGCATGCAATGGTGTGCGATAATCCCCTCCGCCCATAGCTAACTCAATATCATCTGTGTCTAAAATGTCCTCCGTAGCAGATGGCCCAACTGAGGATGCTGGGCAATACGGTCGAGGCAGTGGCATAGACATCGATGGCTCAGCAGATGGTGATGGCACATATGAAGATGATGGCCAATACGGTCGAGGTGGTGGCATAGGCATTGATGGCTCAGCGAATGGTGATGGCACATATGACGATGACGTGTACTGGAAAGGCATCGATGTCGTGGGTATATCACGTGGCAATGGGTCCTCCTGAACTGCATCGTCTGACCCTAATAGACGCTGCTGCTCACGGGTCGTGTGTAATGTCCTGTAGCATCTCAATCGTATGCACTCTAGTGTTGCATATGCCTCTTCCAGTCCACGTTGATTTGCATGCAATCTAGAATGTGCCAGATCGTGTATAATGGATATACACTGAGTCTGCAAAAAATATCGGAACAAATATATGAATCTTAAGAAATAAGGTGAAAATATATTAACTGATAATTTATATTGATCTCATTACACGCTATATAAAAAAATATGGAACTGTGAATACAAAAATTAGAAAATAACATATTATGCATGATAATTTTCTTGACAAACCCTTGCGTACTGTTAAAGTTTTCTTACTACAAAGGTTTTTCCGTTCACTTTTCCTCTTTTATCTTTTTATTTTTCCTCATCCAAATTGTCTTGATGCATTGTTATTCTATTAAATATCCATCCCTTTGCAAAATTGTCAAGTCATCAAGACTTTATAGAAACTATCCCTCCTTCAATCATTAAGAACCATTGTATTCTATTAAATATCCATCCCTTTGCAAAATTGTCAATTCATTTTTTTACGTTCTCAATAGGTTGTGTTACTTTGATTACTGAATTTTGGTTTTCTTTTCTTTTTAATGTAAGGTTTTTTTCCCCTAACTTATCATTTTTTTTATTATTCCAATTCACTTCTTCGATATCTAGCACAAATGATTTGCCAATTTTACCTGAAGGTGGGTTTGATTTCAACCTTGATGTTTTTTTATCTTCTTTATATTATAAACTAGGGTGTTGCGTTACTTTTCCGCTATAGTAAAAAAATTTTATAAGGAATTTATAGGTGCATATTTGTCTTACTAACCACCATCATTTTGGGAGCCACTATAGACAATTTAGATTTTCATTTTCTAACTTCCTTCCTAAGAGCATGTAGTAAGCAAAGTCACAACCCATATCTTACCAACAGCTCCACTGTACTTCCCGCTCCCTCGTATCCAGCAGCAGGGTCAGTCTGATGCGCAGGATTACCAATCAACAGACGAGTGTGTTGACGATACCACACCATGTACGGGTCATCATAACACATCCTCTCGTCGCTCAAGTCACCACCCACAATGTTTTCGAACCGTTGCTCCCACAACTGTATATATTGCGCATGATGCGTAAGCCAATCTGTCAGACGATGCCCACGCCTATCTGTATCATGCAATCTCGCATCAGTATCAAAGTTCTGTGGAACCATTTGTCGAATGCCAAACTGGCGAAGGACACGATCAGTCAAATGCCACTCCACCACATCAAAGCAAATAAGGGGTGACCGTGTACGCCATAACGCCCTCCCTGCTCGACAAAACTCTGGGAGTACACCAATGACATCCTCAGTGTACGGCTGCCAGATGAACTGAGAGAAGAACAATGTAATACATTAGTACTTGCCAGTTAAACGTAATTTCCTATAAAATATTTTATGACCATAACTATAACATACCTCACCCTCCCTAAGCCGATCCAACTGGTCCCGATATAACCTAACAACGTGGGTTGGGGTGTTCTCGAGTACAAAGACAACATCCCATCTATCATTAATTTAGTAATAAGTATTGAAGTTAGTATATTACTCAAAAGTGCACTAAGTCAATGTCAATCAATGATTACAAGCACAGTACCTGCACCCATGAGGTCCGCGTGGTAGCACCTCGCCGTTATACTCGATGGTCAGAAAACCAGGTGGGGGTAAGTCATCAGCTACAGCTCGATGAGGAGCCATGCGCGGCAACCTCTCCCACGCCCACATCTGTATCCATCATTTTAACAGCGCATTTAAAATGTGAAGTTTACTACATCAATGTGAAACTTAAGAATTAATGAAGCATAAAATTTTCACCTGTAGTAGTACAAGTGGCCCTGCTATATCCTTCGCATTTTGTTTACTCGCACGGCATAGCTCGCGATATAGGCGTGCAAGACATGCACTGCCCCAACTGTACTTCCCTATTTGGTCAATGTGTTCCAGCAATGGTAGGAACATCAACGGCACCCTATTCTGTGACTTATCGGGCATCAATGTACCGCCAATAAGATGTAGGATATGGGCTCTCGCATGCTGCTCAATAGTGTCCTGATCTGCATCCTGCGGATAGCTGTGAGAAATGGTCACCAATCCACCCAATCCTAAGCCCTCCACCAGTGAGATCTCTATCTAGTGGGGCTATGCCCAGCAATCTCTGGCAAATTTGCTGCCACTGTATCACACTCTGGGTCGAGGAGCCAAACGTAACGGGCATACCCTCTATGGGGAGACCCCATAGAACCTCCACGTCCTGCAACGTGATAGTCGCCTCACCAATAGGCAGGTGGAATGTATGTGTCTCTCGCCTCCACCGCTCCACTAGAGCTGTAATCAGGGCACGGTCCAATTTAAAGCAACCAATGCGATATAGTCCATAGAACCCAGCCCGCAAAAGGACACGTAGCACACTAGGGTGCAAATCACGTGCCCACAATCCACGGTCAGCACGTCTAGTAGTAATTACAGCCGTATCCTACAACAAAATGAGACAATACCAATTTTAATTAGTTTATTGGATGTACAATAAATTAAACGGTAACTACAAAAAGAACATGCATGCATCGACATACCTGCGACTCCCATATGGTGTCAGATCGATGCGACGGCTGTAGGTAGAGCAACGACCTATCTATAAGGCGTGGGTCTAATGTGCCCCTATCCATCAATGCTGTAAATTGAATGTCACATCAGGTCAATGATATTTAAATAAATAAACCAATTTTAAAAAAAAAAACAACATTGCATAAGGATGTGGCTAAGTGTATAGCGCTAGAATTACTAGAAAACTAGTAGAAACATCAACCACAACCATATCAATAATCGTATCAATAGACACATCAACATATTCATTTCTTGTATATTTTAATATGCATGCATCAACAAATCTTCTTATTTTTTTTCCTTGTGTAATATAAAATGCATGCCAAATCAATGGCGGCTATTCAATAGCCACATCATTAAGAAAATAAATTAGGGATGAATAGCATTTTCTAATAAATATATATAATAATTACAAGTCATAATCAAATTACATGACGTAAAAATTTGTATTCTAGCATGGTTATTCATACTCATTCCAAGTTCTTACATTCAACATGGGAGAAGCACTTTGTATTCTAGCATCCAAGTTTTCACATACCAAGACCTAATAAACGGTATACAAACTAATTGAGCTCTCATAGGGTAGAATTAGATTAGAACATTGCTCATGTAGATTTTTTTATTAAATTATAGATTCACAAGTCGTCTGATGTTAATATTAAAACTAAGTTGGGTGCTTTAAAATAAAAAGCATCATGTTGAATATATTCTATTATTATACAATCAGCCAAAAATATATTAAAATTGACAGACAAAAACATATGCTATTTAGATTTGACAAAGAATCTCAATCAAGTTATGTTGGACAAGAGAGGACATCAAACTCTCATTGAAAAAGGGTACTCTATCCAAGAATATAATGTGTCCCAAGATGCATGCAATATTCATATAAAAATGGGAAAAAAACTCATCAATACACACATGAAAGAATAATTCTCTCAAGTTGAAAGCACGTGGTAAAACAAAATGGGGAAAATAAATTGGTGAATCATTGCCATGGCAACTAAACTTCATAGGTAAGAACCTAATAATCAAACCCTGCACATCAAAATAAAATATAAAAAAGATGGATTTAGAGAGAAGTATAAAAATAGAAAGGCTGTTTGCAATTTGAAATTTAAAATTAAAGAAGGAGAGGGGATGTTTGTTTGTTAGATTTTCTCATGAGTAGTGCGGGACAAGCTTTCAGCAATGAGAGGTGACACCTCAGCAGGTTACTGTTCACCTACAATAACCACAACCCCTCAGCAGCTAGCAGCTAGCAGCTAGCAATATAGAGCAATCAGCTACGATGAATTCACACTTCACGCAGTATGAAGTTAGTACAAAAGAAATATAGCTAAGTGTGTCAGTAATACTGAAAACTGCTAAACGTTTAAGTGGTACACCAGCTACATATGTCACACTTACGCACATAAAAAAAAAACACAACTAAACTAATTTGGCACAAAACGAGGAGCACTTGGACATTTCCGTATATCATGTCCTGTCTCTGAACAATTACTGCAATGATATGACGACCGTTGCCGGGAGACATCCATCTCGTTGTGGATGCGCGAGTTATTTGGACGCCCCCTTTTGGGAGGTCGTAGACGAGCAGGGGAAGGGATCAGGACAGGACCATTAGGCTCGGGCCAGTAATCTTCGTGCTTGATTGATTGGAATGAAGTCTCCCATACGCGAAGGTATACGTCTAACGTATACTCCGGAGCAACATATTCAAAACCATCCACACCTTGTTCCGCAGTCACAGCAAGCATATGGGAACAAGGAATTTTGTATGCTGCCCACTTGCCACATGTACAACTAGGTCTAGGGCGTAGTTGAACATTCTGTTTGTTTAGGCCCCCTGTCCGTTGGTGCTTTGTCTTAACCTCAAAAATACCCAACCGCCTGTGAATAAATAAAGATGGTAATATCTTATAAGTTCCATATGTAGTAAGTTCCAAGTTATATGTTACTAAAAATATATTAACACATCAAGCCTCGCATTATTATTGCAAGTAATGGCACTCACCTGTCAAATGGGACGAGATTATGAGCGTTGGCCCTTTGCATATTCTTGTCAAGTATCGCTTCCACGAATTTTGGAAACATGTAGTTGTTACTTGCTTTCCAATGGAGTGCCTCGGAACCCTGTGTATCAAAATACTTGACTAGGCGATAGAACGTGAGCTCAACACAAGCTGTGATTGGCACATTCCGTGCGCCCTTTACCACACCATTAAAAGCCTCCGCATGATTGGTCGTCATGACTCCCCAACGTTTGCCACCATCGTGAGCAAGGGTCCACTTCACGGGGTCAATTTCATGCAACCACTTCAGTGCATCTGGGTTTATGGATTCGATCTTTTGCAAAATGGCATTCAACTTTCGCACTTGAGTGCGGGTACCAGCTCTCCAAACAAGATCCTTAAGATGGATATTATGAAACCTTGAATTAAAGTTACTACACACATGTCTAAGGCAATACCTATGATATCCAATAGGTTGCCCATCGCTAGGGTCTGTCCACACATCTTTAACAGCACTCAGAATGCCTTTTGCCCGATCTGATATAAGGGTGAGACCAAATCGGCCAGGAACAACATGCTGTATAACATTTCGAAGGAACCATTTCCAACTTTTACTGCTCTCCTCATCGACGATAGCAAACGCAATTGGGAATACCTTATTCTGAGCTGTTATTCCTGTAGCTATGAGCATTTTCCCAATGTATTTCCCATATAAGTGTGTCCCATCAATGCATATAACAGGCCTACAATGTTTAAACCCATCAATGGACGGTTTGAATGCCCAAAAGACAAAATTGAGCATTACTATAGACTGAGAAACTGGCGGAATATAGTCCCACACAACAACCGTCCCAGGATTGTACACTTGTAAGGCAAGCATGTATTTGGGTAGCTGTTTATACGACTCACCCCAATCCCCGAATAACATCTCAATGGCCTTTGTGCGGGCAAACCACGCCTTCTTGTATGAGATTGTAAAATTGTGATCTTTTACAACAGTCTCAATGATGGTTTGAATTTTAGTATCAGGTTGTTCCTGCCCAAAAAGATAGAGGTTATTCCACACTGGTGCAATTAAAACAAACATAGTTAAAAGACAATTTTGATAAGCACACCATCGCTTACCTTAATGGTTGACATGATTTCAACGGCAATGAAAGTAGAATCAAGATTACGATGGTCTCTGGATGTCCTTGGGTATACACAATGGTGAGGGCCTACGTATTTCTTGATTTGAAATAAACCATTAGTATTCTTGGTTATGGATGCACGTAGTTTCCATGCACAATCATTCTCGCATGCACATCTCCAAATTGTTCTCCTTGACTCCACTACTTTGTACTGTCGATTCTTCCTAGTGTGGTACAACTTCACAGCATTCTGAAGGGTTTTTTTATCCTTGAAAAGCATCCCTTCTTTAAACTCATCATCTGCAGGAGTCCATACATCAGCTCGGGGAACGATATCATTCCTCATTATGAACCCATCAGTAACCAAATCAGTGTTCATAAAGAAAGGGATGGGAGTCCTAACTTCATCCATAGATGGAATTTCCCCACTGTGGCTCCCAAGTTCTATATGCCCATCATCATCATCATCTGATTCTATATCTCCATACATCATTGCATTATCATCTGAGTCCTCCGAATTTTCCCGCATACTCATGCTATCAACCTCAAAACCATAGTCAGCACCACACTCTATGTCATGGGACCGAGCATATTGACCAATTGACCCTCCACACTCACCACCCATGTATGGTGAGTCTGTAGTTTCGGGCATGTGCTGGCCAGCACTTGTTGAAGATGCATACACTGGAGTATCATCGACTGTTCCAATAATAGGACCGACATCACACTGAAAATTAGAGGTACAAGCCACTTGTTCAATCGGTCCACTTCCATCATCACACAAAAATGCTCTATCCGTATTATAAGGTATGGGTTGGCCAAAGAATGGTGAAGATGTAAGCACCGGAGTGGGGTAACATGAAATAGTGCTGGGGCCGGCACCGTAACACCCAATGGACTGCATTGAGTAACATCCAACATTATGGTCAGGTCGCACATCAGGGAACCATTGAGGAGGCACCCTCATTGGAGACTGAAGTGATGCGATATTGCTTTCCTGTGTCAACAACCAAGAAAATGAACCAGGTTGTGGCGATATCATCGGGGGTGCACCCATTATGGTAGTTTCTTTTACCACAACATAAACCTCTAAATCAAGGTTTGGGAATCTTGCAGGGATATCGAATGCATTGTTCAAGGTCTCATCGTCCTTGATTAACAATTTCCTGTATTTGAAGCCTGATGGCGTTAAATATGGGTATCTACATATAAGGTTGAGCTTGACACTTTCCCCATTTTCAGCAACTTTAGGAATGAGCATGTCAACCAAAGCACTAAGTGTTGATCGGCGAGGTACATTGTATAGACCCTTCGCCTCAGCAGTATATATTATGCCTTCAGTGGGGTCAGGTACTATCTCTCCCCCCCAATAGAACACACACCTAACTGTTTCCATCTGTAACCTTCACAATAACTGCACCCATTATAAGGAATAGAAACGTCTATTCTTTTGACCTCAAAAAAAAAAAAAAAGTAATAACTATAACAAGAATATTGAGGCTACTGTTCGCAATTAATACTTAACACTAATTTTTATTTAATTTTTTGTCTTCATAAGCATGCTACTCAATATTTGACCCTCCTTTCTCATTACACTTTTTTTTTCTTGTAAAGGCATATAATATTGGGGCTTTTCATCAAACAACTTGCATACATTATTTGAAAAATTCAAGATTATCAAAGACCCAAATAAACTCAACAAAAGCGGAAAACATATTTTTGTTCAATCTTCATCTAAAAAGAAAATAAGAAGCAACAACATTTTCCCAACTGAGGATTATCTAAATTTCATATATAGCCAATAAAAAGAAGAATAAGATAGTTTTAGTCTCATTAAACTAAGTTTTGATTCCACGATAACCTATATTAAAAGAATGAGGGCGTATTGGAAAATTTTCAACTGTTATCTGCTTTTTAAATATATCAATTCACTATTGATTTGAAAAAAAATTAAAATTTGAAAAATAAATGTATTTTAATGCGACAACGTAATGAGAACATGAAACTTAAAATGCTTCAAAAGGTTAACTTTTTACAATCCATAATTCCACAACTCTTGTTGCAACCCGAAAAGTAAATGTATTTTCAATGCTACAACTTAGGGGAATAGTTTGGGCTGAAAACTTGGTGGGAATACGGCTTGAGATACACAGCATCATTAACAAAAAAAAATGGTAAAAAAGATGGAGAGATCATATGAAGAACAAATTTAAGAAAATGGGAGAGAAATTCGAAAATTGAGATGGAGGATAAGAAAAAAAGGCTACTTCCATGCCAAGGGCTAACATAAAATGATTCCTAAAGGTATGATATAAAATGCTTCCTAAAGGTGATTACATAAACAAATTACTGGAAAAGAAAAAACAAATTCAATGAAACCACAACATATATAAAAACATGTAACTTTCATTTAAGATTCTTACAATACTTAAAATTTCAATTAAATTAAAATTTTTTCCTACGTTGCAAAAGGAAAAAAATAAAATAAATAGAAGGTAAAAGGAAAGAGAAAGTAAAGGAAAGAAAGAGAGTACCTCACTGATAGTGGCTGGCTCTAGAATTTGAAATAAAAGTGCTGCATGAATATACACAAAATTAAGCTCTAAAATAAAATTTCAAAACAATCAAACTCCACATATTTAACAAACAAAAGGTGAGTAAACTATATGGTGCTACACAAAAATAAAATAAAAAAAAAATTGTATATTTTCATGGACAGAAACAACAAGTATATTACACTTGGAGCACTACAACAGACCAAATTTGGGAGCAGCATGCTAAAATTTACCACTATTGTAAAGAACAAATTAAAAGCTAATTAAAAGTGTTATGGCTGTGAACTTCAAAGGAAAAGAATAGAATACCTCGATGGCAATGGCTTGAGCTCTAGAGTTTAAAATAGGAGTTCACAATATACAAAAACTGGACCTATAAAATAACATATAATTTAAATAACAATATAAAAAAATTCACATACTTTGTAATAGACAAAGAAAAGGTAAATGCACATGAAATAAATAATCTATATAGTGCTACAAAGAAAGAAAAGTTCAGGGAAACAAATTATTAGACTGGAAAACGATAACAGGTTTAATGTACAACCAATAAACATGTATTAAATACTAATATTTCACTGTGTTAATTAGTATTTAACATGTATTAAATACTAATTTTGTGTCGAAGCAAATATGCGCTTATCCTTATATTTTTTTAATCTTAAATACTAATTTTTCACTGTGTTAATTATTTTTTTCCCAGGAAAAATGGTCTAAAAATCTGTAAATTGCATCAATATGTTATGGGCGAACTATTTGCTCATCCAAATGAAGTGTATATTTGGTGTTGATGTTATGAAGAAATATAGGAGTTAAATTTTTGAAATCTGAGAGGATTTTATTCATACTTGGTTCTGGAACGGGTGGGTTTCTCCCACAAACAAAAGAAAATCTAGGAATCTCATATAGAATTTTCCCATATGATTGTAAAAAGAAAATGAAAGAGAGAAACATAAGAAGCAAGAGTTGGAAAGCATGTGCCCTATGCCAACTTGTCTAAGTGGAGATAACAGTGTGTTGAACAACGAATATGTTTGATAGTAACCTGGCAATAGCAGCCACATTGCGCCTCATGAGCACCATTGTGCTGTAATTTATTATTAATGGACATTGCATTCATCATCTTATAAACCCATAGTCCAATAATTTGACCTAAGCATAACAATTTAACCTTTGAAAAAAGAACAGAAATTCGGAAAAAAATAATTTCATTTTCCCTTCCCACAAGGGAAGGATGTTCATCCTTGAGGAGATTGATGTTTGCAACCATTCCATACGTTATAGTGATCCGTCTTCACACTAAAAGGTCTAAGTCAGGTAGGCAACTAACTCCAAAGAAGAAGAAACCAATCTTCCCTTCCACTATCCAAAATCTGAGAGGGTTGAGAATCAGTTATTTACTTCTTTTTTTATTTAATTTTTTCCTTCTATTGCGTAACTAATAAGTAACAGCAACAATGAGAAAGTAGTAAATAAGGACCAAACAATTTACCCAAAACTATTTTACCTAATGAATTAACCTCAACTTCATTAGATAATCATTATAAAAGTTACAAAAAAGAGGAAACTAAACTTGGAGTTTTGGACTTAACATTTAAGGCATAAAAGTATAAATAACACATGCCATTAAAAAGTTGTACTGGAGCAAAACAACAACAATGCCAAGGAAGAGATCAATTTAGCAACAATGAAATCATTGTTATTAATGCATATATCAGTACTGTTACTACAGTATATTATTGGGACCTGTTTTTTCATAGAAGAAGCTGAAAATGAGCTTTGGAAATGAGCTTTCTTGTCCATCTTAAAGGCCAAACTGCTGCTGTAATTTTATATAATAAACTAGCATGAACCCGCGCGATGCGCGGGTATCACAAATGAATATGAAGACATTAAATAGTTTAGCGATCCAGAGCTTAGGCCAACATGTTTTTATGTATGGTTCAACTCTTTGCATCTCTACTTATAAAACAGTGTGTGTTCATCTTCTCATTAGTTGCCTTAGACAGTTAGGGGTTGTTACATATTCCCAACTTCTTTATAGCTCTTCTAAAAAAGAAAAAAATGAGACAACCTGATTAATTGAAGACAACCTGATTAACTGGAAAAAATATTTAATTCTTGATTGAATATGTTGTCAAATATGCCTAAAAACTTACCAAATAAAACAATTGCTTATCTATAACAAACCAAACACTCAAGATTCTCATTTTACATGCCCTGGCAAAAATGCTATGAACTTATTTTGATAACTAATAAAAAAATTGATTTTACAGGCTCCCATGATAACTTCATTGTTTATCTAGTCACTAACTGGTTATTTAAAAAATTAACAATAGAAAACCCAAACTAAATAATTGCTTATGTAGTTAGTATCTTCCTTCAAACTGTAATAGAAAACTTATACTAAATAATAAAAGAAGGGATAAGGGAAAAGTAGAGGGAAAGGAAGGTGTACAGAAAAGATGAGGAAAAAGTAGAAAAAAGGACAGGTTGTACCGTTAGGGGGGAAGGGAAGAAAAAAAAAAAACTTATTTATGGGGGAGTTGCTGACATCATTTGTGGGGTCATTTGTGGGGCCAAAGAGAAGGAGATGAATGGAATTTGGAGGGAAGTTTTATCAATGAGACACATAAGCAAAGTGCTGATGTCAGCCAAAAACTTTCTTTTATAGTATAGTAATAGAAGAAACTCAAAAACGCTCATAAAATTTTTTTCTTTCCTAATATTTTTTTTCTTCTTTAGCACAATAAAAAAAACTATCTACATGTAAATTATATCCAGTGGAGTCTTGGGCTAAATCTGGGCATGTAATGTTGATACGGTTCGGAAAAGTCAAGATAGAATAAAAAAGTTCCGTGTTACCAAACTTAGGAAATAGATGGATGGGGGAACATATTTTTATATAGTGTGACCGGAGTATATAGCCACAAACACCCTGCATAGGGGATGAATAGGCATAATAAAATTTCCAAGGTAGTAAGTCACAAGCCTCCATCTATAGACCGTCAGGCATAATAAATAGGAATAAATTGTTGTAAGTGCTACCCTAGCTGCAGAATGAAGTAATTAACGCTCACAAGCAAGAAAAAAATAAAAATTTTGTATACCAAGTATAGAGTACATAAATTCCCCCAAACTATGCTGCCAATATGTAGTGCAATGCAGTGCTATAAATGCATTACATGCCTATGAATGTCAGATCAACAATCAGAATTAAGAAAATCAAAACCACTCCAAAAACATTATCTAATGACTCTACAAAGCACAGGAAATTAAATTTACCAAAAGCCGTCCAAAGTTATATTCTCTTCAACAGTTTCGTAAAAGTCAAATGTTTGATATGGGTATCCAAGAAGCAACCTAGCATGAAAAAAAAAACAGAAGAAAAAGAATGAGTCCAAACTGTGGTTGAAAAAAAAATAAAATATGAAGAAGAAAATATTAGCGGAACTAAAAATTGCATTAAAAAAGGGATGAATCTGATTATACAAAGTGCTAATTATGAAAATAAAATACAAACATAATTAAAAATATCCCAGGTCCTAATTAGATTAACTTTTATCCTTTTTTTTCCCAGGTCCTAATTAAATTTTAGTAGTAAAGGGTGAAGATCCGATATCCTTTATTTTTCCCAGGTCCTAATGTAACGTCCTATATTTTATTAAATTATTACCAAACTTTCATCAATTAATAAAGTCATGTCAATAGCACATGATTTGAATTTACTATGGTGTCAACATAATTGGAATACTACGTACAATGGTCTATGATGCTTGGTTCCTTTATTTAGTTTTAAAAAAATAATATTAAAATTAATTAAAGAATACCCTAGCACTTTAAAAAAAGAAAAAAAAAAAAAAAAGAAAGAAAAAAAGAGAAGAGAATAGAATTAAGGATCCCTCTATAGTCTAAAAAACTTATATTCCACATTCGGTTGATGGGAGCTCAAAATCTCCCTATCGTCCCTTGATTTAAACCCACGCTTGCTTGCGTTTGAGATAGATGAACAAGGGGGTGTCCGGGCAGCCATAGCTGCCCCGATGCCCAAGTCAAGTTGTGAAACCAGACTAATAATAAAGAAGAAGAATAATTTTTAGGGGAAAACTGCCATACCTTGTTTTCCTCCCTTGTGGGTATTTTATAGATGAGGATAGATATTTTTTTAGATGCATTTATTGCTATATAAAGTTGTTTGTCACTTGTGTGAGCTGGATGCACCTTTCATATGGAGAATTGGATTCGGTGCTGAGTTGATAAAACTCAGCACCATACCTATCAACTCAGCACCATACCAAGGTAATCCATACCCTTGAATAAGAGATTGGATGGCTTGGATTAAAAGTTGAAAATGTGCCACTGAAATGACCAAAATATGGTCTCATTGGGCAACTTTTTCAACTTTAAATTTAAGTCATCCAATCTCTTATTCAAGGGTGTAGATTACCTTGGCATGGTGTTAAGTTTTATCAACTCAGCACCAAATCCAATCACCTCACATGGGTCTTTCTTAGAGGCCAAATCTTATCCTTTTACTGCATAAGCTGCAATGGGTAATTATACCTTGTGCCGGTGTCCACAACAAAGAAGAGATGATATTTTTATCCCCCCATTTGCCACATCTAGTCTTTTTATATGGCACGTTGGTGAAGTCTCTATGTAAAATGTTTATGTTGTCACCCCAAGAAAGCCCCATTTGATTGAAGCAAAAAGGTAAAATGAAAACGAAAAGTGGTCATTGCAAAAAAGTAGTGAACTCCACTACTAATTTTTTCTTGCAGGAGAATTTTTTCCCTAAAATACATACAACATTTGTTTTACGAGAAAAGCAAAACACAAAAGTCCAGATATGAATTTCACCTTTCTTGTAAACCAAATAAATAGCTAGAAAACCAAGTTTTATCATTACCATTTTTCTTCTTCTATTTTCCTATATTTCACTTTCCTTCAAAATTAGGGAATCTTGTTTTGAAACCCTAAACTTATTTCTCGAAAAAGGAGAGAAATCACCTAAGTTACAAGGCGGATGGTCATGAATTATGTGATTAATTAGATTAATTTTTACTAACCATTGTATTTAGCCAACCATTGCCAAATTAAAAGAAACCACCAGCATGAAAGGTATAAACTCTATTTCAATTATTGAAACCAATTTCCTTTAAAAAAGATAAAATAAAATAGATTTATTAGAGTATCTTTGCCTTTTCAAAGCAAGTGATAAGATTAGGGTTCGAGCAATGATGTCATCATGGGCCTGATGTCTCAAAGTGTGTCTCAATCTTAGTGCAAAGGTGAAATACTGGTCATTGAGTTTTATTTTATTTATTTATTTATTTTATATATAATAATTGGGTAGGGTTGAGTTTTTTTTTATCTATTAATTTAATACTTTCTCTTTGAAGAAATTTTCTTTTTTAAATCCAAATTTGCCAACTTTTGAATGTGTTCACACAAAAGCGTTCAACTTTTAGTTCCACTCCGAAATGTCTATTCTCTGGCTTCTAAAGTTTGGATCATAATGCTCCACTCTCATTGTTCCCTCTGTATTAGCTACAGTTTACATGCACGTTTTGTGTAGGCCGAAAAAAACTACAGTGACGAGCAAAATATCATTTTAAAAATAAATGTGCACCTCATGTTAATAATTTGAGCAACCAAGGGGGTTGTGAATGTAGTACTAATTAATAAAAGTGGTGTTCAATATACGTAATAATATCCTAATTTGCATTTTAATAAAATGGGTAAAAAAAAAATTTAATCAATTATTAGAAGCAAAGACGAGGAAAGCATGCATTATTGACATAAGCAATGGGTATATTTAGTAGTAGGATGAAGGGTGAAGATCCCTCTAGTTTTAGAAACTTCTAGTCTCCGTTACTTAAAAATCATCGTTCATTTTTTAAAGTGAGATTTATGTAAAGTCCATGGCGTGTGATTGAATCATATATTATGTTTTAAATTAAAATTTTCCCAAAAGAAATCTAGAATCATATTATTATTCTTGCAAGGCAAAATTTAAACTAAAAAACTCTTGATTGAATAACACCCCTCCCCCCCCCCCCCCCCCCCCCAAAAAAAAAAAAAAATAAATAAAAGAAGATCCATTTGGGGTTGATCCAAAGGCACCTTAATAAAGCTAAGGCATCATCTCTTTTGTAACTTTTTAATCTTTTCCTATATCTCATAAAAAGGATAAAAAGGAAACTCTATATCTTTTGTTGAAATTAAATAATGATATATGCATCAATAACAGTACGGCCAAGTGGTTCCTTTTATCTCAAAAAAGAGGGATTGGGGAGGGGGGGGGGGGGAACTTTATATCTTTAGTTGAAATTAAATAAAGATACATACATCAGCATCAAAAATAGTAATAAGCATGTGGTCAAATTAATAGACCCAGACTTGGTTAATTGGTTTTAATTTTGTAATATGAAAATGGTTTCCCATAGGAAGGAAGACCCAAGACGGTCAAACAAAGGGACGTGGAACACGCTTTCAAACCCATGCTATGGTGACCCACTGTGTCGGCTTAACTTTTATCGTGGTTACACCAAAGTTCTAACTTTTCAAATTATTTTTTATCTTATTATTATTATTATTATTATTTGTGTGGATACCTCTAGGAGGCTTTAAACTCCAACCCCAAACCTCTCCCAAGTGGGGAGATACTTGGACATATATATATATATATATATTTTTTTTATATATTTTCCTTTCTGGGATAAGTAGATACTTTGGCTATTAAGCCATTGAGTTGTGTTCTGGTAAAGAATTCTTAATCCAAATTTACTTCGTACTTAGGTAACTATATTAGAAAATTTCAAGGTTTAATTAGGATTTCAACTTAGAATTTAGAGAGTTCAAATTCTGCCTAAATATTCCATCTAAGGAGATAGAATTTGTCAAATTCTAATGAAGGGAGACTTGGCACAATTTTGATCACCACTATCACTACCATACATCACCATTACTACCAGTCTACCACTACCACCCATTACCATCACCAGGACCACTGCCCAACATCTAGTTTTATTTAGAAAAAAAATCATATTTTTTTTATTAGGATGAAGGGTGAAGATCCCATTCTCCATCGTATTATACATACAGCCAGCAACAGGGGATGTAGAGGGGGAAAATAAAAGGGGCATTAGGGTTATCAAAATAAGAGAAGAGACACCATACCTGAGCTGGCATCACCTACATGTCGATCGACTTACATATCAAGCCACAACCCGCTCAAGTCACCGCCCAGCATCAATTTGAACCAACGTTTGGCTGCTGCGAAAACTGTGGAAAAGGAAAAAGACAAGTTTTTACTCTCACTTTTAATATCGTTGAGCTCTAATCAAAATGGTTGGATCGGGTTCAATTCGAATGAGGTTTGTGTTCTCTTGGAAAATTATTACTTTCTTTTCGAAC
Organism: Liquidambar formosana; assembly: GCA_039720395.1. Taxonomy (NCBI): domain Eukaryota; kingdom Viridiplantae; phylum Streptophyta; class Magnoliopsida; order Saxifragales; family Altingiaceae; genus Liquidambar; species Liquidambar formosana. The sequence goes on along the minus strand of CM077824.1, from coordinate 9,437,055 downwards.
CGTACCCTTTTCTCAGCAACCAAACGGGGATGAGATAGAGCAACAAAAAGGGGGAAAATGAAGAAAAAAAAATTGCACCTACTGACCTGCGAATCCACCGACGAACGGATCCACCGACGAAGATTTTGGTTCTCCCGGTTGAAGACTGAGAAGCCCACAAGAACGAATCCACCGACGAACGGAGGCTTGATGGCAGGGGTTTGGGTCTCACCTGTGTGGGGAAAAATGAAGATGCAGAGATGGAGAAGAAAAGAGAAAACAAAAGGAGAGAGAGAGAGAGAGCGGGACGGATGAAAAGGAGCGAGAGGGAGAAGAGGGAGCGCTGAAGAGAGGGAGAGAGCAGGTCTGACCTGAGGGGACGGATGAAAAGGAGAGAGAGAGGGAGATGAGGCATGGCTGAAGAGAGAGACAGAGAGAGCGAGAAGGTCTCTGACCTGAGAGGACGGATGAAAAGGAGAGAGAGAGGGAGAAGAGGCATTGCGTGAGAGGAGAGGAGCTCTGACCTGAGGGGACGGCTGAAACGCAGAGAGAGGAGAAGAGGGAGCGAGCGAGGGAGAGAGAGAGAGAGAGGGGGAGAGGACGGCAGAATGGGCAGAGGGCATGGGTTTCTGACGGGAGGGTGGGGGGGGTTGGAAAGTGTGAAGTACTTTTAGAAGTAAAATCGTGGTTGCTAACCACGATTCAGGATGAAATCGTGGTTATCAACCACGACTTTACTACTAAAATTTTTCCTTTCTTCCTCTTATTAACGGTCATAATCACAGCCCATAATCACGGTTTTAATCCAAAATCGTGCTTAGTACCCACGATTTTAGCGTATAAATTTTTTTATACTCATACAAGCGTCAAAAGTACGGATTTGTATACCAAACATAAAATCGTGGTTGGCAACCACGATTTTGTTAAAATCGTGGTTGGCAACCACGATTTATCGTTGTTCAGGAATTAAGTTTAAAATGACACCTAAGTCGGAATAAAGTGTAAAAATCCTACTTTTTAGGGAAATGAGCCCATTTCAAATGCATGCGATAAAAACACAACCGACTAGCTTCCGATGCTATGTAAAGCATAAGAGAATGACTCAAATTCCATGTACTGTCCAAGAGAATTTGTTTTCACACTAATGTCAGCCTTCTCTTATTCCATCATTTCTTCAATCTCTCAGCCAAACATGAAGAATTCAGTCACCCTACTGAAAAGAAAACTTACATCCTAAATCTAAAAAAACTAGCTCTGTTTCATAGGTCAGGTCTATTCCTGGTAAACAACTTCTAAGCGACTAAGCCCATTGCAATTGACCACCAACGTACTCATGCTGGAAATGTTGTAGGCAATACACATTCATAATCCTCACCTAATCTCACAACCAACACAAATGTAATCATCAATACAACTTGAATTGTAAAATCATAAAGCATATTTTACTGAAATCTGAAATCGAAGTGTAATTTAGAGAACTCACTATGATATTACCCAGAAGATTATAAAATTGTGTGTCTGTGTTTCAGAGAGAGATAGAACCAAATAATCTGCTACCATAGTGGTGAATCTGTCTCTGTTCCTTCCTTAATGTCGGCATGCACTACAGAGTTAGTTTTCAACCTTGCAATTGGATTGTCAATCCGAATACCACTAAAAAATGTAAGGAAATTTGTCAACCTAAGCACCATGCAAATTTGTAGCACATTAACTCAACGACCCAACAAAGCCTTCTTGCCATATTTTGTGCCACCATGCACTGTGGCACATTAAATTCTATGTAAGAAAACTAGAAGCAGCAAAGAAGATATAAATGACTTGATTAAACTAAACTTCAGCCCAATTAATCTGCAACAACGAGTGATGTTAGGCAAACCAATAAAATAAGAAAGCCAAGACCTAGGGTAGATACCAAAGCCCGCCCTTTATTGACAGAGTGATCCCGAACTCAGCATGTATTAGGTCTCAATTATGCATAGGCTGACAATTGCCTGTACGAGCCCAACGGACAGAATGTCATGTATGGAGTTAGTTACACAAGTAGTTTTCTGCTCATCCCCTTCTGCTATGCGGACTTGATAATAGCCTGGCCTCAAATCAATCTTAGTAAAGTATTTAGCAAGGTTTAGCTGATAGGCTATTTAGCAAGGCTAAGCTGATGCACCGTCACTTTGTTGAGAGCTGGATAATCTATGCACAAGATATCGCAAACTCCCATCGTGCCTCTGGTGATAACCAATGCCTTGCAGGCACCCATGAGATTTGCATCTCCATTTAACATAGCCAAACCAATGAGAACAACACTCATTGGTTCTAAGATATGACACATAGCCCTGATCCAACAATTTCAGTTGGATAGGAAACTTGATTATGTGGTGGGCCAGCAGCCTAACTTTAGTTCAGATGCTCGACAGTAAATATTTCTAAAGCTTTTTTTTTTTTTTTTTTTTTTTTTTTTGGGGGGGGGTGGTGGCCGTGGTTCTGCAATTATTTCCCAAGAACCAAACCAAACCAAACATAGTAAAAAAAACTAATGCTATTACCTATCATCATTTACCGGGAAGATCAAGGATTTGACTCACCTCAGAGGAATGTGCAAACTGAACAAATACAAAGCCATAGTGCTCCAAACATTACCACTGTCCCATGGAATATCGATGCCAGAACCGAAAAGCCCTGTTAACCCACATCACAGAAAACCCCAATTCTATTTAACAATAATATATTTCAGAATTCAGACCAATATATATATCCCATATCCATACATCCCATATTCTATATCTCTTGAAAATCTTGATAATCTAAACTTAGTCAACTTCACAACCAAAAACCTCAGTTTTTCAATCAAGTTACTAACCCACCCACATTTTTTTTTAAATTGTCTTTTCTTGGGAGTAAGAACCTAAATATAAACATAAAAACATGTTATAAGACAAAATTAAAGTGAAATGAACATAAAAAGATGCAATAATGATGAAAACGGAAACACAGAAACACATCATGAGATGAAACTTAAAATGTAAAAAACATAGAAAGATAAAATATTGAGGAACATAGAAACACAGAAACATGTTTACAGAAAAGAATAGAAACATGGGAAAATGTTACGGAGCATGAATAAACATAAAAACATTGGAACATAAAAATACCCAAAAGGTCTAAAATCAAATTCGGACAATAGTTAGCAAAAGAAGAGATTATACCTCAATGGGTTCGTGGGTGTTTTCATTTTTGATGAAATTGTAAGTGAATTGTCCATACTAATTATATTCGGCGGGGCGGCACAGTCAGGTCGGGTGAAGACGGACCCAATCCAAATTGGGAGATTGGATGGGTTGGTAGTTGCCCAATCCAATCTAATCCAATCCAATCTCGGTTATTAAAGGCCCGTTTGGATAAACTTCACTTCTTGTTTTTTACTTTAACAAGTTAACAAATGAAAATTTTTGATAGTTTTTAGTAGTGCAAAATTTTAATCGGTACTTTTAAAAGTTGAGATACCAAGAATTTCTACTTTCTTACCTTTTAAAAGTATCTTAAAATTTTTTTCACTCGAAGCATTCATTCATTTTACTTTTAAAAGTAAAAATTTAAAAGTAGAAACTTATCCAAACAGGCCCTAAAGTAATTTTTCTTATTTCAATATTTGTTTTGCAAAACATATATTAAAAGAGTCTAAGTACCATGACAATCGAAGAACACACGCAGGTGCATAAGCAAGCATGTAAACACATCTCTAATCTATGGGTCTCATTCTTGCACCTGTAAAAAGGATTAAAAGAATTTCTTTAGAGGGAATGTTAGTATTATCATTAATAGTATTAATAAGTTACAAAGTTGTCCTAAAAAGGTTTATAGTATTTTTTTTAAAAAAAATTAAAAAAATATAAAAATAAATGAAAGAATGTTTATATTGTGGTATAACAGCATACTTAAAATATTCATGAATCACATTCTAAAGCTTTTTAAGAAATCTATTTTTCAAAATATTAACTTCATTATAATAATATTGCACATTGCTTACACAATCAACCACTTGGTTAGCTTGCTTAAACACATGGCTGATAGCAACTTGAGCAAAATAACCAAGTAGACACCAAGTATCTTGAATGAGATTCAAAATACTCCATTGATGCCAAATGGATTCACAAATAGTATTAATTACCATTTGAGAATCACCTGTAATTTGGAAAACGCTTGGTGCGTTTATGAAGGACTGTAACTATAGCATTTTTTGAAGGTAGTACACTTCGCAACAAGAATAATATTGGGAATAATCTTGAGAAAGCTGCTATATTTCACACAGTTGGGTTCAATAAATGGGTAAAGTACACAAAACCCTCCAAATTAATTAAAATTCGGTTTCATAAAATTTGACTAAACTGATAAAATGAACAAATAATCCTTTGAACTAGCCATCAAATTTCATATCTATTTCCATCAAATTTAATGCTAAAGTACTAATAGAAGGCTAGTTCAGGCATTAGATCTTTTTAATGGAATCACGCAATACTTAGATAATCTAATCCAATTTTCTAACAATAAACAAATAGAATGGGGTAAAGTGTCGTAATCTAATAGTTTAATGAGTTATTTGTTTAGTTTCAAAATTAAGATTTTGTAAAACTGGCCTATACTTCAAGGGGGTTTTGCAAAATCTTCACTTATCAAATGTAACCTCGTTACGCAAAACCTCAATTTAAATAATAAAAAAAAAAATCATTTTTTGAAGATTTCGATATTTCTTCTTGGGTAGGGATATATATATGGTTTCGGAAGTACAAAATGCCTCCATATTTGTTAATTGGAACTATATTTCATTCGTGGGGATTTCCTGTGTATTATTAAGTCTCACATTTAGTTCATCAAAAAAAAAACCAAAAAAAACAAAAAAGTATATTTCATTCGTGACAAAAAAGTATATTATTAAGACTCTTCACGAATGAACTATATTTCATTCGTGAGTGACTTCCGCCCAGGATGCACAGTCCTTCTAATTCATCCACCACCCGAGAATGTAGGAGTGGCCGGCTGTGGAAGGCTCTGCCCACACTCTCTAGTCTTCTCCCACGCTAATTAAATAAGCGCTGTTCTCTCATGGTCCGCGCTGTTTTAACTATTTTATTTCATCTGAAAGAATATTGATGTAAACCACCCCCCCCCCCCCCCCTCTTTTTTTTTTGATTGACTTGTTTTAACTATTTTATTTCATTTGACAGTTACTCAGTCTTTCTTAAGATTTTTTATTTTTTATTTTTTTAATAGGTGAGGCGGTGTCAATGCACCTATTTAAGTACGTGTTCAGCCGATGCACCAAAAAAGTTGGTAACTATAAGTCTATAATAAAATAAAAAAGGATATTAGCACTCTAAAAAAAATCACCCACACTGCCCTAGATCTCCCACTAAGGGCAGTTTGATAGGCTGATCCATAGCAATTGAGGCGATTGCCTTAGCCCTAACACCTAATGCCTCAACAGTCAACTCACACATTAAAAAACCCCTGTACAAAGTCCCACTAAGGGCAGTTTGAATGTCAGATGTTTTGCAACTAATGTGGGAAGAGGATTCAACGTCCTTCAATCTAGTATGTGAACAAGTGGGGACACCTCTTCACTGTACAGCCGCTACTGGTTATGTTGAAGGGGTAAAATCCTTATTGCAAAAAATTCCTGCTGCTGCTTATCAACCGGACAAGAATGGCTTCTACCCTATTCATATAGCATCTAGGGAAGGCCATATCAACATAATTCAAGAGATGCTTCAACGGTGGCCGGACTCGTGGGAGTTGATCGATCAAGGTGATCAAAATATTCTTCATTAGCAGCTAAAAGTGGAAAAGCCATAGCGGTAAGTCACATGCTCAACATGCCTGAGCTAAGTAAGAAGCTTATAAATGACAAAGATAAGGATGGAAACACACCTTTGCATTTGGCCACCATTTATGGGCATCATAACATTGTGAGGGATACGACATTGGATGCAAGAGTTGAGTTAAAGGTAAAGAACAGTGAAGGGCTGACAGCGCTTGATATAGCCGAGGAAAACATGAAAACAAAGGCTTCATTTCGAAAGGTATGTGCTCTCCGAAGTATATAATTTAATGAGTTTGGTTACATTGATGGTCATCGATCTCCCTTGAGGTAGATCAATGGTTCTTGGGGCTTGCATCTTGAGAAACTGTACTTATATCCTTCTTAGTAGGAGTGCAACTCGGTCCGGGCCAGGAGTATATTTAGATTGGACCAAAGTAATTCGGGACCTAAAAAATTGGACCGGAACTGGATCATAAATTGTATTGGACCAGACTGGCAAAAACTCGCGGTTCGGTTCTTGGTTTCTTTTTTCGTTTTTGTTTTTGTTTTTTTTGTAAAAGGTAATAACTTTATTAAATAAGTATTATTATTTATTCAATAATACTTATATATGGAGTATAATATATTAATATAAACATATAATTATATATATATATATATATATATATATATATATATATATATATATATATATATATATATATATATATATATTCATAATTTGGGAATTCAGTCCGAGCCGATTCTGAAACCCTTTAAACCGTGGATCAGATTGAATTCATCGGTTCTTAAAATTGTAGCTCAAGAATCAGACCGATTAGTGTTTGGCGTGGACTGGACCGGACCGAATTGCTTGGAATGGTTCGATTCTCGAGTCTACCCGAACCAAGTTGCACCCGTACTTCTTAGTACCAATCATTAATGGGTTTTTTTTTTTTTTTTTTAAATGTTAAATTACATATGATGAGACAATCATTATATAGAAAATCATGAAAATCCATAGAAAATGGTACAAATTGTATAGAAAGATGTGAAAATGCTTGGAAAACTATACAAAAAGAGGAGGGGATCCACATCCATTTATGACCGTTCTTTGGAAACGTATATAACGCATATACCTTATCCTTGACAATCAATCAAACGTTGTTAACTTTCATGAGGCCGGTTAGAATGGCAAGATATCTGCTTATACCTAATTGATATTGATATTCGACTGCGCAGCTGTTAACATATATGGATGGCCTTAAGAGTCGTTGGCTCTCCACGACCTCTACATTCAAAGGTCTTCAAAACTAGAAGACAAATTTCTGCACAAGAACAGTCCCCACAATTCGAAAGTTATAAGGTTAAGATCAATACAATTTTGATGATGGCAATACTTGTAGCAAGTGTAACCTTTGCCGCTGGTTTCTCGATGCCTAGTGGGTATAAGAATTCAACCCAAGACCAAGCCATGGCCATCATGCTAGGAAGTCCAATTTTCCATGCATTTGTGATCTGCGACATCGTAGCTATGTATAGCTCCATCATTGTTGCTGTCACCCTAATATGGGCACAATTATGTGATAATAGCTCAGTCCTTGTTGCCCTTAAATTTGTAATGCTACTAATGGGGATAGCAGTTGCCATGTTGTCCATAGCCTTTATGGCAAGAGTATACCTGGTAGTGATCTAACTCCATTGGCTTTCCCAAGTTGTTTTGGTCATGGGCATAATCTTCCTCATCAAACTAGTGGCCCACTTTGTTCCATTCTGTTCCTCCAGCGACTGCATCTTCCATCTCATTTCCTATTATCCTTTTCGTCTAGTGTTATTTGTCTTTGGAAGCTATACAGATGATGATATTGCAGAATAGGTTGCAGCTGCCTTTCTGTTAACTAACGTTAACTACTACTAGGATTAGTGTGGCAGTTGATTTCGAATAATGTTAACTAGGGTTAACATTTTAATTTACATATAAAAATAATCGTAAGTGTGTGGTTTGTATGTGAGGAAAATAGTTGGCATATCAATAAAGCTTCCATTTTCTTTGTGCAAATATTTGTGCATGGAGGGATGCTTTATGTTTGATGTAGTATTTTCTAAATTAAACAAATTGATTGCACTTGACCATATTTGACAGAAGATACTCTACCACTGGTTATGGGCGAGCAGCTCCATACCCTGTAGATGAAAAGTGCTCCATATACCCCAGGTACTCTTCTGGTCCCAACTATTCTAAGTATTTCGCATGGAAATGAGACTTGCATCCATTGCATGTGACATCACTTATTACACGACCCAAAATTGGTAAATTATACTTTGCCCCCTTATAGTTTAGGTCAATTTCACTTTGCCCCTTTATAGTTTAAAACCGGACAGCCAACTCCTTACAGTTTCATTTTTTTTTCACTTTGCCCCCTTCTGGTGATGATGTGTCAGTTAAATAAATTGCCATGTGTCATGTGTAAGGAGGCAAAGTGTAATTTATGAACTATAGGGGGGTTAGCTGAAATCGACTCAAACTTAAAGGGAATAAAGTGTAATTTACCTAAAAATTTATTATCTAATGTGACCAATTTTGCTATACCATGTGACCATTTTTATAACCAATGTGGTCTTATGAGGGATGGCAATTTTGCCCCGATCCATAGGGTCCCGACTCAATCCATACCCGAATAGGTGGGGATTTTTTTTTTTTTTTTTTTCAGGTATCGGGTATAAATTTTTTTAAAAATTCGGGTACGGGTCGGGCATGGATCCCAAAATAAAACAACCCGAAGACCCGACCTGACTCACTGTTTTTGCAAAATATATAATTATATATATATTTTATAATAATAAAACATAAATGGCAAACTTAAAAAACCCTAAGTTCTAGTTCCTTCTATTTTGCTATAGTGCTATTCACTTTCAGCCACTATTTGCCTATTCACTTTTAGGCTTTTTAGCAATCAGCACCCAAACCCACCCTCACTCCATCACTCGTTACTCCCTGAGTCCCTGTCTAGTGTCTCCCTCAGCCCCTCGGGCTGTGAGTCGTGACCCGTGACGCGGTGACGCTGCCTTGCCTTCGCCCTCTCCCTCGCCCTCGCCAGTCGCCCCTCAGTCCCTCGCACAGCTCACGCTCAGTCCACCGCCATCGCCGGCTTGTCGTGTCTCACCCAGTCAGGCCTCAGGCGACACCGACAGGCACTCAGCCACTCCCACTCAGGCAGTCACGGACCACCACAGCACCACTGTCAGTTGTCACGGCCTCACCTTCACGCCCTCAGGCTCATGGCCTCACGGCTGACGGCTCACGGCCTCACCTTCACGCCCTCAGGTTCACGGCCTCACCGGCTGACGGCTGACGGCTGACGGCTAACGGCCTCATGCTTCTAGATCTGACCAGATCTACTTATCTACGTCTACATCAGATGGACTACTTCAGATCCTCACAACACGCTAGTCGGGCATGGGCGGGTCGGGCATGGATGGCCCAAGAGGACAGTGGATCGGGGATGGAGTTGAATTCCTTTACTCTATCGGGTATCGGGTTGGGCATGGGTATAAAAGTTTAAAGTCAAGGTCGGGTATGGGGTAGTATCGACCCCGCATCCGACCCGACCCATTACCATCCCTTACTCTCATCCCATTAAGGAGGTATGGTACCCCAAAACAAAGGGGAATTTCTCTATTCTCAAAGTTACATAGTCTACTTGCTTTACCAGTAGCAGAGGACCCACTATCCTGATAGGTCCCACATACATGGTCAAGTGTGAAAAAAATCAGATGTACGTACGTACTAACTAGCTAGAAGCTCTCCCGCCCTTTTTGCTTGCACCTTATTTATTTATTTGTTAAAAGGAAACTGCATTAAAATAAACCAATTGGTAGATATCTAAGGGGAAGAAATTCCCATACTATCAGCAAGTAATAAAGGTGGAAGACCCACAGACCAGTTTCCATACATAATATAAGTAGAAGATTGAGTGCGACTTAGAAAAGCGAGAAAATCGGCGCACGTATTAGCCTCCCTAAGAGCCCGGAGCTCGGCCACCACCCTCGTAGCATGGCTTCTTTGCTTGGAATTGTGTGGAAATATCTCTGAACCGAGGTTCCAGCTCGGGATAGAAAGCTCAAACCAGAAACGCTGACACGTGGCAAAGGCAATTCAACCAAGCCGATCACAACGCACGTGATCCACCTCCCCTAATTCAATTCGGGCCAAAGAGTTAAACCACAACATTTAACACGTGGTTGATGTAACACGGTGGGACCTGTTATAAACCACGTGATCCCTCAACTCGGGGCCTCACCTTCAGCTCGGGACACCTGTCCTATGACTCACACTATAGTCCAAATCCTACTACAGTCCAAAACTGTCGTAGCAGCTGTAATTCCTGACACAGCGGTTACTAGAAACCATGGTTCCATGCCCAACTACGATCAACAAACCATGGTCAGATGGTTATTGGTAAACCATGGTCAGATCTGACCTAACCAAGGCAGTTATCTGACCTCACATGGTCAGTCCGTACAGGTGGGTATAAAAGAAATACGATACAGCCAAATGTGGTAAGCTACAGTACCCTAATTCTCTGAGATTCATCTTCTTCCTTGCCTCATTCTCCCCAAAATAGTTTCTGACTTAAGCTTTGGAGAGGGCACGGCCAAAACCCACCTTGGCCTACCTTCTGACCCTTTTCCAAGCTTGTGATTGCAGGTCCAGGCGAGAGAGCAAGCTCCATCATCAACACGTAGTTCGGGGAGTAGTTTTTTACCCCGTACAATTTGGCACCGTCTGTGGGAACCATCGCGATAAGATGGCTACACCACCTCCGCCCACCTATAGCGAACAAGATCTGAAGCAAACTTTACTCGCGTAGACCAAGCAGTTGGAGGCGATCCTAGGAAGCGAGCAAAAACCCAGCCTTCACAGGCAAACCCGCCATTACCTGCGGTGGCAACTAGTCAGTTTCCTTCGATTCAGCAACATCAGATCTCCCCGGAGATGTCCGCTGTTCTACATTCTCTCGATGACCAGCCTGTTCTGAAAGTTGTGTTTGATAGGGCCATGACAAACAACCCTAACCCAGCAGCGGTGGTGGAACTGATTGTAACCATGCAATCGGAGATTCAATCGGCGCAACTCGCGAAGCTAACTGTAGATCAGAACTACCACCGCTACTTCTAGCGAACTTTTGCCCCTCGCAGGGTCAATGTTGTCGCTGAGGAGGCTAGCCAAACAAGTCCACTCCGTCGCACCAGGCACCAGGAAAGTTCACCCAGACCTGGAGTCTCGCACCACCACCACCGCAGCAGATGCGATGACGAGTCACGATTGACTGGCCCAGAACCAAGACACTCAGGAAGGGGAGATAGACAACATCATGCGTTGGTGTAGAGATCTTCTGAGCATAGTTCAAGGCGTTCAGATCATTCATGAAGGTGGAACGAGGACCATCCTAGACCTCGTGCTCAAGTGGGTTCTGGGAACGAAAATCATAGGGATGAGAGACGACACCATAGGTCTCAATCTCCTGAAAGAAGAGGGGAGAGAAGTACTGGGGGGACGAGTAGGAAGCATTCTCGGTCACCCAGGCATGAGAGAAATGAGGAAGAAGCCTCTAAGAGACACCGGGGTAATCAGAGTAGAGGATGAGAGAGACTAGAGAGCACTACTGTGGCTCGGAGCCCATTCACGAAGTGGATTCAACGGGTCCCAATCCCACGAGGGTATTCCGAGATAACCTTTACTCTTTATTCTCTTTCAATAGACCCAGATCATCATTTAAACTATTATCTGCAACATATGTCGTTATTGTCACACCCCATTTTTGTCACCTTAGCTAGGACATATCATTTCATGTAGGATTTTTAGTTCTTTTTGAGTCTAGTCTTTTGCATTGAGTTTCTATGGCATTGAATATCATGTGTATGAATTTTGAAGTGATTTAGAGTTCGTTTCGATAGTCAATAAGAACTTTTGCGACTTTAAGGGCATAATCATTTTTTAAGCCGTATATTTTCCATTTGACTTTGGAATGAATCCCGAGTCATTCCTTTGAGTTCATATGGTTATATAGAGTCTATATATAGGTTCGATTTAATGAACTAATGGTTTAAGATCAATTCGGCTCATAACGGTTCAGGTTGGCTAAAAGACCCTTTCTTGGTTCGCTCAAATTGACTCATGTGACCCACTTAATTTTCTCTCATTTAACTTCAATTGGGCTTTATTTACATCCTAGACATGTTTAAAAAGGTTGAATTTCAGTTTGGAAAGCATTTGGTTTGACCTTGTGTGTAAACCCAGCTTAGCGACGGTGAAGCACCATGGTTAACCACCTTTGTAAAACCTAACCATGCACCCATGGTTAAGGATTTTCATCCTAAAATGCCAAAAAATGTGTTCTCCTTTGAAACACGGTCGTTTTGGCTTTTATTTCGTCAAAATCGGACTTAATTTGACCCCCGAAAGACTTCCGGAAGGCGAAGGAGTCTAACCGAGGTATGCTGATGGGAGCCCTCGGGTGACCGTCCGGGGCCCAGATGGTCAGCCGTCCAAGCCCAGACGGTCAGCCGTCCAAGCCCAGATGGTCACCCGAGGGAATTCGTGTTTAAGTGGGATTCTGACTCTTCTCTCCCTCTTTTGACGGTTTCCTCCGCCATTACAACTTGTTTTCTCTTAGAAGTGTGTAAGTTTGAGTTGTTTGAGCACCAAGAGAGTCTCTAAGAGCCCTAGGATCATTATTTAATGAATTAATCTTAGCCATTAGTTTAGAGGGTCAGTTTTCTATATAAAGGACATGATATTCAGCACATAGGGGGGCCACAAGTGCACTTTATACTTAGAGAGAAAGGGAGCTACGAGTTGGGAGAGCTAAAGAACATCAAGGGGAGGCTCTTCAACCTTAGGCAAGCAAGAGAACAAGGATTTTGAAGGCAAGGGAAGCTCTACATAAGGTAAACGTACTGTCAATTGCTGAATTTAGTCTTTTTTCCTTCTTCTTCTCCTTCTTTCTTCATGATAGTTCTAATGCATGTAGTAGCTTTGCATATTGATTAAATCCAATGCTTTTGTGATGTTATATGTATGATTTTAAGGTTATTCATGGGTTAATATGTTTGATAGTCCTTAATTACCTAAGGTTTTGAAAGCATTATCCTTTTTATCCTTTCAAGTCATGCATGTTTCATATAGCCTATTTGTTGTGATTATTTGGGTTTTTCTTCATCATGGTTGGTTTATATATGTGATTTGGAGTTGAGTCATGTTGGGTTTTGCATTCATATAGTTTATTTTCTAGGGTTTTGGAGAAGTTATCATTTTCTAAGGATAATTATCCTTTTTAGGTGGTAGGGTTCTGCATAAGGGTATTTGAGAATGTGTTTAAGCATGAAATCTCTTCTACTATGTTCTTAAGTATATATTTTATGTAAGATATGTTGATAGAACCTTCATACGATGTGATTTCCACGTAAAATTATCTTAGGATAATTTTGCTTAAGAAAGCTCGCCGTAAGAAGGCATATTTTCATGTTTTACATAAAATATCATACTTTTGGTTTGAGTTAGCTTTGTTTGCATGCTTAATGATATTATTTGACATTCTCATGATTATTATAGAGTCTTTTGCATATTTCTTAGTCTTGCATGCATGTTAGAAGGCATATTCCATGTAGGAGCATACTAAGGTTTCTTGTTTCCTTTTAATTATTGTTTTTGCATGATTATTAGGATAATTTTGGGACTTTTAGTATTCTGTCCAGATTAATGTTTTGTTCCTACTGCATGGTTTTGGGCACGTGTAAGAGTGCAAACAGGGGCAATAATTGCCTTATTGCAAATAAGGTTGTTATCGCTTAATTTTGCTATTGCATGGAGCTATTGCGTTTAGGTAAGTGGGTGTGAAGGTGCCCCAATTCACCTCCCTTCTTAACTCTTTCTCTTCTCCCTCCTAGGGTTAATTCTTAATATGAATTTATGGTCTTAATCAAAGGTTTCCTTCAATAATAAAATTCTGGTTTTTACTAAAGTTTCCATTTTGTGGAATTCTTTCCAAATTCAAACTTGATTTATTCAATTCTCTTTCAAATAAGGAAACCTAGGGTTTTTACCATAGGTTTATATTAGGATTTAACCCTATTCTATTCGAACTACGTGGACTTTGATCCATGTATTTCGTTGCATGGTACGTAGGCGCTCGTTTTGAGGCTCAAGTCCATTCTAGGATCCAAGTATCCTAGTTTTTTCTTATTTTTTCTGTTTTGTTTTGTTTTTTTTTGTTTGATTATGCATGGATGAAATACATATTATGCATGCTGTCCTGTGATGATATATGATGATATTTGAGTGAAAAAGATCTTAAGTTAGCCCAATTAAATTAAGAGACCAACTCGGGCGATGTGGGTGCCTATGGGCTTTGCACAGAACCTTCCCACGTCGTAACTTAGCCCCCGAATCCAATTTTCTGGTTTCAAGGACTTTGCTTTTCCTTTAATGGAGTCATGTGGTTTTTGAAAATAAAACATTTTTACGGTTTTCCTCTTTTCCTTAAAAAATGAGGTGGCGACTCCCTTTTTGTTTGTTGTCTTTCACACCTATATTTTTGCCAAACCCTTGTGGACCACTTTCTGGGGTTCACAGTTATATGCTGGAAATGAGGGTTTTCTCTGTAAGATATTTCCTATGAGTTTGGGGGAGGTGGCTCTCAAGTGGTGGGCCAAGATTCCAGATGAGTCTATTGACAGCTGGCACGAACTAAGCAAGTTGTTTAAGAAGAGGTTCATCACTAGCTGCAAATTCCCGATGACCATGCAGAACCTATACGAGCTGAAACAAAAAGATGGGGAAGGACTTCGGGAATATTCGCAAAGGTTTTGGGAGGTGTACAACGAGAGTGACGATCCGATCGAGAAGAATGCCATGGATCTATTTCGCCTCGGGCTGAGGAAGCCATCACCTCTGTTTAAGGAGCTCACTGTTAATCCCCCCAAAAATCTAGCCAAATTACTCTCCACTGTAGCCAACTATTCAAAGTTAGATGATTTCTACAGCCCGTAGTCTACCAAAGCCAATGAAAAAGATGACAAGAAGAAAGACTCAAGGCCTCGTAGGGATAGTCCCCGAGGAGAGAAATCAAGGCCGCCTACCAATCCAAATCAGGCCATCTTCATTGTATTTACTCTCCCCATCTACAAGTTGATGAAGGCACTAGAGAATAAGTACTTCTTCCAAAAACCTAGACCCATGCTTGTAGAGCCCAAGAAGAGAAACAAAAGGCTGTTCTGCAATTATCACAAGGATCACGACCAAAAGACAGAAGATTGTAAGGTCCTAAAGTACAATCTCGAAGCCTGGGCCAAGGAAGGAAAGCTGAATGAGTTTATAGCCCGAAGTGAGAAAAGACAGCCATCTGAACAGAAAAAGCCCGAGAACAGAGCTCCTCAATCCACACAACCAAAGATTCTTAGGAGGATTGACGTGATCACGGGGGGATATGAAGAAACTGCTCTGCCAACCAGCCAGCTCAGGGCACAATACAGGATGGCTTGCCAAGATGCCGAGGTCAGTGATATCAGGAACGAGCCAGTACTACTACCTTAAGGTGAAGGAGAAACTGGAGAAAAACTGCTGTTCTTTGGGGATGCGGAGACTGACGGGACAGTGCGCTGCCCCCACAATGATGCTCTGGTCGTTCGCATGCTCATAGGAAACTACGATGTGGGCAAAGTCTATGTGGACAACGGGGCATCTATGAATGTGATGTTCCAGAAGTTGTTCAGTCAACTCGGGTTGAAGGACTCCGACCTAAAGCCCTGTCACATCAGCCTAAAGGCTTTTAATGGAAACATGACTTTCTCGCTGGGGCAGATAACTCTCCCAGTTCGGGCAGGGCTAGTGCAATCCATGGAAACATTTGTAGTAATCCAGGAAAGGTCAGCTTACAACGTAATACTCGGGCGACCCTAGATTCATGCTATAAAAGCTGTCCCATCCTCCTACCACCAATCCATCAGGTTCCCGAGCCCAAAGGGAATCATGGAGATAAAGGGAAACCAGGCATCAGCCAGGGAGTATTTTCTGGCGGAGTATGCAGGCCACTCAGCACCCTCGGAGGACAAACTGAAGTCTAGGATCCCATGCCTCCTAATTCGGGAACTGGCAAAGTTAAAGCCCCGAGTCAGGAGCCAAAACAAAAGAAAAAAGCCAAATTCGATGAGATTCCCTTGTAGCAACGAAAGGGAGAGCGGCCCGGGGTTGAAGAGACAGCTCTGGAACCCGCAAACAGAATAGGGGAAGAGCTAGTAAAAAAGATAATTAATCCCAATTATCCGGAGAGGTTTTTCTGGATTGGAAAGTCACTGAGTGAGACTGACGCAGCAGAGTTGTTTGAGTTCCTGAAAGATAACATTGACGTATTTGCTTGGTCGCCCCATGAAATGCCAGGAATTAATCCCAGAATTATCACTCACGAGTTGCAGGTTAACCCGAAATGCAAGCCAGTGGTTCAAAAGCAACGAAGGTTGTCTGACGATCGGGCTGAAACAATTTTTGCCGAGGTAGATAAGCTCTTGAAAGCAGGGTTCATCAGAGAAGTAAAGTACCCGAGTTGGCTGGCCAATCCCATGTGTGTAAGAAAAAAGACAGGGGACTAGTGTGTTTGCATTGACTTCACAGACCTCAATAAAGCATGCCCGAAGGACAGTTTCCCCTTACCTAAGATTGACCAACTCATAGACTCTATCTCGGGATATGAGCGGCTGAGTATTTTTGATGCCTTCTTGGGCTATCATCAAATTCCCATGGCAGAACACGATCAAGATAAAATGGGGTTTATTACTCCTAGAGGGACGTACTGCTACAAAGTAATGCCATTTGGATTGAAGAATGCCGGGGCAACCTATCAACGTCTTGTTAGTAGGATGTTTGAAGGACTGATTGGAAAAAACCTTGAGGCATACGTTGATGACACTATTGTTAAGAGCAGTTCATAGAGAAACCATTTAGCAGACCTAACTGAGGCTTTCGCCCGACTCAGGGAGTACGGGATGAAGTTGAACGCAAAGAAAAGCTCATTTGGGATAGGCTCGGGAAAGTTCCTGGGTCACTTAGTCTCGAGAAAGGGGATCGAGACAAATCCAAGTAAGATTGAGGCAATAAGAACCCTACGTACACCAACAAAATCAGGGATGTTCAACAATTGAACGGGATGGTGGCAGCACTCAACAGGTTTATCTCGAGGTCATCAGATAAATGCCACCCTTTCTTTCAGATATTGAAGAAGAGCACTAACTCGGGATGGAATACAGAGTGCCAGGAAGCTTACCAGAAGTTGGTCGCTCATTTAAAAACACTCCCCACCCTGACCCACCCTCACCACAGGGAAACTCTTTACCTCTATCTTGCCGTCTCAGCCCATTCACTCAGTGGCGTCCTACTTGCCCAGCGAGACCTTACACAAAAGCCAATCTATTATATTAGCAAGACGCTATTAGATGCT
This sequence comes from Liquidambar formosana, assembly GCA_039720395.1. Classification (NCBI taxonomy): domain Eukaryota; kingdom Viridiplantae; phylum Streptophyta; class Magnoliopsida; order Saxifragales; family Altingiaceae; genus Liquidambar; species Liquidambar formosana. The sequence goes on along the minus strand of CM077824.1, from coordinate 9,419,790 downwards.
GAAACTCGCTATCTACCCCTTGAAAAACTAATCCTAGTTCTTGTCACAGCCTCCCAAAAACTCCAACACTACTTTCAGTCTCATCCTATCACCATGCTCACTAACTATCCACTAAAAGATGTCCTCCGCAGAGCTGACTTGTCAAGACGAGTCTCGAAGTGGGGGGTAGAACTCAACGCTTACGACATTCACTTCCAGCCCCGACCTGCAATTAAGGGGCAAGTATTGGCCGATTTTATTGCCGAATTCGCAGATCCTACTTCCAGTTCGAAATAAACAGAATTAAAATCCTCTCTGCCCAAACTGGGGGGGGAAGACAAGATAAACAATGAAAAGAGGAAGAGATGGGAGCTCAAAGTGGATGGGGCATCAAACGCGAAAGGGGCAGGTCTGGGAATTGTGCTGACAGATCCTGAGGGGGAGATCATTGAGCAAGCAGTTAAGCTTATGTTCCCAGCCTCGAACAATTCAGTAGAATACGAGGCAGTTGTGGCAGGACTTGGGATGGCCTGAGCAATGGGAGTAAAAGAATTGTTGGTATACAGTGATTCCAGACTCGTGGTTAATCAGCTGAACAAAGAATATGAAGCCAAAGATGAAAGGATGACTGCGTACATGCACAAGGTGTGGGAATTAGCTGCTGACTTCACCAGTGTTGAGTTCAAGCGCTTCGTGAGGAATCAGAATAGACATGCAGATGGGTTAGCTGCCTTAGCCGCAGCATTAGAAACGGATACCCCTCAAACCATAAATGTCAAAGTCCTACAAGAGCCCAGCATCGGGACAAAAAAGCTCATCTCGGACATTCAGTCCTCGACATCGAGCTGGATGGACGAGATAGTCGCCTATCTACAAAGGGATGAACTACCTGAGGACTGCAATCAGAGCCACCGAATTCGAGCTAAGTTAGCTAGATTTTGGTTATCTCCATCGGGCTCTCTCTACAAAAGGTCTTATACGGGGCCATACCTGAAGTGCGTACACCCAGACCAAGTGCTAGACCTGCTGGCTGAACTCCACGAAGGGTTATGTGGGGGTCACATAGGAGGAAGATCACTAGCCCATAGGGCAAACACTCAGGGCTACTGGTGGCCATACATGTAGAAGGATGCTATCAGGTATGTGAGGAAATGTCCGAAGTGTCAGATGTTTGCCAACAAGATACACCAACTAGCTCAAGAGCTGCATCCCATATCCAGTCCGTGGCCTTTTGCACAGTGGGGGATTAGATCTCGTGGGTTCATTGCCCACAGCCTCGGGGAATAGGAAATACTTGTTTATCGCAACTGACTACTTCACTAAATGGGTAGAAGCCATCACGCTTGCATCAATTAAGAATTCCGATATTATCAAGTTCCTTTGGGAAAACATTATCACACGCTTTGGTGTCCCGAGAGCCTTTGTATCGGATAACGGAACTCAGTTCGACAGCAAAAGAACCTAGGAATTCAGCGCAGAACAAGGGATTTAGTAGTGGTATTCTAACCCGCGTTACCCACAGTGTAATGGCTAGGCAGGGGCAACAAACAAGATTATAGTCGCAATGATAAAAAGGAGGCTGGATAATGTGAAAGGGCCTTGGCCTGATGAGCTGCATTCCGTACTATGGGCATACCGAACTACTCCAAGGAGGTCCACTGGAGAAACTCCATTTTCAATGACATATGGAATAGAAGCAGTTATACCAACAGAACTGGGTCTACCGAGTCTCAGAACTGAGTTATACGACGCGGCAACAAATGATCAAGTTTTGTCTCGAGATCTGGATCTGGCAGAAGAAAGAAGGGAAAGGGCTCGAATTAAAATGGCATCTTACCAACAAGAACTGAAAAAATACTACAACCGAAGAATAAAGTCAAGGGAGTTCAATGTTGGAGAGTTAGTGCTCAGACAAGTTAACTCTGGAACCAGAAATCCTGCGGATGGGAAGCTCGGGGCAATATGGGAAGGTCCTTACGAGGTCATCCATGTCAGGGGAACAGGTTTGTACAAATTAAAGAGCTTGGAGACTGGACAAGAACTCCTGAGATCAGTTAATATAGCTAATCTGAGATTGTTTTACCGTTAGCGAAAGTTGTAATTACATTCAATGATTATTCAATACAAATTCAGAGGTTATTCAGAAGTGTTATCGCTTATTTATCAATCGAATTAAAGGCACTTGCCCAAGAATGGGTCGAAGTCATAAACTGCCTAAGAATGGGCACAAGTCTTGCCCAAGAATGGGTCCAAGCAGAAACTACCTAAGAATGGGCACAAATCTTGCCCAAGAATAGGTCCAAGCAAAAACTGCCTAAGAATGGGCACAAGTCTTGCCCAAGAAAGGGTCCAAGCAAAATTAGCCTAAGAATGGGCTCAACTCTAAGTCTTGCCCAAGAACGGGTCCAAGCAAAAACTGCCTAAGAATGGGCACAAGTCTTGCCCAAGGATGGGTCCAAGCAGACAATGGTTAAAAGATGCTCAAGTCTATTACTGTCCTAATTGGAATCTAGGGTCAGATTGAGTTTAATTAAGCGTGCCAAGGAAATAATACACATACAGCAACAAAGGACTTCATCCTGAGACCACAGTCAAGCATACAGTCAACACAAAAGTAATGAACAGATGCACATGATGAAGAAAAGATATATTTCATTTCAACAAAGAATATTACAACTGTCTATACAAATAAAGGCACTTAGCCACGCACAAAAAGAAAAAGAAAAATCACTCTTTCCTCGAGTTTGCCGCCACAGGATCAGCAACTTCAGATACTTGGGCCGGAGTGACAGAGGCAGGAGGGGCCGCCGGAGCCTGAGGAGGATCAGGGACTGCTTCTGACGAGTTCTCTGTTGCTGCCGCAGTTTGGTCCCCGTTGGCAGTAGCCGGAGACTCATCAGAGGTGCCAACGACCCTCTCGGCCTCGGTGTTGGCATTAGACTGGGATGTGACCTCGGGTTCGTTCTCTCTGGGCACATCCTTGCCTGCAACCTCCACGTCGGCCTCCCCAACATCACCTCCCTCGGGGTCGTACTCCGGGGGTACTTCCCTCCTTTCAAAGGGAATGTTAACAATGCCAGGGAACTGGGCAGAGGCCAACTCGACCAAGGTTTCCCACGCGAATTTGTAGGTCGCCTCGAGCTCATCGGTCAACTGCTCAACAAGAGAATCTTTCACGCTCTTCCTCTCGTCAGCTACTGCCTTCTCGACAGAAGCCTTCTCCTTCTCTACCTCAGCCTTCTCCTTCTCTACCTCAGCCTCCAGGGCCCGCACCTTCCTTGCCAGGTCCCGCTTCTCTCGAGCTAACTCATCGTTATTCTCCTTCGCCCTCTTCAGCTCGGTCTCCAGATCTACATAGTCCTTCCTTGTGAGCTCGAGCTTGCTGATGGCACTCTCCGCATTGGACTGGTGAGTTTTACACTCAGTCTTCCACTTTTCGATCTCAGACACAGCGGTAGAGCAGTTCTTCTCTGATTCTTGCAACTTCTGCTCGAGCTCACTCCGGACCTTGGCGACCTCGATCTCTATTTTATTGTCTTCTTCGGCTAGGAGGTCACCAGCTAACAGGATCTGTTGGCAGTCCTGTGAAGACAAAATCGAGTTAAAAACAAAATTTGAAGGTTTGAAAGATTACAAAAAAATCAGCATGTTATACACATCAATACATACTCTGTACAGGCTAGTGAACCCTAAGCGAATCAGCTCGAGTGCAGATCTCCTCCTGAAATGCTCCATATCGGCGGGGAGCCTCATGGCATTGCCCAAGTACTTGAAGTTTTAGTCCACCGAGAAGGAGCTTGAAACAGCCTCATCGGTGGGCGCCGGGAACTGAGTATATCAGAAACAGGGGAGTTAATCAACACGCACATTAGAAACTCATTAAAAGAAAAAGAGAAAAAGTTCAAGGGATCAGACTCTCACCTCGGGGAATTTGGCAACTATTTCAGCCCTGTTGGCAGTGCCTTCCCCGGCAGCAGAAGCAGCAAATGAGCCCCCTTGTCCGTACCTCAACACGGGAGGCTACTGCTGGGGAGCTACGGTGGAAGTGGGCCTCTTATTTTTTGGAGGTGGCACCTGGGAGGCTTTGCCTTTCCCCGTAACCTCAGGTGCCTGGGGCCTGCCCACGTCCTGCCCCCTCATGGCGCTGGACATGAGCTTGCCGGGTCAATGGGCTTTTTACCAACGTCCTGGCTTGCGCCTTGGGCAGAGACAGCCTGGTTGGTTTTCTGCTGCTGCTGATTCTGCCGCTATTGCTGCTGCTACTGATTTTGCTGCTGTTGCTTCTGCACAGTAACCTTCTTTTCCTAGGCCTCCTTCTCAGCCGCCTTTCTCTCGGCAACTAGAGCCCTCAAGTTCATTCCAGAGTCCTTTTTGGCCCTCTGGTTGCCGGAGTCAGTTCTTTGTCTCTTTGCCGAAGCGGGATTGGAGCCCCTTCTCTCCATGGCTTGGGAGACTGTCTCCTCCGAGCTGGAGCTTTCAATAATGAAGGGGGCACGGCGACCCGTCTTATCCAAGGCTTTGACTTCTTCAGCACCCTCTCCTTCAGCCCTGAGCCGGATTCCCCCTTCTTCTTCTTCCTCTCCTCCCTCCTCTCCTCTTTCCACCTCTTGCTCTACCACACGAGTTAACTCGTCGTCAGGCTGCTCCCAGTGAGGGTAACTCGCCTTCCCGTAAGTCTGGTACCTCGCGTGGTAGTTGAGTAAGGTTTCGGCCGAACGGCAGCGCTGGCTGACTTGGTATCCCAGCAACGTCTGGATGTCTTTCTTCTTCAGCTTGTTAGCAGGCTTGTTGGCGTGAGGAGCTGCTAGAAGGAAACATGACATAAATGTCAGTATGAAATCTAATATCTATCTCGGGGCCATATAAAAACACAAAAAGAAAAAATGATCTCGCTGAGTGTTTACAGCTAGAGCCTCTCTCGCGAGGAATGATGGGAGCATCTGGGGGTAGAATCCCATCCATAGGCCCGTATACGAAGATGACAAGGTCGTGAGCTTTAGGGTTGGAATCTGGGATGTGTGTGATAAAGGGTTTCTTCCTGGGCTTGAGGGAGAGATAATGGTCGGGTTTGTTTTTTAGGGTGCAGATTTTGTAGTGATGGAGTATCTCCCGCACTCCAACAGAAGTCCCTAATATCTGGTTAAGGGCATGAACCCCCAGGACAATCCTAAAGGAATTCAGCCCTAGCTGAGTCGGGACTATGCCACAGTAGAGGAGGAAGTCATTAAGGAGGTCAGGAAATGGGACTCGAACTCCACCCTCCATGAATGCAACAATAGGGACAGGAAGACCATTCTGGGCATCTGACCTAAAGATGTCCTCCCCGGGCCCAGCAAAGCGGAAGCTAAACTTCCCGTCTTCAAAGCCATACAAGGCTTTAAACTCTACTATCCTCGCAGGGTTGTTCCTAATGTCATAAAAGCAAGACATCTGCCAAGATTGAAAGGGGAAGGTTAAGTCCAAGAATAACTACCTATGTTCACATGCCCCGACCTGAACTTTCAAAGTCAAGTCCTGACAGGTATGTCATCCCTGCCTTAACAGACTCCAAAATTTTTCTAAGTGTCAGCTCAGGAAATATTAAA